>OY882862.1:14392640-14835140 GCA_963693515.1 Pipistrellus nathusii | reverse complement strand
GTGTGTGTGTGTGTGTGTGTGTGTTTGGGGGAGGGGAGGGGTAACGTGGAAAAACCCACTGAGAGCCAGGAGAAGAGAGTTTCCGTTTTTGGACCCAGTGACCTCAACCCTGGAAATTTTTCCCGAGAAAGAAGATTCAAATGAGAGGAAACCCTGGAAGGAAGGAGCCTCCGGGCGGACTCATTGTGACGGCCCCCGGGGACCCGGCTGAGCCAGTGATGGTGACATCGGTCACGCCTTCCCCGGACTCAGGCTATTAGAGCTGAATTCTTCATCCTCGCCCAAGGATGTGTTTACTGGTTTTAGAGAGGGGGACAGGGGGAGAGAAACATCCCCGTGTGAGACAGAAACAGCCACCTATTGCCTCCATGTGCGCCCCAACTGAGGACTGAACCCTAAACCTAGGTGTGTGCCCTGACGGGGAATCGAACCCACAACCTTTTGGTGTATGGGATGGCACTCCAACCGGGCCACACCGGCCGGGGCAGGTGAGACATTTTCCCTCCGTGCCTTAGTTTCCTCTTCTGTGAAATGGGGTTAATTAGACTGTCCGTAATAAACGGCTGTTTTTTTTGGGGGGGGGGATTTCTAAAAAACCATCTCCCACGCAGACCAACGTGATTGACCCCTCCCTGGCCTTCCCGGGTCCACTGGAGCCCCCGGGTCCATCTGTTCCCCTGGTGGCCGCCAGAGGGAGCCTGTGAGCACCCGAGCCCAGCCACATCCTCCTCCGCTCACACACCCTCCCTCCGAGGCTCCCCAGTACCTTCCAGTTACCCCACCTTCCCCCAGTCCCTGCCACCTCCCCGTCTTGTCTCCCTCCACCTCCCAACTGTGAACCCCCCTCACCCCCAATCACTCATCGCCCCCCCCCCCCCCTAGTCTCTCCTCTCACTCCCCCAGGCCCTGCACACAGCCCTGCGGGAGCCTCCTTACCTGCCTCCGCAGGGCCACCCGCCTCCTCCCGTTCCGGCCCAGCGGCTCCACCAGAAGCAGCACCTGGGGCTGCGGCGGCGGTTCTGGCAGAGACAGAGACGGTGACCTGGAGGCAGGGCTGTCCTTCCTCAGCCTCCTGAGGCCTCCCCTTCCCCTTCCCTCCCAGGAACACGGAGGGGGATTGACGTCCCACAGCGTGAATGTACGCAATGCGATGAGCGGAATGTGTGAACCGGTGCGTCTTATGGTGTGTGCTCTTCACCACATTTAAATAAAAACCCGGAAAGCAATTCTTAAGAGTTCTTTCCCAGCAGATGTGCCATTGGGAAGGAGGGAACCCCCAGGCAGGGCTGGGGACAGATGCTGACAGTCGCCCCATCCCTCCGGGCTCCCTGCGGCGTTTAGGGGGTTGGGGGGGGGGGGGGCACATCTCCTCTCCTGAGCTGCCCAGGCTCCAGCTGCCTGTGTCATTTGGGAACATATCCTCCTGACACAGCCCCTGCACCTGTCTGTTCCTCGTGGGACTTTAAAAGACACAAACTGCCCTAGCCAGTCTGGCTCAGTGGATAGAGCGTCGGCCTGCGGACTGAAGGGTCCTGGGTTCAATTCCGGTCAAGGGCATGTACTTTGATTGCGGGAACATCCCCGGTAGGGGGTGTGCATGAGGCAGCTGGTCAATGATTCTCTCTCATTGATGTTTCTAGCTCTCTGTCCCTCTCCCTTCCTCTCTGTGAAAAATTAATAAAATATATTATTTTTAAAAGAAATGTGTTTAAAAAAATAAATAAAGACACAAACCGCCCTAGCCGGTTTGGCGCAGTGGATAGAGCATCAGCCTTCGGACTGAAGGGTCCCAGGTTCAATTCCGGTCAAGCGCACCTGCCTGGGTTGTGAGCTCCATCCCCAGCCTGGGGGGTGCAGGAGACAACCAATCAATGATTCTCTCTCATCATTGATGTTTCTCTCCCTTCCTCTCTGAAATCAATTTTAAAAATATTTTAAAATAAATACGTAAATGAATGACACAAACCAGCCAAACCGGAAGGAGAAGACTGACAGATGTTTTCTTTCCAGATTGTGGATTCACCACAACTTACAAAGGGAAACCCGCTCACCGCCCCCTGTTAATGAGGTTCACCGATTTCTCCCCCTGCCTCATGTCAAACACCTGTCATCTGCTTCCCACACTCGCTGCCTCAGTTCTAACGCCCGCTGCCGTATGTCTCACGCCTGCCCTCTTCCTGCGGCTCCGCACGCTCACCTGGGGGCACGCACACGGGGCTGCTCCAGGTGCTCCAGGGACCGGGCAGGGCACCCGGCCCGCGCTGCCGGCGCCTCAGCTGGACTTCCTGGGCTTTGTCTGTCTCCAGCGGGCAGAGGCACGACTCTGGGGGAAAGAGGTCAAGCATCAGGCCCAGGGGCTGTCCCACGTGGGGGGTGCGGTGGGCATGGCACGGGACGCTTAGCCATTGTGTGCACTTATGGAGTGCCAACTGTGTATATGCACTTATTTTTTTTAATATATATTTTATTGATTTTTTACAGAGAGGAAGAGAGAGAGATAGATAGCTAGAAACGTCGACGAGAGAGAAACATCGAACAGCTGCCTCCTGCACACCCCCCACCAGGGATATGCCCGCAACCAACATACATGCCCCTGACCGGAATCGAACCTGGGACCCTTCAGTCCACAGACCGACGCTCTACCACTGAGCCAAACCGGTTTCGGCTACATGCACTTATTGGGTGCCGATTGTATACACGCACTTTCTAAGAGCCAACTGCGTGCCAGGCCGTGAGGATATGGTAGGAACGGGCCATGACCTGTCCTCTTGGGGCCTCAAGGATCATCTACTTCTTTCTCTGTCCCTGGTTTGAGTCCCAGCAAGGCCACCCCTTGTGATGTGACATTGGCCTATGGCTTCTCACACCCACCCATCCCCAGCCTTTGTTTTCTCACCTGTAAAATGGGACTAATCCAACACAGAACCACAGGGCAGACCCACTGGTATACAAAGCACTTAGCCCTTGGCCGGCGCACAGTAGGCGCTTGGTTAATGATAATTTGCTGCCGCTGTTGCTGTTACTGTTCTTATGCTCACCGAGGCCAGCGTCATCCTGAGGTCCGCAGTCACCCTAGGGCAAGACCATATTTATATGTTGTTTCACATTTTGGTGCTGAAAAATACTGGCTCTAACATTATTAGCAAAAATATTGTTCATTTGTTATTAACATCTTACTTAAAAATGTGACTTTGCTAAGTGCAGTAGGAAGCCCTGGAGTGGATCCAGAGCACAGAGAAGGCGTTCCCGGGGGAATGAGCAGCATCCAATCGCCTCCAAAGTCTGACTCACAGCCACGTGCCCGGTGCGTCGGGTCAGGGAGTGAGGAGGGAGGCTGGCAGAGGTTCTATGGGAGCTCCTTGTATTTATTTTTAACTTTTCTGAAAATCTAAGATGAACCCAATTTTAAGCATTCATAAAAGAATTGTTTTAGGAGACAAAATGTATTTTATAATTTCCTAAAAAATATATTTTAGGAGGCAAATCCCATCTGTCTGTAGCGTTGGGGATCAGATAAGCCCTGCCCCACACGCCCGGGGGACCCTGGGAGGTTCCCGCACCCCGAGCCACAGTTTCCTCACCTAAAGGGGTCTGAGGGGGGCTACTGCAGAGTGTGCTTATGGGGCTGGAGATAAAGCATAGAGAGAGATCCCTCCCCATCAAGGATCCATGTCACTTGCTGCGGCTGATTCAAACCTAGGACTCTGATGGGGAAACTGAGGCTCGGGAGGGGCACAGCATTTGGAGGGAAGATGGGGCTGAAGCCAAGGCAACTCCCTGGGGCCTCGGGATGCTCCCAGTCCGAGGGAGGAGGAGACTGGCCACCATCCAGAGGCTGGGGGCCTCTGTCTCCCTCACAGTCGGGGCTCCCGGGGGATTGGGTCTGGGCTGAGGGTCCTTGCAGGTGCAGGCTTGCCTGGCTGGGGCAGAGGAGCTACAGAGCACGGAACAGACAGAAGCTGAAGAATGAATGGAGGTGCAGAGCAGACACACAGATGGCCAGCCGGTGCGTGAACATATGCTCAACATCACTAACCACCAGGGAAACGCCAGTCAAAGCCACATCGCCTATCGCCCCTGTTGAAATGGTTAAGCGACGACGACGAGAGATAATAAATGCTGGCGAGAATGTGGAGATCGGGGACCCGGTGCACTGCTGATGGGCTTGTAAACTGATGCGGCCACAATGGAAATCAGTGTGGACGTTCATCAAAGAATTAAAAACGGAACTACCATACAGGCCAGCAAGTCCACTCCTGGGCATTTATCCGACAGAAACAAAACACTAACTGGAAAAGACACACACCTCTGTGTTCGCTGCAGCATTTACAATAACCAAGACATGGAAACAATGAGACCCTATCCATCGATGAATGAATAAAGAAACAGTGGCCGAAACCGGTTTGGCTCAGTGGACAGAGCGTCGGCCTGCAGACTGAAGGGTCCCAGGTTCGATTCCAATCAAGGGCATGTACCTTGGTTGTGGGCACATCCCTGGTGGGGGGGCGGGGTGCAGGAGGCAGCTGATCGATGTTTCTCTCTCATAGATATTTCTAGCTCTCCCTTCCTCTCTGTAAAAAAAAAAAATCAATAAAATATATTAAAAAGAAAAAGCGGTATACACTGAGTGGCCAGATTATTATGATCTCTGAATGCATAATAATCTGGCCACTCAGTATATATATATATATTAGAGGCCTGGTGCATGGATTCATGCATGGGTGAGGTCCGGCCAGCCTGGCCAGGGGGAGGGGACATGGGCAGTTGGCCGGCCTGCCTGCCTGCTGGTCCAACTCCTGGTCGAGGGGACAATTTGCATATTAGCCTTTTATTATATAGGATATACACTGAGTGGCCAGATTACTATGTGTTCAGAGATCATAATAATCTGGCCACTCCATGTATAACCTACAATGAAATATTAGTCAGCCATAAAAAAAATAAGGAAATCTTACCATTTGACAAAACTTGAGGGCATTGTACTAAGTGAGATAAATTAGACAGAGAAAGTCAAAACCATATGGTCTCACTTATGTGTGGATCCCGAAAAACACAAAATAGAAAACCAAATTCACGGATACAGAGAACAGGTAAGTGGTTGCCAGAGTAAGTGGGGGCGGGGGGATGGGGTAGGGGCAGTGGTGGAAGATGCTCAAAGATACAGACTTCCGGTGACAGAGGAGTCGTCATGGCGATGTGATGGGCAGCATGGGGACATAGCTGATAGTAATACCGTATCGCATGTTTGGAAGCTGCTAGGAGAGTAGACCTTACAAGTTCTCATCACAAGGAAGAGAAAATCTGTAACTAATGTACTGTGTCAGAAGTTAACTAGATTTATTGTGGTGGTCCTTTTGCAATGAGTACAAATATTGAATCATGTTATACACCTGAAACTAATATAATGTCATTTGTCCATTCTCTCTCTCTCTCTCTCTCTCTCTCTCAATTCCTATTAATGAGAGAGAGAGAGAGGAAGGAAGAAGGAGAGATAAATATCATTGAGAGAGAGAAACGTCACACATACTCCCTGAACGGGGATCCAACCTGCAGCCTGGTATGTGCCTTGACCGAGAATTGAACCCACAACCCTTCGATGCACGGGATAGCATTCTAACAACTGAGCCACACCAGGCAAAGCACATCTCAATTTTTAAAAAAGAAGGGAGGGAGGGAGGGAGGGAGGGAGGGAGGGAGGGAGGGAGGGAGGGAGGGAGGGAGGGAGGGAGGGAGGGAGGGAGAGAGAAGAAGGGATGTGTGGAAGGGCAGTTCCTGGAAGAGGTGGCCCCGGCGGATTCCCGTGCTCCTGTGCAGGGGGCCCAGCGAGTGGAGGAAACTCGGTGCAGAGGCCGGAGGCTGGGAGTCCAGGCCTCTCAGGAGGGGCCAGAGGAAGCGGGAGGCAGTGAGGGCCCCTAGGGCTGGCTGAGGACAAGGATGCCCCCCCTCGCCCCCGGAGGCATAGGGAGCCAGGAGGGGTGCGAGCAGGGAGGTCACAGTCAGAGCTGCTCTCAGAAAACCCTCAGAGGCTGCACACGGGGAGAGTGGAGGCGGGTGGGAGGGCACCGGAGGTGGAGCTGATGGCGCGGACTAAGGGGGAAAGTGCCCAGGCGGAGGCCTGTGGCCGCCCCCGCCCGGGGAGCAAACTCACCAGCTTCCACGGGCCGGCCGGCGTCCGGCGCCGGACCTGCACCTCGGCGCCGTCCTGGCGGGCCGGGGTCTCCCACTCCAGGCGCAGCTGCCCGGCTGAGAGGGACACCCTGAGGTCCTCGGGTGGCGGGTCGTATTTCACTGGAGGCCGAGGCGGGGGTGGGGAGGGGAAGCAACACTGGTGTGAGCTGCTGGTCCCGGACATTCCAGAAAACCTGCCCGCACCGCCCCAGCCCAGGGTGGCCAACCGAGCCCCCCAAACACAAACCGGGGACACCCCCTGCCGCCTAAGCCTAGAATTCAAAATGTATACACAGCATCCTGGTAGTGAAGAAACCTTTAAAATATTAACACCCCTGGCCGACAAGAGGGTAATTAATTCTGTTTTCTGGAGGGAAATCTTACTAACTTTTTTAGGCTCACTTCGAGGAGCCTGGCCTGAGGAGAGACATCCAGCATTGTGCTGTACCCAATTCTACCCCAGAACCTTTGCACGTGCTGTGGCACACGTCTCCGCACTTCTAACCTTCCTTCCTGCTGGGTTCCTCTATCCTTCAGGACTCAGCTTGTGCTGGAGGCAACACCTCGACCTCCCAGCAGTACCTCATCCTGTGTGTTAATCACACCTCATCCAGCACCCATCTGGGCTCTGGGAAGGCAGAGGCAGGGCCAGGGTTAGGGTGAGGCAAGCGGGGCAAGATTGTACAGACACAGGGTTGGATCCTGTCTTTATCGAAAATTTTGATATTTTGTTCATCATGGAATTTCACATTAATTTTGATTTTTTAAAAGGCTGCGTTACAGCGTTGTTTCCGTGCACCGCGGAGGGCTTTTGGCACCCCCTCAGAATGTTGTACCCAAGGCGGTGCTCTTGCTGGCCTCGTTCTAGCCCCCGCCCCAGGTGGCGACCTCTGCTGGCCTTGCCCATGGCCCCTGTGGCTCAGGGTGGCACACAGGAGCAGCATCACAGCTGTATGCTGGACGCATGCTGTTGCCCGCTGGTGTGGCTCTGAGGGTGAGCGTTGACCCATGAACCAGGAGGTCACTGTTCGATTCCGGTCAGGGCTCAATCCCCAGTAGGGGGCGTGCCAGAGGCAGCCGATCAATGATTCTCTCTCGTTATTGATGTCTCTCTTTTTTTTATTCTCATCATTGATGTTTCTCTCTCTCCCTTCCTCTCTGAGATCAATAAAAATATATTTTTAAAGATAAATTAACACATGTTGTTGACTCATAAAAACAAAACAAAACAAAAAAACAACAGTTTGCCGAAACCGGTTTGGCTCAGTGGAATAGAGCGTCGGCCTGTGGACTGAAAGGTCCCAGGTTTGATTCCAGTCAAGGGCATGTACCTTGGTTGTGGGCACATCCCCAAGAGGCAGCTGATTGATGATTCTCTTTCATCAATGTTTCTAACTCTCTATCCCTCTCTCTTCCTCTCTATAAAAAAATCAATAAAATATATATTTAAAATAAATAAATAAAATTTAAAAACAACAGTTAAAAACCCCAACAGGATCTGGCACCATTACAGAGTCCGGGAGAAACCAAAAGCAACCTGAATGTCCAGCAGTAGGGTCAGGGTCAGGGTCAGGGTCAGAGTCAGGATTAGAGTTAGGGTTAGGGTCAGGGTCAGGGTCAGGGTTAGAATTAGGGTCAGGGTTAGGGTCAGGATCAGAGTCAGGGTCAGGGTCAGGGTCAGGGTCACGGTCAGGGTTAAGGTCAGGGTCAGGGTCACGGTCAGGGTTAGAATTAGGGTCAGGGTTAGAGTTAGGGTCAGGGTCAGGGTTAGGGTTAGGGTCAGAGTCAGGGTCAGGGTTAGAGTTAGGGTTAGGGTCAGGGTTAGAGTTAGGGTTAGGGTCAGGGTCAGGGATAGAGTTAGGATTAGGGTCAGGGTCAGGGATAGAGTTAGGGTCAGGGTCAGGGTCAGGGATAGAGTTAGGGTCAGGGTCAGGGTTAGAGTTAGGGTCAGGGTCAGGGATAGAGTTAGGGTCAGGGTCAGGGTTAGGGTCAGGGTCAGGGTCAGGGTCAGGGATAGAGTTAGGGTCAGGGTTAGGGTCAGGGTCAGGGTCAGAGTCAGGGTTAGGGTCAGAGTCAGGGTCAGGGACAGGGTTAGAATTAGGGTCAGGGTTAGGGTCAGGATCAGAGTCAGGGTCAGGGTTAGGGTCACGGTCAGGGTTAAGGTCAGGGTCAGGGTCACGGTCAGGGTTAGAATTAGGGTCAGGGTTAGAGTTAGGGTCAGGGTCAGGGTTAGGGTTAGGGTCAGAGTCAGGGTCAGGGTCAGGGTTAGAGTTAGGGTCAGAGTCAGGGTCAGGGTTAGAGTTAGGGTTAAGGTCAGGGTTAGGGTTAGGGTTAGGGTCAGAGTCAGGGTCAGGGTCAGGGTTAGAATTAGAGTCAGGGTCAGGGTCAGGGTCAGGGTTAGAGTTAGGGTCAGGGTCAGGGAACCATGAAAGACTCTGCCAAGTCGAGCAACAGTGTTTGATGTGTAAGTGGCTGGAATTTTCGAGCCCTTTGCCAGGGCCCCAGAGTGCCCCCAGGTCCAGGCTTGGGGACCAGAGGCGGCTCTGTGTGAGGAAAGGGCGCCGGGAAGAGGAGGAGGAGAGCGGGTGCTGACCGGAGGAGCGGTATAGGATCAAGGTGACCTTGGGCGACGTCTCGGTTCGGTTGGCGGCCCTGGATTCCACCCAGAGAGTGACGTTGTCGAGCACAGGCACGCCGTCCTGGTCGGAGAACTCCAGCCTGGTGGCCGCGCCCGCCGAGAAGTAGCAGCAGTGCCCGGGCCTGAGGCTGCGGGGGGAGGGCGTTGGTGCTGAGGCGGGGGTCCCAGTGGATCCCAGAAACGTCTCCGCCCAGCAGGCAGCAGACATCACATCCCCACGCCCTCCTCTGCCCCGGCCCCCCTCCCAAGCCCGGGGCTCCTTGGAGATCGGCCTGGGATCAGGGGGGCTTGTGGGACCCCAGGTCTCCCAACAGGAGCTTTCGGAAAGAGAAGGAAAAATGAATGATGGGTGAGTGGATGGACGAACGAACAAATGAGTGAGAGGGAGAGGACGAAAGAAGAACTAGAGGGACCTCGATTGCTGCCCAGTTTGGATTCCCACCCACGCTCACCCCTCACAACACAAAGCTCCTCACTCTCCCGGCTCAAAAGAGAAACTGAGGCCCAGGAAGCGGCGAGGACCGGCCCTGGGCCGCGATCACGCATCTGAGGGCGGGAGAAGCGGGGCGGGAGCCAGAGAGGATGTGGTGAGGGCTTGGGGCCCGGGGAGGGGTCCTCACCAGCCCCTCAGGAAGTGGCTGACTCCAGCCGCGGGACCCTCATACTCCCAGGAGCATTCGTAACAGCCGTCCAGTGTCCGGTAGCAGCTCAGGCCCCTGGCACCTGCGGCCGAGCCCGGAGGAAGTCCTGGAGGTTCGAGAACAGACAGAGTAGGGGAGGCGTCTCTATGCCGACTCAGCCTCAAGAGGAGTCTCTGTGACATTTATGAAAACCGGCATCTCCAGTCTGAACAGCCAGCTCCCTGCACCCTCTTGCGCTTTCTCTTCTGCCTCCTGCCATCTCCGCTGCTCCCCTGCCCCAGCCACACCAGCCTGCCTCCTCCTGGGCCCTCAGATACCCCAGGCTCACTCCCACCTCAGGGCCTTTGCACATGCTGCGCCCTTCCCCCAGATCTCGGCATTCCAGTTTTTCCTTCAGGGTCACCTCCCCCGCAACCAGCCAACCGGAAGCAGCCCGTCCCCCTCCATCCCGCAGCCCGCTCTGGGCAGGTCACTGTGGGCAGAATGTGCGTTGATGGGCCTGCTGTCTACCTCCTGCATGAGGCTGTGCCCCTCGGAGGGCAACTGGGCCAGCAGCTGATTCCTTCCTGTGTAGAACTGTGTGTGCACACAGCCTGTGCTCTGTAAACATTTCTTGAACAGAAGACTGGAATGCACACCTGCTCAGGGCAGGACCCCCATGGGGTGCGCTGTAAGCCTAAATAACCCAGCGATGCCTGCCAGGGAGGGGATTAAAAATGCAAAACATTTAGCAGATACTCTGCCCCACATGCGGATCCTTCTGGATCCTGCAGCCCTGCCAGGAAGGAGAGGGGCTCCGAGCGGTGACAGCTCCGGGACACGGAGCTTGGTGAGGACAGGCTGGCAGGCTGGCAGGCAGGAGCTCCCAAAACCCCCTGTGGGCCCGGGTCTCGGGCTGGCAGGGGAGTGGAGGGAAGGGCTGCCAGGGGTCTGTCAGCCAGAGCCCCGCACGCTGCAATGGAGACTGTCCCAACCTGAGTCTGCGTTCTGGTAGGGCGGGTCCTGGAAACTGCACCTGCTGGCACCACAGGCTTCGGCTGTAAAGACAATGAGGAGATGATGACAGGCCCGCCTTTCACTGCTTGGGGAGAGGGGCCCAGCCCGGGCGTGGCCAAGTGGCCATCCACTCCCTTACCGCTTTTTCATCTATGCACCCACCCACTCATCCACCTATTCATCTATTCCTCTGTTCACCCATCTACCCATCCATCTATTCCTCTATCCACTCATCCACCCATCCATCTACCCAACTCTCCATTCAGCCATCCATTCATTTATCCATCCATCCATCCACCCATCCACCCACCCAATTCTCCATCCATCCATCCATCCACTCATCCACCCATTCATCTATTCCTCTATCCACCCATCCACCCATCCATCTACCCAACTCTCCATTCATCCATCCACTCATTTATCCATCTATCCACCCATCCACCCATTCATCTATCCACCCACCCACCCAACTCTCCATCCATCCATCCATCCACTCATCCACCCATTCATCTATTCCTCTGTTCACCCATCCACCCATCCATCTATTCCTCTATCCACCCATCCACCCATCCATCTACCCAACTCTCCATCCATCCATCCATTCATTTATCCATCTATTCACCCATCCACCCATTCATCTATCCACTCACCCACCCAACTCTCCATCCATCCATCCATCCATCCATCCATCCATCCATTCATTTATCCATCCATCTCCCTACCCAACTATCCACCCATCCCTCCATCCATCCATGCATACATACATCCACCCATGTCTCCAACCATCCATCCATCCACCCATCCATCCATCCATCTCCCTACCCACCCATCCACCCATCCATCTCTCAAGCTGCTCCTCAAAAGCAATCCAGGGTCCCCTAGTCTCCAGCCCTGCTGACATTCAGAGCCCTGAAACCTTGCTAATCCCCAGTCTACAGAGAGGAAAAGTAAGGCACAGAGAGGCAAAATGTTGCCCGAGGTCACACAGCAGCAATAACAGAGCTGGAATAAGCGTCCAAACCCAGCCCGCTGGCTTGACTCAGTGGTTGAGCATTGACCTGTGAACCAGGAGATCACAGTTCCATTCCTGGTCAGGGCACCTGCCTGGGTCGTGGGCTCGATCCCCAGTGTGGGGCATGCAGGAGGCAGCCGATCAATGATTCCCTCTCATCATTGATGTTTCTCTCTCTCTCCTTCTCTCTTCCTTACTCTCTGAAATCAATAAAAAAATATATAACAAAACAAAACAAAAAAGTGTCCAAACCCAGTCATCCCCAGGAGGTTGGGCCCCTTCCCACGGATTCCACATAATCCTCTGTTAGGCATATCTATCACACACATACTTGCTCATTATCCCTTCCTTGGCGATTTCCCATTGATCTATGGGAGGTGGGACCATTCCACATAAGACAGAATCAAGACTGAAAGGGGAGATGCCCACGTCTGACCCCAAGAGCCGTGGTCTCTGACCATCCGTGTAACAGGGAAAGGAAAGCACAGAGACACAGAGCCAGCCCTGACCAGGTGCTGGGCCCTCCACACACACGTCCCCCTCCTCCCACCCCCTCCAGCAAGACAAGAGTGGAAACTCACCGCACTGCCAGGGGAGCGAGAGGAGGAGGAGAGGGACCAGCCTGGCCACTCGCCACGCCATCGGGTCCACGCAGGGCCGGTGGCCTCCGAGAGGTTTTGTGCTGCCAGTGAGACCCCAACAGCCCTGCCCTCACCCCAGAGCACTTTGAAGCTGAGCCAGAAAGAAGAGTAAAAAGGTTAAAGAAAAAAAAAAAAGTTAGGTGTCATGGCCCCTCCCGGGAGAGTCAAAATGAAAGAGAAAGCCAGGAAGTCAGCTCGGTGGTGGCTGTGGCCTTTTGCCGCCGTAACCCACTTTGAGGGCAAGTCAGACCCCGGTTCCTGGTCTGGGGCTCTGTTCTGCTGGACAGACCCAAGCTGGACCCCAAGTGCGAGTCCTCGGGGTGTCCGTGGCCAGGTCCCTGCCCTCTCCGGACAGCCTCTGGGCCTCAGGAGCTGAATGGGGTCCAGTGTCCTGGCCTGTCTCAGGTCGCTCTCCCAACATATTATTTGCTGTACACAGAGCCCCCCAAAATGCTCACCTCCCCATTTCCCAACCTCCAGCCTCAGGCTCTATGCTCCCAGTCTCCTGCTTCTTCTAGATTCAAATTAGTCTCTCTTCTGTGTCTGCTTCTTGGCCTCTGGGGGGTCTCAGGGTTTCAGCCTTTCTCCCCACTGTCAGCAAAGACCCGACTGTCCATGGGGAAGATTCATGCTACCACATGGGCAAACCTCAAAAACACGGCACTGCGTGACCGAGCCAGACACAAAAGCCACGGGTACGATTCCGTTGGTGTGAAATGGCCAGAACAGGCAAATCCACAGACAGAAGGTAGAGGAGTGCTTGTCACGGGCTGAGGGAGGGAGCATCCCCCAGTGCTCACAGACGGGGCGGGGTGCTCTTCGGGGTGACGGAATGTTCTGGAACTAGGCAGAGGTGCTTGTTGCACAACATAGTGGATGTGCTAAATGCCACTGAATTGCACATGTTAAAATGGTTTGATTCGTGTTGTGTGATCTTTAGGGGGAAAAAAAAAATGTTCCGGAAGCTCAATGGGACTGAGGAGCAGGGGGAGGGTCTCTGCTGGGGGAGAGCACCCGGGGAAACTGAGGCCCCTTTTCTGAGGATCTCAGTCCCGAGGGGCAGTGGGGCCAGCCGGGGTCAGGCGCCCAGCAGGCCATGAGCTCAGAGCCGTGGGAACAAAGAGGCAGTGTTCCAGGCCTGGCACAGTGGGGACGAGGACCCTGTGACCCCGTACAGTGTCCTCGTGGTGCAGTGGGCCCGGCGGGCGGAGTGGATTCCAAGCACTGATGTGTGAGGCCTGGGGGAAGGGCAGATACAGAGATGGAGACAGGGATGGAGAGAAACATAAAAAAGGTGGACGAGATGGTTGGAGAACCATCAGGCAAACACATGGACCCCCTCCTGACAATCCCAAGATACCCCCCGCCCCACAAGGAGGTGCCATCCTGTGCCCCATTTCACAGATGGGGAAACTGAGCCCAGAGGTGCCCCAAACCTGAGCTGGATGTGAAGCCTGAGCTGGATGTGAAGAAATGAAAGACAGAGCCCAACAGTGTAGCTGAACTCTGCTCCTTCAAGAGTAAAGCGCATGCCCAGGACTACCTCCTTCCCCACCAAGGTTGACCCTTCCAGGACTCAGCTTTCCCATCTGCACAATGGGTTGCAAGAAAGACAAAGAAGATGCTGTCCGAGAGAGAACCAGTATGGTTGCTTTGGGACCTTCCTTCCCTACCGGCTTTGCTTTTGTCATATCTCTTTCCCATCCTGCCAACACCAGGGCAGCGACTGGAAAAACACTGAGAGAGAAAGGGAGGAAGAGTGGGGAGAGAGCGGGACAAAGAGGGTGAAAGGAAAGGGTGAGGTGGGCCAGGGCCTGGAGTCACGGATTGATGGGCTGGGCTTTCCCCCCAGGCACTGACTGGGAAGCCTGCTGGGTTTGTGGGCAGACCCCTAGCCGTCAATGAGGTGACGTTTCTACCCTTATTGAGGTCACAGTGTAAGGTTTCCCCGGGGGTTCCCCCCAGCCCACCTTCCAAGTCTGTGCACACACACCCCACCTCCCGTGGCCCGCCCGCTGCCTCCGCCAGGAAGCCCCTCAGAACTTGTGTGGTTCCTCCCAGGTGCCCCACAAGCACTGCTGGGGTACACCCTCAGGGCTGTCCCACTTTCAGATGCCCCACAAACCAGGGGGAGGGGAAGTCAGGAAGGACCGGGTTGCAGGCACCTCCCCACCTCCGGAAATCAGAGGAACCACAGAACTTCCCTTCCCCCTCGGCTTCTGTCTTCTTCCCCGACAGAGTAACCTTCACTCTGAGGAGGGCTGAGCTTACGTACCTCCATGTGGTTAAGACACCCTCATGCCCCCAAGGGGCATCTAAGGAGGATGCTGAAGGACGAGAAAGGATTTGCAAAGAGAAAAACCTATCCATTTATTTAACAAACGCATTAGTAGGCATCATTCACCAGCAAGAACATTTTTCATTCACTCAACCAGGATTTCCTGACGCCTGCAAAGGATCGTTTGAGGATGTTTTAAAGAACGCATAGAAAGCTACCAAGAAAAAAATTCATTCAACAGTCACTGTCCCTGATGCCCCTATGGAGACATCTGGGTAGGGTTTTGATGGATGTGTAAAAGTTTGCAAAAAAATATATATTCTCTTAATAAGTGTTCCCTGATGTTTCTTAAAGAAAATTTGAAGTGGATGTTTTAAACGTGTTTTATTGTGTTTTGTTTTGTTTCAGAGAGAGAGGAAGGGTGAGGGGGAGAGAAAGAGAAACATGCATGAGATAGAAACATTGATTGGCTGCCTCCTGCACACAGCTTACTGGGAATTGAGCCTGAAACCTGGGCATGTGCCCTGACTGGGAATAGAACCAGCAACCTCTCAGTACATGAGACAAAGAGCTGAAATGGGTTTTGAAGGATGCATAGGTGTTCGCCATTTGCATTCAGTCAGTCAGTCAGTAAGTGCTGCCTGCTGGACATGTTTTTCCTGCTGGACATTTGAAGGGGCCACTTTGGAAGGAGTTCTGTGTGGGAGTTCCCCAGATAACGTAGGGGAATTTGAGACCTCTCTGGTGGCTCCTCATCCAGCAGCTCACCATTTGTCCAGCCCAACCACCTCCAGGACAGAAAACATCTCTTTTCCCCAGATTCCGGACTAAGTCCCAGGGAAGACTCTGATTGGCTGAGCTTAAGTCACATGTCCACCTTAAATTAATCACAGTGGATGAAGAGAATAAAGACTCTAGGTCACATGTCCACCCCATCCTGGACTACAGGAGAGTTTTTTATTTTATTTAAAAAATATATGTTTTTATTGATTTCAGAGAGGAAGGGAGAGGGAGAGATAGAAACATCAATGTTGAGAGAGAATCATTGATTGGCTGCCTCCTGCACACCCAGTGGGATCAAGCTTGCAACCGGGTGTGTGTCCTTGACCGGAATCGAACCCGGGACCCTTCAGTCCACAGGCTGATGCTCTATCCACTGAACTAAACCAGCTAAAGCTTATTTTATTTTAAAAAATATTTTTAGCCAAAACCGGTTTGGTTTAGTGGATAGAGTGTGAGCCAGTAGACTGAAAGGTCCCAGGTTCGATTCCGGTCAAGGGCATGTACCTTGGTTTTGGGCACATCCCCAGTAGGGGATGTGCAGGAGGCAGCTGATCAATGTTTCTAACTATCTCTCTCCCTTCCTCGCTGTAAAAAATCAATAAAATATATTTTAAAAATATTTTTTATTGCCATGACTGATTTGGCTCAGTGAATAGAGCATCAGCCTGTGGACTGAATTCCAGTGAAGGGCATGTACCTTGGTTGCAGGCATATCTCCAATAGGGGATGTGCAGGAGGCAGCTGATTGATGTTTCTCTCTCATTGATGTTTCTAACTTTTTATCCCACTCCCTTATTCTCTGTAAAAAAAAATCAATTAAAAATATATTTTTATTGATTTCAGAGAGAGAAAGGGAGAGGGAAAGATAGAAAGAAACATCAACGATGAGGGAGAATCATTGATTGGCTGCCTCTTGCACACCCCCTGCTGATGGTCTATCCCGAAACCTGGGCATGTGCCCTGCCTGACAGGAATCTCCTGGTTCAAGGACGACGTTCAACCACAGAGCCACACCGCCGGGCTACAGGAGGATTTTAAAGCAGAACTAGCCAGAAACGGAACAATTGGCCATTACAGGGCATGAGCTTCCCATCACCTGGGATCTGCAAGCCACAACCTGAAGCCCAGTTAGCGTAGGGCTGCCAGGTAAAACACTGGACGCCCAGTTAAATTAGAATTTCAGATAAACAGCCCACAACTTTTCAGCATAACAGTGCCCCACGTATTGCATGGAACATATACTGGAAACATTATTCATTGTTTATCTAAAATTAAATTTAACTGCTAGGCTGACTTAGTTTGCTGGGGCTGACATAAAGTTTCACAGATTGAGTGGCTGCAACGACAGAAATCTCTTCCTGGAAGCTAGAAGTTCAAGATCAAGGCGTCAGAGGTTTGGTTTCTTCCGGAGACTCTCTCCTGGGCTTGCAGATGGCCAACTTCTCTGTGCCTTCATAGTCATCGCTCTGGGCGTGTCCGTATCCTACTCGCCTCTTCTTACGCAGACACCAGTCATATTGGATTAGGATACAGCCACATGACCTCATGTTACTTTAACGAATTCTTTTTTTTTTTTTTTAATTAAACCTTCAAGGTCCTTTTTTTTTTTTTTTTTTAATATATTTTATTGATTTTTCACAGAGAAGAAGAAAGAGAGATAGAGAGCTAGAACCGTCGATGGGAGAGAAACATCGACCAGCTGCCTCTTGCACACCCCCCACTGGGGATGCGCCTGCAACCAAGGTACATGCCCTTGACCAGAATCGAACCCGGGACCTTTCAGGTCGCAGACCGACGCTTTACCACTGAACAAAACCGGTTTCGGCTAACGAATTATTTAAAGGTGCTTTCTCCTTATACAGTCACATTCTGAGGTCCTGGAGGTGAGAATTTCATCATAAGAATGTTGAGGGAACACAGATTGCTTTGGAAAAACAGTCTGGTAGTTTTTGAAAAAGTTAAACATAGAGTTACCATCTGGCCCAGAACTCCACTCCTAGGTATATACCTAGAAGAATGAAAAGCGATGTCCCCCACAACTTGTCTATGAATGTTCACAGCAGCGCTGGCTGCAAAGCCAAAGAGCGGAAACAACCCAAATGTCTAGTAACAGATGAATGGATAAACAAGAAGCAGTACGAGTATTACTCGGCCTTAGAAAGGAACCAAGTACTGGCATTTGCTACAACGAAGATGAATCTTGAAAACATTGTGTTAAGTGAAAGAAGCCAGACACAAAAGGTCACGTGTGGCATGATCCCATTTATATGAAATGTCCAGAGCAAGCAAATCCATAGAAACACAAGGTACATGGGCGGTTGTCAGAGGCTGGGGGAGGAGGAATGGGGAGTGACTGCTCATGGGCACAGGGTTTCTTTGAGGGGTGACAAATATGTCCTGGAATTAAATAGTGGTGATAGTTGCAAAACCGTGAATTGCTAAAAATCTCAAAACTGTACACTTTATTTTTACTTATTTTTTAAAATATATTTTATTGATTTTTTTTACAGAGAGGAAGAGGAAGGGAGAGGGATAGAGAGTTAGAAACATCGATGAGAAACATAGATCAGCTGCCTCCTGCACACCCCCCACTGGGGATGTGCCCCCAACCAAGGTACATGCCCCTAACCAGAATCAAACCTGGGACCTTTCAGTCCACAGGCCAACGCTCTATCCACTGAGCCAAATCGGCTACACTTTATTTTTTAAAATATATTTCAGAGAGGAAGTAGGAGGGAGAGAGATAGAAACATTAACGATGAGACAGAATCAGTGGTTGGCTGCCTCCTGCATGCCCACACTGGGGATCAAGCCCACAACCGGGCAGGGGACTGACCAGGAATTGAACTGTGACCTCCTTGTCACAGTTCGATGTTCAACCACTGATCACGCCTGCCAGGCAAAACTGTGATAATCTTATGATATGTGAATTGTATGTTAATTTAAACATGTGTGTGAGAACGTGTTTTGCCTGGGAACCCTGCATTTTTATTTGCCCAATCCGGTCACCATAACGTGGTGAGTCCTACAGAGCCTCCCAGGCAACTGGTGGCTGACCTTCCGGAGGGTCCCCTTCAGCCTCACATACTCTCATGACCAGGTCCAGCAGAGGGGCACGAGGAGCCTGCAGCTGCAGAGACCGTGGGAGCCCCAGTGAAACAGAGAACATGGATGCTGTCTTGGGGTTTTAGGCTTTTCCCAGCCTTAGGTTTCCTTCTGCAAAGCGGGGCTGAACAATTGTCGTCAGGTTCTTGTAGGAGGTGGTCTCACAAGGCACTTAGCCAGATATCCAGGTTGGCACTCTTCACAGGCAACCATCTTCAACAAAGGATCGGGCAGCCCTGGCCAGTGTGGCTCATTGGATGGAGCGCCCTCCCCTGTGCGGAAGGGTCGCATGTTTGATTCCCAGTCAGGGCACCTACCTGGGTTCAGGGTTCCATCCCAGATTCTATGCTTGCTTGAAGCAACCGATCCATGTTTCTCTTTCACATTGATGTTTCTCTTTCCCTCTCCCTTCCTCTCTCTCAAAAATCAGTTAAAGAAACAAAACATGTCTTTGGGTAAAGATTTTTTTTTAAAAAGAAAAGAATCTGGCAAAACTACAGTGGCTGCCTGTTCTTATAAATAACATTTTATTGGGACTAGGATCAGGATTAGGGTGAGGCAAAAGAATCAGAATTTAGGACTTCCTAAAGAGTCCTTGCAGGGCAGTGCAAGGGCAGAGCTTGGTCCTGTCCTTATTTAAAATGGTGATATTTTGTAGATCATGCATTATTGTATTAGTTTTGATTTTTTTAAATAATGAGTTTGGGGAGAGCTTTACATTTTGCACGAAGGTGAGTGCCAGCCTTGTGGGGTGTCCTGAGCACACGGATTAACCTCTTGGGACCGCAGCGCCCTCATCTGCAAAATGGGGGTGACAATGCTCCCTTGTTTCTAGAAGGATTCATTGAAAAATGTTTACTTCTGGGCCCAGGATGGGGCGGGGCTTGGGAGGGCTGGGCCGGCTCGCCCAATGGGGTGGGGCCTCCGAGGAGGACTCCCGGGAGGGGCGGGGTCAGCCGCGTCAGCTGACCGGCTGGATCGGTGGGGGGCCCCGCGCGCCGGGGCGGAGCGGAGGGCGTGTCCGCTGCAGAGACCGGCGAGCCATGGACGAGCCGAGCCTCCTGCGGCGCCGCGGGCTCCAGGTGAGGCCCTGCGCGGGCGGGGACCTGTCTTTATTTAAAATGGTGGCGGGGAAACTGAGGCAGGGGCGGGGCGCGCTCTGATCTCTCCCTTTTGCCCCGCTGGTGGGGAAGGGGTATGTCTCCTCTGACATATGGAGAAACTGAGGCTGCAAGCGCTGGCCCGAGAGAGAGGGGCTGAGGGATGCGCCTTCCCCCACCAGCGGCTCCAATAATAACATGAGCAGCAGCAGCCCAGGAGCGCTCACCATATGGTCATCGTTGCGTTCATCCCATTAGAGCGACTCACTAATATTCATTAATGGGAATTCAAACTTGCCACCTTGCTCCGGCCTCAGCTCACCCCGAAGGCAAGCCGGGGAGGCTGGGCCGTCCAGGTGGCCATTTGTCAGATGGGGAAACTGAGTCTGGGAAGTCACCAAGCCGAGGTGGCCCAGCAGGGATCTGACTCCGAGTCCATAACCGGCTCTCAGACACCGGTGATCAGCTCTGTGCGAGGCGGGCTGCAGAAGGCGCCCCTGCTTCTGCGCACCTCCGTTTCCCTGGGAGCCTAAGAGCGCCCCGTTTTTGGCCGGGGCTGGTACCCAGGAGGTTGCACAGAGGCTTGGGTTCGAACCCTGGTGGCAGCTACTTCTTGGAGCTTAAGTCCCAGGCAGGGAACCGAGAGGATCTGCCCGTTTCCTGAGGGTGCCTTTTGGAGCCACCAGGTTGCAGGGGGGGAGCCTGGAATGGGCCATGGACCCAGCACACATGGACTGAGTGCCTTCTGGGTGCCTTCTGGGTGCCTGGCTCTGCAGAGGCAGCGGGGCGCTCCCCTCCCGCCCTCTCCTCCCGGACCCCAGCCGGGCGGGAGGGATGGAGGCCAGAGCTCAGGGCGGGGGGGGGGGGGGGGGGGCGCTCAGGCACCCCGGGAAACGGCGACCGGCCAAGCGTTGCTGGTGGCCTTGGGGCCGAGGAGGCAGGATCTCTGGGGAAAGGAAAGAAGCTGAGGGCAGCGAGAACTAGAAAGGGTGGAGGGTGGCGGGCACTGAGGCTGGCAAAGAAGGGGGAAGGCGGGCTGGAACCCAGGCTGCTGCGGGACAGGATTCCCAGGGCTGCGAACCCCTGAAGGTGCTGAGGAGCGGTGCGTTGGGGGCGGGGGGGGGAGGGGGGAAGAGGGTGGAACAGGGAGCCAGCGGGCATTGCTGCGGGGCAGGACCCCCCCAGGGCGTGGTGGGGTGGGGAGCAGAAGGGTAGGCGGAGGCCAGAGCCCGAAGAGGAGGGGGGGGCAGGACTGGGGAGCAGCGGGGTGTTGTGAGGGGACAGGCTCCGCCTGAAGCCCCAGTTAGGCTGGAGCCCCGCCCGCGGCCTCTTAAAATAGAGAAACAGCCTTCTGGTAGGCGAGTGGGGGCGCTTCGAACGTCAGGAAGTGGGGGCCTGTTCCCCTGGGAGGAAGCACCCGGCCCCGGTGTTCAAAAGGGGAAATGGAGGCTGAGAAATGTAGCCGCTGTTGTTGAGGGGTCCCATCAAGGGGGCGGGGGCAGAATGGGGATGTAAATCCCGGCAGGTCCTGCTTCCCCTCCACACCACCCCACTCGGGCCACGGGCCACCGGTTTGGGGGCCACCAGCTGGTGCTGGCTGTGGGTCAGGGGAGGAGTGGACCTTCCTGGTTTGGTCAAGTTCAGACTTCTGGGTAGCATTTATAGGAACCAGTTACCACGAGCCGTTATTACAACCATGACTATTTTCCCATCATCTCCCACTTGCCAAACGACAAATTTTTAACAACACCAGGTCCCCAAACACAGTATCCAGGGGCAGTAGAGCCTGGGTCTGGATTTTGTCTCTGCTCCAGCTGGAAGGTCCATCGTGCTTCTTCGGGGCCCAGTCCCACTTCCTCTCTCCCCGGAAGCCGGTGCTTCTCCAAGATGGTCCCTGAGGTCATCTTTCCCATCGGCTCCAGCTGAGAGCTTCCCGTGGGGCTTGGTGCCCACCTTGCTGTCACACCTTCACCCTTCTGTTTCCCACTAGCCTGCTGGCCCAGCCGGACAATGCCCCCCCCCCAACCCCTTCTCTCCCTCTGGGTCCCCTCAGTGCCTCCTGTGGGACACCTCGTCCTGCTCTGTCTTCTCCAGACTGGGGATTCCTCAGCATGGAGCTGAGACTTCTGGAGGGAGGCAGCCTGGCCAAGCCCAGCCAAGCACAGAAGATGCTGTAAATATTGTTTTAAAAAATATATCTTTATTGATTTCAGAGAGGAAGGGAGAAACATCAGTTTGGTCGGCTGCCTCCTGCATGCCCTTGACTGGGGATTGAGCCCGAAATCCGGGCATGTGCCCTTGACCAGAATTGAACCTGGGACTCTGAAGGCTGGCACTCTATCCACTGAACCAAACCAGCTTGGGCTGTAACTATAATTTTTAAAAGGCAGCTCCAGGGAATCATGGTCCCCTTCCTATGCCTGATGCCCTATCTAGTTGGCTCGGTGGATAGTGTTGGCTTGTGGACTCAAGGACCTCAGGTTCAATTCTGGTCAAGGGCATGTACCTTGGTTTGGGGCACATCTCCAGTAGGGAGTGTGTAGGAGGCAGCTCATCAATGTTTCTAACTATCTCTCTCCCTTCCTCTTTGTAAAAAAATCAATATATATATATATATATATATATATATATATATATATATATATATATTTTATGATTTTATACAGAGAGGAAGGGAGAGAAATAGAGAGTTAGAAACATCGATGAGAGAGAGTCATCGATCAGCTGCCTCTTGCACACCCCCTACCGGGGATATGCCCACAACCAAGGTACATGCTGTTGACCGGAATCGAATCCGGGACCCTTCAGTCCCCAAGCCGACGCTCTATCCATTGAGCCGAACCGGTCCTGGCAAAATATATATATATTTTTAAATGAAAAGAGGGGCCTGAGGGCCAAAGCAGATGATGCAGGAAGCCAGGGTTGTTTTGTTGTTGTTGTTGTTCTTGTTGTTTTGGGGGGGTGCCTGGAGAGTTCTGTTAGGCCCCTCCTTTGGGAGGGGGAAGTGAAGGGATAGGGGGCTGCTCATCTTCTCCTCTCCTCTCTGCCACTTCACATCCTTTTGTGTTTGGGAAGCACATTAAGAAATGGTGGTTACTGCCAAAACCGGTTTGGCTCAATGGATAGAGCGTCGGCTTGGGGACTGAAAGGTCCCGGGTTCGATTCCGGTCAAGGGCATGTACCTTGGTTGCGGGCATATCCCCGGTAGGGGGTGTGTAAGAGGCAGCTGTCAATGACTCTCTCTCATCGATGTTTCTGGCTCTCTATCTCTCTCCCTTCCTCTCTGTACAAAATCAATAAAATATATTTAAAGAAAGAAAGAAAGAAAGAAAGAAAGAAAGAAAGAAAGAAAGAAAGAAAGAAAGAAAGAAAGAAAGAAAGAAAGAAAGAAAGAAAGAAAGAAAGAAAGAAATGGTGGTTACTATTAACCTCACAGAATTGTCTTGACTCGGATTCATAGAAGCCACCCCTGAGCTTGCTCCCTGATTTCTCTCAGGACCCTATGCAACTGGGCCGTTTTCCAAAAGAGGAAACGAAGGCGCCGAGGGGTGATTTGCTTGGGGGGTCACACAGCCCAGACGGGGGGCAGCTGGACTGGAAACCAGGGCTGTCGGGGGCTTTGGAAAGAAATGGCTGGGATAGAGAAGGATGCAGCAGGTACCCCTGGTTCAGATCCCAGCTCCTCCCTGTTTCCCCGCTAGTAGGAGTGGGGCGGACCGAGAGGGGAGCTGGCCTAAGATCCCATTACAATTGGATGGGGCAGAAGGAGTCCCTAAGTGGTAGCGGTGGTGGTTCTGGGTCTATAACCTCTTGCCCTGAATGGTAGTGAGCTCTCTGTCCCCAGAGGTATTTAAGCAGCCGGACCTCAGGGGGCAGGTCAGCCTCCTCCCACCTTGAATGGCTCGGTTTTCTGAGCTGGAGGTAGCTGGGCGACAGGTAACACCCCCATGAACCCTCCTCTTCCCCTGCGGGTGTGGGGGGGGGAACCCTGCCAACTCCTCCCCGGGGCTGCCCCAGCCTGGCAGCCTCCGGGCCCTCCAATTGGCCGGGGGGGGGGGGGGCTAATGACGTCACTGGTTGCCACAGCGAACGCTCTGCTCCGGACGTGGGCAGCCCCCAGCCCACCTTAGGCAAAAATAGCAACGTGTCCTGCACTCCACCGCCCCGGCGTGTTCCGTGTGGCGGGGAGGGGGCGGGCGGAGGAGGTGTCCAGAGACCTGGATTCTCCGCTTTCTCAGCCAAGAGGCGTGGGCGGCTGGCTTCCCTCCGCGCCTCAGTTTCTCTGCCTGTAAAAAAAAAAAAAAAAAAAAAAAAAAAAAAAAAAAAAAAAAAAAAAAAAAAACGGACCCTGCTCTTGATGCGTAGTAGGCACCTCGGTAAAAGTAAAATTTACTAGTTATTCTGATAGTCTGTGGGGTCTCTTGCTGAGTGCAACAACACACAACAGTAATAAAAATAATAATAATAATGGCTGGTTTACCCGGAACCCTCTTGATGTTATCTCCAAATTGCAGAAGAGAGAACTTCAGCCCCGAGTACAAGCCACTTGTTCTACCGTAGGTCCCACAGCCAGGAGAGAACAGATAACCCAGATCTCAGGGTTCCCAGACGCTAAACTTGTGCCACATGGTCTTTTGAGAATTTAAAAACCCTCTAGGGCCGGGACCGGTTTGGCTCAATGGATAGAGCGTCGACTTGGGGATTGGAGGGTCCCGGGTTCGATTCCGGTCAAGGGCATGTACCTTGGTTGCGGGCATATCCCCAGTAGGGGGTGTGCAAGAGGCAGCTGATTGATAACTCTCTCTCATTGATGTTTCTAACTCTCTATCTCTCTCCCTTCCTCTCTGTACAAAATCAATAAAATATATTTTTAAATAAATAAAATAAAAACCCTCTAGGGTGAGCGACAGTGGAGGGTGGACTGGGGGAAGGGAGGGGGGGAGATTACAATGGACCCCAAGCACAGGGCTTTTTTGCCCTGCGTGTGTGAGGGCACCCAGGGTTAGGCAGGTCAGCTTGCTGAGCTCTAACAGGGTCTTGAATAGTGAGTCATTGGTCAGGGCCCTGCTTCCCACCAGGGCCCAGGACCCAAACCTGAGGAGGCTCTGCAGAGGGTGGACGCTTTCAGATCTGAGAGGGGCGGGGTGAGGCTGACTCAGGAACCGCTCTCTCCTCAGTAGATTGTTAGTATCCAGCCACTGTTGACATACGTCTTTTAAAATGTAACTAATTTATCTTAAATAATGGAGTTATTTATCATACCCATAGGGTGTGAGCTGGGCAAGGAGGTAGATAGGGAGTCCAGAGGAGCTTTGAGGAGGAAGGGATGATTGAGCTGAGACCTGAGCTGCCATTAAGCGGCACCAGAGTGGAGAGTGATCCTGGCGGAGGGCACAGCGGGCGCAAAGATTCTGAGGCAGAGCGGAGCCCAGGATGAGGGGAAGGCAGAAAGAAGGCATAGGCTGGGTTAGGGTGAGCATGGGTTCTCTGGGGTGGGAGGTGGGGAGAGGGCCAGGGCGGGGAAGGGCTTGTCTCTGGGAATGACCCATCTTCATCTTCTTTCAGAAGGAACTGAGCCTGCCTCGCCGTGGACGGGGGTGAGTTTCCCGGGGTCGGTTGGCTGGGTGGGGGCCCTGTGGTGCCGGGCACAGAGATCTCAGCTGCAGCCTCCAAATTGTGAATTTATTTACTTAATCATTACAACCAAGCTTCTCACCTTGATCCTACTCCTGGTGTTTGCAAAGCAATTCACAAGGGAGGCTCAGGCTGGTTTGCAAATGAGGAAATGGGGGTGTGAGTTGCATCACTGGCTCAAAGACACCCAGCTTCTGAAGGCGGGCAGGCTTCTCTGGCACCCGGAGTCCAGATTCTCAGAGAATCACAATCCAAAGTCCCGGAGGCAGCTTACTTGCCTCCCGTGATCGGAGCTCTTTCGGGGAACCTGGGTAAGAAAATTGTATCCTTCAGGGTCACAGAAGTGTTCCTGTAGGTTGGCGTTTCTGGATCCCCAAAAAGTTCAAAGAACATGTTGTTCAGCACCGTTGCTAGTTAACAGATGGAGAAACCAATGCCCTGGAGAGGAAGGGTTTACCTTGTGCTGATGGTCTGGAGGTGCATGAGTGCAGACACCCCCACTTTGGAGGTTGTGTTCAGCCATGTTGGGAGTACAGATTGCTTGCCCACCAGGGAAGTCATTCACTTAACAAACTTTTTTTTTTTTAATATATTTTATTAATTTTCCACAGAGAGGAAGGAAGAGGGATAGAGAGCTAGAAACGTTGATGAGAGAGAAACATCGACCAGCTGCCTCCTGCACACACCCCACTGGAGATGTACCCGCAACCCAGGTACATGCCCTTGACCGGAATCGAACCTGGGACCCTTCAGTCTGCAGACCGACGCTCTATCCACTGAGCCAAACTGGTTTCAGCAAACTTTTTTTTTTAGCCCCTCCTGTGTGCCAGGCCCTGTGCCAGGCACAAGGGGCATGGGGACTGGCCATTGCTGGACCCTGCCCACGCCACTCTCACTCTCTTGGGGAGAGGGGTGGTGAAGTGATGTTATGAAGGGGAGAGATGAAACATAGACAAACCTTGAAGGAAGTAACATTTGAGCCTAAATCTGGAGCCAGAGGAAGAGGCTAGAGAAAGAGTCTAAGGGGAACAGCATCTCAGGCAGAGGGAACGGCATGGACAAAGGTGTGCACCTGTGTGGCTTGGGAAGAACAGCGTGGAGACAGGGGTAGCTGAGTGAGCACAGGGGAGGTGAAGGGGGAAAGTGAGAGATGAGACAGAGGCCGGAGACCGGGACACAGGCTTCATCAGAGGAGCAGGAAGCCTGCTTCCAGAAGAAGAAAAGCACATGTGCAGGGCTGAACATGCCTTTGTAAGGTGAGCAGACGTCCTGCTTTTGGCGGGACAGCCCTGATTTTTAACAATTGAAATTGTTAAAAAAAATTTTACAATTAAAATTGTGAAAATCGGGGCTGTCCCGCCAAAAGCAGGACGTCTGGTCACCTTACTTTTGAGGGGAAGAAAGGGAAGGGACCGAGACGGGGCTTAGGGAACTCTGCACACGCTGATTGGTGGTTTCATATCAGGCACATGATTAGGGACTTAGGAATGGGGCTTAGGGTATTTGGCAGGTGCGGATTGGTGGTTCAATGTACAGACCATGTAAAGTGCCTGGTTCGGTGCTCAGGAATGTCCCCGCTGCTGGTGCAGGTTACGTCATTCTCCGTCCATCAGCTGGGGGAAGGGAGGGTCTATCAAAAAGAAAGAAGAGGTTCAGGTGTTTGATGACAGTTTGAAATCTCATGGTGGGAACAAGTACAGAGTGGCCCTCAGGCCCTAACCGTCTGCTCTCCTTGGTCTGGGGCTAACGCAGCTGCGGGGAGAGCCTATGGCCCCAGAGGGGCTGGGTCTTGGACATTGCCCGGAGAGTAGCCTTTGCCCGGGCTGGGGGCGGGGTGGTGGACAGTGAATCAGTCCGAACCACGGAGGGCAAAGTCCGGCACCGCGGGCAGGACCGGAGCAAAGACTCCCTAAGGGCTGTCTAGCCTCTGCCACCTGCGGCGGGCCGGACTGGGTCCACCCAGCGATTCAAGGGGGCCAGAGCCAGAGACGCCCCCTCCTTCGGGGTCTCGTAGGACGGCTCCTCCGAGGAAGGGCGGGAGGGGCCAAAGTCGGATCTGAATGCGGGGTGGGGACGGGATTTCGCGGCCTGGGGACCCGCGGGGCACCGGCCTGGAGGCGTGGCCGGGGCCGGAGTGTGCGCACAGAGGCCGGGACCCGCCGCCAGGGGGCGCCAGTGCCGGGGTTGGAGGTTGGGGCGGCTTGGATCGTGGGTCCAGGAGACCCCCAGAGCTGGGGCAGCGCCGGGGCCGGCGGGGCGGGGCCCGGCGGTGGATCTGCGATGCGGTCGGGGATGCAGCGACAGCCTCCCCTGTCCCTCCGTGCGGTCCGCGGGCCTCGGACCCGGCGGTCCCGAGGGAGTGCCACCCGCCGCCCGGGCCCGCACCCCAATCGCTGCGGCCGCTGGGCAGGGCCTGCGCGCAGGTGCGGGGCTCGGAGGCCCGCCCCGAGGCGGGGAGAGCCGGCCCCCGCCCCCCGCGGCCCGGCCCTCGCCGCGTCCGCCGGGTGCGCTGTCCCCGCGTCCGCGTCTGGCGGGCCCCGTGCGATCACGCCACCGGCAGGGTTTTGGGGACCGCGGAGGGGGCGTTGGCACCCGACCGTGTAGACGCGGCCCGGCCTCGCCATGAAGTCCCGCAGGGACAAGCTGCACATCCCGGCGCTGACCCTCGAGTGAGTGGCTGGGGAGGGGAGGATCAGCGGGGAGGGGCGGCTGGCCACCACCCGTCCCCCAAGTCCCTGTTCCAGTGGTTCAGACTGGCACCGCTGCCTCCCAGGAGCTTGCCTGGGTGACCCGGCTGGCCCCGCCCTCGAGGCCTGCGGGAGACCCGGAATCCCGGGCCTTGGGCCCCTTCCTCCTTTTCCTGGAGAACCGCAGGCCTGTGGAGTGGGCCACCCACAGGGCGCTGCCAGGTTCACCGGCCCCGGCCTCTCTCTTTGCAGTCTGTCTCCGAGTAGCCAGAGCCCGTCCTTGCTGAGCCCCAGCAGCCCCTGCAGCCCCTGCAGCCCCTCCTTGGGACTGCACCCCTGGAGGTAAGTGACAGCCAGCAGGGTAGGGCTCAGACAGGCCCTGGGACCCCAAAGCCTGGGAAACGCCCCAAACCCAGCTCCCTCCCCAAGGCACTGTGGGCTGCTGACCTCACCTTCTGGGCCTCAGTTTACCCCTCCATAAAATGGCGCTGTGAACCACAGGAGGGTCCTGATGGGGAAATTACACTTTCAGTCACAGGTCCCCTGTCTGACAGGTGGCCAAGGTGAGGCCAGGACTTGAGGTGTTGCCCAAGGTCCTGAGGCAGGTGCTGGGTTCCCAGCCTGCTCCGAACCCTCCCTGCTGAATCAGCCTGGCTCCCAGCCTGTGACCTCAAGGATTCCCCACACCCAGCGCAGCTAGCCAGAAAGCTCCCTCCTCTGAACGAACACACACACACACACACACACACACACACACACACGGTTAGGAGTTCACCATGACAGCCCCAGCCCCTGAACCTAACCAGGCAGAGAAGTGTAGGCAGAAAAAATCCTGCTTGACCGAGCACCAGCCTTAAGATCCCTCTGAAACCTTGGAGGGAGGCACCTCTCCTGACCTTGTTTCCCAACTGAGGAAACAGGCTCCGAGCGGAAGCACCAGTTCTCTTGGCTCAGTGTGTCTGAGGGCTAAGCCTCAGGGCCAGCCTGGCCGCCAGAGTCTGTCAAGGGTTTGAGCCACCCTCTATGACTGATGGGGCCCAGAACAGGACAGAATACCCGCATTATCCTGGGCTCCTTGTACAGCTCAGGGCGGGGACCGATGTGAGTGTCAGTGGTGTCCAGAATTTGGCAGTCCATCAGTCCTTTGCACCTTAGTGTGAATGAGCTGCCCAGGCTCTCCCCACAGGCCTTTAATGGGGAGAAGAGAGGACAAATTTGGAAACCATACTGGGTACTGGGCAATAGGCAGACACCTTCAGCAGCATTTGTTAAGCACCTCCTATGTGCCAGGTGCTGAGGATATAGCTGTGAGCAAAATGAACGTAGTCCCTCGTGCACGGGGCTCCGGAAGTGGGCAGTGAACAAGTGGGCGGACAAACAAGATACATTCAGGCAGGGGCCTCTCGGAGGAGGTTATGTTTGAGTTGAGGTGTGGACAGAACTAGGGGAGGAACCACTAGGCAGAGGGAACTGCATGTGCAAAGGTCCTGGGGCAGAACTGAAACTTTTAAAGCCTCTGTGGCTGTCTTAAGGGGAAGAAGGTCTTCTGAGACAGAGGACAGGAATGGAGATGGCAGAGGCAGGGAGGTGGCTCGGTCAACATATGGGTAGGTGATGGTGGTTCTGGACCATTTCGAGTGTCCAGAGGCAGGCACTGCTGCAGCCTGAGGCATAGGACCTCAGATGATGTTGTCCAGGAGCACCTGGGAGACAGCGTTAGGCCAGGACTGACAGCTCTGACTGGTTGAGACCAGCCGGTTTTAGCAGGAGGAAATGGAGAAGTCTCGAGACTGCCTCAGTCACCACCAGGGGGCAGCAGATCCTCATTGCTTTGGGCCATTTAAGGACATGGGTCTTTGCCTCTAAACACCCTAGAAACAGGTCCCCTCAGCCGCAGGGCCTCTTGGAAGTCCTTCCCTCCTCCTCCTCCATCTCCTCATGGCCCGAATGGTCAGCATGTGAGCCAGCTCAGCCTCTGCGCCCTGGCACTTGCTGTCCTTTCTGCCCAGAGCCTTCTTGTCTCCACTTCCTCTTTTCTTTGTTTTTCAAGTATCCATCAAGCCCACAGACACGGAAGCCTTCCTTGAACACCCCCTGCTCAAGGGTGCCCCAGCCCTGGGTACAGCCATTACACCCACCTATTTCTCTCATCCTGATCCCATCGTGGGTGGTATTTCCATGTTTTCTTGTGTGACTGTTGGGTTCTTTCCTTTTCTTTTTAATATATTGTTTATTGATTTCAGAGAGGAAGGGAAAGGTAGCGAGAGATAGAAACATCAGTGAGATAGAATCATCAGTCGGTTGCCTCCTGCACATCCCCTCCTGGGGATTGAGCCAACAAACCAGGCATGTGCCCTTGGCTGGAATTGAACTGGGACCCTTCAGTCCGAAGGCTGATGCTCTACCTTCTGAGCCAAACCAGCCAGGGCTGTTGGGTTGTTTTCTCTCCCAGAGGTCGGGGAGCCAGACTGGATCTGTCCTGGCCAGCCAGGTATACACCAGGTGCTCAGTTGATGCTTGTGGCGTGGACAAGAGGGAAGCCATTGGGAGGGGACTACCTGTGGCCGTGGTGGTGATGGTGGTGGTGGCGGTGGTGGTGGTGGTGGTGGTGGTAAGAGGCATTAAGGAAGGTCCTGAGTTAGGCCCTCACAGACAGGGAGCAACAGAGGCTGTTCTGGGCAGGAAGAGCATGGTCAGAGGAGAGATCTCTGGGGCCCTGAATGCCAAGGATAGAAAGAATTTGGATTTCCTACCCAGGGTACTTGGAAGCCACACGGAGTATGGGACCGAGAGGGGTGTAGACAGCGCATGGACGGGTGGGAAGGCCTACACTCCCCTTGCCCCGGACAGCTCCTGCTCCCCGTGGCTTGGTCTGCTGAACCTGGAGAGCATTCCTGGGGAGGTACCCGACAGCTGCCTGGACTGAGTGTGACGTGGACATGAGGAGGCAGGATAGGGAGCCTGAGAAAAATCAGTAGCGAGAGAGACGAGCAGGATAGGGCTACGCACTAGGCAGCCGCATGCCCCCTCTACCTCAGTCTCCCTTCTCAGATACGTGATCTGGTGGCAGCCTCAGCACTGGGCCGGGTACCAAAGTGTCACGTTGCCTGTGAAGGGGCCGCCCTCAGAGTGATGTTGACCCTGACTTACTGGGACTGTCATGAGAAGAGGGAAGCATTAATTTACTGCCTACTGTATGAGACCTTTCTCCTTCCGTAGTGAACATGAGGTTCTGTACCCCTACTCCCCCGCCCCCCAAGCCAGGGAACCGTCACTTTTGGTGCTTCCAGTTCTTCCCATTTTCACGAGGGATTGTGTAGATGGGGAAACAGAGGCCAGGAAGTTAGCCTGAGGCTGTATTTACGTATAATTCCTGTAATCCTCTTGTCAGCCTGTTTCCCTCCCATTTCATAGCTGAAAAGATTTGCAAAATCACATCAAGCCTCGGATTCCGGACTGTAGCCAGGCTGGAGGTCTTTTCAGTCAGACTGACAGGCAGAGCCTGGCCTGTCAGAGGCCCTAACTCAGTTTGCCAAACAGCCCCTCTGTGCCAGCCCAGGCCTGGGCGGTGCTGGAAACCCGAGGAGCCCCAAGCTTGGGGGAGACAAAAGCCGGGAGACCCAAGGGAAGGCTTCCTGGAGGAGGGGGCGCTAGGTTTTGCCAGACACGAAGGGTGTTCCCAAGAGGGGAGCCAGCGTAGGCGAGGTGGCATGGGCCCCGCCTGGCCGCCGGCTGCGCCGCGGGGGTCGCACCGAGCCGAAGGGTTTCGCGCCGCTGGAGAGAAGGGAAGGGCGGGCGGCGATCGGAGTTACCGTACATTTTATGGGGAAGAAGGAGCCATGTTCCCAGGCCCAGCCTCTGAGAACCGCCAACGCCCCGCCCCCACCGCTCCCGCCCTAGCAACGGCCGGACCTGTCCGCGCAGAGGCCCCGGCAACGCCCCGCCCCCCCGCCCGCGGCCCTCGCAACGCCCCGCCCCTCCGCCCGCGGCCCTCGCAACGCCCCGCCCCCGCCCTGGCAACGCCCCGCCCACTCAGCTGCACGCGGGGGCCCGCGGCGCCGCTTCCGCCTCGCTCGCCCCGCCCCTGACAGGTCCCGTTGGGCGGGGTCCCCGGGCGCGCGCTTCCTCCCCGCCACCCAGCCCACCCCACCCACCCGGCCCCGGGGGCCCCCGCCTCCCCACCCTGTGCCTATGCCCTCCCCGCGCCGCCGGGCTCCGGGCGCCGATCCCGCCGCGGAGGCTGGCCCCCGGCCGCCGCCGGCTGCGCCCACGCGCCTCCCGGGCCTCGGGCGGCACAAAGGGAAGCGGCAGCATGTCTGACCCCAGCTACTGGACGGCGGTGGCGGCGCCCGGCCACCGGAGCCGCCTGGCCAAGGGCGCGCTGCTGCAGCGCTCCAAGAGGTAGGGACCCGCGGGGCGGGGCGCGGCGGAGGCCGGATGGACACACCGGTTGCCGGGAGTGTGTCTGGGCGACGGGAGGGGGACGGAGAAGGGCGCTCTGGGACCCAGGCATCCGCAGGTGTCCCCGACACCCTTCTGGGGCGAGTGTGTTGTGCCAGTCCGGGTCGCAGCCGGGGTCCGAAAGAGGCAGCCGTGAATTGAGACAGGATTCGAACCCAGGGCTCTAGTCCCGGGCCGAACCCGGGGGGAGGTGCTTCTTGGAAAAACTGACGCCGCCGATCTCCCCGATCTCTCTCTCTCCGTGGGGCCCAGCTAGAAATGGTGATTCACAAACAAACATTTGCAGCACGCGGCTGGCGAGCGTGTGTCAGGAGCGCCGATAGCGGGGTTTACCCTGGAACAAAGCCCGGCCCGGCTTGGGAGTCTCAGTTTCCCCTTCTAAAAGCCAGAGGCCAAGCGAGGTTCTGTGGGCTCTCCCGGACCTGGACTCAGACGCCAGCTCCGCCACCGCCAGGCTGTGTGACCTCAACCCGTTCCTTTATCTCTCTGTGCCTGGGTGTCTCCTGGTGCTGGGATGGGACATTGCCCAAAGGGGCGGACAGGCGGAGGCCGGGCGGGGGAATCTTGAATGCCAAGTCCAAGGATTTAGGCTCTTCTCCCAGACCCCAGAGAGCCACAGAGGGCTTATGAGCACCTGGGGCGGGGATTGGGTGCAGGAACTAGCCTCAGGCCCCTGTTTTCCCCCCATATTCTCATTCTGTTGGACCACATGGGTGGTGATTGGACTTCAGGGTCCTGGGCCCTCTCCCGGGAGGGCCGTGCAAATGCTCAGCACTCAACAGACGCTCAGAAAGTGAGCAGACCGGGCCCACTTCCCCCCTGACATCTCCCATCAGGCTGTTTTCAAGAAGACCCCGCCTGAGAGGAAGCGGTAGGCTGCCAAGTATTTTTCCCAAATGCTGTGGAAAGTGACAAATGATGGGAGTGGAGGGGGGGGGGTGTGAGGAACCAGGTGAGGGGCAGGGAGAGGATGTGGGACTGGTTTGTGTGTGTGGGTGGGGGGTGGGCAGGAAGTTTTGCAGGAACCTGCGGGTTTCACTTTTGCTTCGGCGCCTCAGTCTAGAAGACAATCCCTGCGGCTGTTGATCTGTAGCCTCAGTTTCCCAGGCTGGGAAATGGGTACATTTGGCCTCTCCCACCTCCCGGCCTGTTGGAATTGACACAGGGTGACTTAATTATCCGGGGAGGCATGGCCTGCACCCTGTCAATACACCAGGCTCTCCCTGCAAGCCAACAGGACGACATGTACCCACCACCATTTACCCAGCGCCGGCCCAAAGCTGAGCTTGGTGTGTTGGTTTTTATCAAATCTTCCCAGCAGGTGAGGAAACTGAGGCTCAGAGGAACAGCTGTGAGCAGGCTGGATCCAAACACCAACCCCCACCCACGCCTTCCTTGTCTCCTGGATCAGTGGCTGACCACGCTTCCCCACACCTCCTCCCGCCCTGCGCCTTCTCCCTGGGACCGTGTTCCTGGGCCCGTGGAGCGGAGGCTTCTCTCCCTCCCCGTGCAGAGTGCTGTGGCTGCGCTGCGTTGGCAGCTGGGGTGTGTGGGCTGATGCACTTGCTGAACAAGTAGGGCTGTTGCTGGGCGACTGATCTGAGAGAGTTGGGGGTGGGGGGGTTGGTGGCTGGAGACTATGTGGTTCCCAACTTCCCTCCGTCAGTGGGCGCTGGGGCCAGGGCACGAGGTACGGGTGGGCTCAGCCTGAGCGGGGGGCTGGCGGCCAGGGGAGCTGGGATGGAAGGAAGGAAGGAAATGTGTTGGCAGAACAGAAGACAGGGCACACCTGCACAAGATCCTGACTCTACGTTTTTGTTTTGTTTGTTTTAAATATTTTTTATTGAGCCGGCACCGCGTTGGCTCCGTGGATAGAGCGTCCGCCTGCGAGCTGAAAGGTCCTGGGTTTGATTCCGGTCAAGGGCATGGACCTTGGTTGCGGGCACATCCCCAGTGGGGGGGGGTGCAAGAGGCAGCTGATCCATGATTCTCTCTCATCGATGTTTCTAACTCTCTGTCCATCTCAATTCCTCAATAAAATATATTTTTTTAAAAATAAATATTTTTTTTATTGATTTCAGAGAGGAAGAGAGAGGGAGGGAAAGAGAGAAACATCAATAATGAGAGAGAATCATGGATCGGCTGCCTCCTACACGCCCCACACTGGCATGTGCCCTAACCGGGAATCAAACCATTACCTCCTAGTTCATAGATGGATCCTCAACCCCTGAGCTGTGGCGGCCCAGTGACGTTAGGGTTTTTAAGGGTCAGGCTGGCATTTGGGGGGATTTGGGGGAGGAATGTTGCCAAGGGATGGGACAGTGGCCTGGGAAAAGTGCATGGAATGGGGTAGGGGCGCCCCTTAACCCACTGGTGGGCTCCCGGGTCCTTTCCACCCTCTGCCTTAGTCCCCGGAGCCCCTGGCAGTGGCCACAGTGTGGGAAAGGGGTGGAGGTGGGGTGTGGACACCAACGCCTGGAACATTAGGCTGGCTGCTCCTGGCTGTGTGCAGTGACCACCAGGAGGCCGGAAGTGCTTTGTGCCACCACTGATAATAACCGAAATAGCACATTTAGTACAAACAATATTTGTCTGCCCTGGCCAGTGTGGCTCAGTGGATAGAGCATCGGCCTGGGGATTGAAGGGTCCCGGGTTCTATTCGGGTCAAATGCATGTGCCTTGGTTGCGGGCACATCCCCAGTGGGGAGTGTGCAGGAGGCAGTTGATCGATGTTTCTCTCTCATCGATGTTTCTAACTCTCTATCCGTCTCCCTTCCTCTCTCTAAAAAAATCAATAAAATATATTTAAAAAATAATATTTGTCAAATACAACCCACTGGGCCTCCAACCAAGGGCCACGGGGAGTCAGTCAGGGGTGGAACGGGAGTGGTCGTGCCCAGTTTCCTATCCGGCCCCAAAAGCCAGCTGCCTGGGTGCTCCAGCCTGGGCGTGGGAGCCGAGGCCTGGGCAGCGCCTAACCCGTCCCCACCTGCCCCTGCAGCTGCCGCAGCGGGAACCGCAAGAGCCTCGTGGTGGGAACACCCTCGCCGACCCTCTCCAGGCCCCTGTCGCCGCTGTCCGTCCCCACTGGTGAGCGCGGGAGCCAGCGGGCGGGCTGCGTCCTCCCTCCACCCCCGGTGACTCAGTTTCCCCTGGCCTCCTGATCAGCAGGTAACAGCCCCCTGGACAGTCCCCGGAACTTCTCAGCTGTGTCAGCGGTCAACTTCCCCTTTGCCCGGAGGTGAGTGGTCCCTGCTCCGGGGGATGGTGTCCTCGTGACGGCGGAGGGGACAGGCAGGGTGTGTGCGCCTGGCGGACGTGCCTCCTCACCGGCCTTTTCCCTCCCCGGCCGGCCCTGTGTCGGTCCCTCCCTCTGTCTCTGCCCCTGCCTCGGTCCTCTGCAGCCACATCTCTCGGACAGACAGGTAACGTGAACCAGCGCTAGGGGTGGGGGTGAGAGGGGACTCCACTGGGTCCAAGAAATACTGAGTGGAAGCCATTTGCTCATTTAATAGGAGTTTATTAACAAGCGTTCGTGGAGGGCCTGTTTGTGTGCCAGGCATTTTTTTTTATTTTTTAACCTACAGGTTGATTTTAGGGGAGTGGGGGGAAGAAACATCAATTTGTTGTTCCACTTACTTGTGCATTCCTTGGTTGCTGCTTGTACGTGCGCCCTGACTGGGGATTGAACCCGCAATCTTGGCGGATCGGTACGACGCTCTAACACACTGAGCTACCCCAGCCAGGGCCCGTGTGCCAGGCTCTTACATGTCACTTATCCATTCAGCATTTATTGAGGCTGGGGAATGGGGGACTGACCTTTGGCTTTTGGGGAGTCCTCAGTCTGGTGGAGGCAGCCAGCATGTACCTTAGCAGGTGCAACTCCGAGAGGTGGCAGCTTTGCCAGGGGCAGGGGGGGCGGGGGGCACTGGCTGCTGGGGTCAGGGAGGACTCCTGGAGGAGGTGTCTGAAGGACGAGGGAGAAACACTGGACTTGCCACCCTGACTTTCCGCTCTCCGCCTCACAGAGTCCTTCCCCCCGTGGGGCCAGAATCTGGCAGCCACGGTGTTTGCCCTGGGTCCCCCCCAGACCCCAGGGGCCCTGTCTTCCTTCCAATTCTGCTTCTCCTTTCCAGGGCCGATGGCAGAAGGTGGTCCCTCGCATCCCTCCCGTCTTCTGGCTATGGCACCAACACTCCCAGCTCCACCGTCTCGGTACCTACCGTCCCACCGTGGTGGGCGGACAGGCGGGTGCAGGGGTGGAGGGGGCACCTCTGTGTTTCACAAGGGGTCAGACAGCTGCGCAGTTAGCGGGTTCCTGCCGCTGCCTCTGTGCTGTGTTCTGGGTGATGTGGGGACCCTGAGAGGACCCGGCCTTAGCCCTGGAGCCCCCCCCCCCGGCACACAGATTTTCCCGGGGCCTGGCCAGAGCGGGTCTGGGCTGCCGTAGGGAATAGGCAGAGAGGACTTCTTGGAGGAGGGGGCATTAGGGCTGGGGCATTCAGGGATCGGAGCCAGGCATTCTGGGCCCTGAGAGGTAGTGCTGGGGTCCTGGCTGCGGGGCTGACCACCTGCCCGTGACTCTGCCGCCCTCCTCCCAGTCGAGCTCATCCTCCCGGGAGCACCTCCACCAGCTTCCTTTCCAGCCGACGCCAGACGAGCTGCGCTTCCTGTCCAAGCATTTCCGCAGCTCGGAGAGCGTGGCCGACGAGGAGGGGGGCCACCGCTCACCCCGCCTTCGACCCCGCTCCCGGAGCCTCAGGTGGGCTTTGACCTCTGGCCCCCGCGCCTCCCTCCTGGCCTTGGCCCTGTCCCAGCCTGGCTCCGCCCCCTTCCCCCCGGCTGGGTCCCGGGTCCTGTGTCACAAGCTGACCGTCACCCCCCTTCAGCCCCGGACGCACCACAGGAACCTTCGACAATGAGATCGTCATGATGAACCATGTGTACCGGGAGAGGTTCCCAAAGGTGGGCAGCACCCTGGGCTGGACGGGCCCCAACCCCCCTCTGTGACAGACGGGCATCCTCTGTCTCGGCTGTGTCCCCACATCTGTCCTTGTCTGTTTTCCCCTCCGGGTCTCAGACGTCCCCCCGGTCCTCCGACCCCCTCAGCCTCATCACCTCTCTTCCCACTGTCCCCCCCGCCCTCCGTCTGCGTGTCCTGTTCCCCAGTCCCGCCCAATGACCAGGTCACCCGTCTCCCCCCGCCAGGCCACGGCCCAGATGGAGAGCCGTCTGCAGGAGTTCCTCACCGCCTTCGCGCCCGGGGCCCAGCTGGCACTGGCCGATGGCGTCCTGGGCTTCATCCACCACCAGATCGTTGAGCTGGCCCGCGACTGCCTGGCCAAGTCCGGAGAGGCCCTCGTCACCTCCCGCTACTTCCTGGAGATGCAGGAGAAGCTGGAGAGGCTGCTGCAGGATGTGTGTGGGGAGCTGGGGGCCGGGGGTCCCCGGGAGGGGCCGGACAGGACAAGGGCCCGTGAGTGACGCCCCGCCCACCTGCCAGGCCCACGAGCGCTCGGACAGCGAGGAGGTCGGCTTCATCGTTCAGCTGGTCCGGAAGCTGCTGATCATCATCTCACGACCAGCCAGGCTGCTGGAGTGCCTCGTGAGTCCCCTCCGTGCAGAGGGCTAGCCGAGCTCAGACCGGGTCCCCGAGAGACAGGACCCGGTTCTCACTGGGCAGGCCTGTGAGGCTGCCGGCCTGGGGTGGGTCCCGGTAGGAGGGGACCCCAGGGGCAGGCCGGAGCCACAGGACAGAGAAAGCGTCTGCAAAGGCCTGGAGGGGAGACCGAGCCTTGGCCAACCGGAGCTCTGCACCCCCAGGAGTTTGACCCCGAAGAATTCTACCACCTGCTGGAGGCCGCCGAGGGCCAGGCTCGCGAGGGCCAGGGCATCAAGACGGACCTGCCGCAGTACATCATCGGGCAGCTGGGCCTGGCCAAGGACCCCCTGGAGGGTGAGCTGGCGGGCAGGGAGGCGAAGGAGACGGAGGGGAGGCTGGTATAGTCCTGCTATCCTTGTCTCTCTGTTTCCTGCCTTTGGTCACCTATGGGACCCGCTGTGGGGAAAGGGCCCGAGATTCCAGGGTCAGGCAGCTGCACATGGGGCCCCCTAACCTTCCAGGGCAGGGGTCGGCAAACTGCAGCTCGAGAGCCACACGCAGCTTCACTGCCTGGGCAAATCTATTTTGAAGAAGTGGTTTTTGAAAAAATTTAAGTTTAAAAAATGTGGCTCTCAAAAGAAATTTCAATCGTTGAACTGTGGATATTTGGCTCTGTGGACTAATGAGTTTGCCGATCACTGTTCCAGGGCCTTGGGACCCCTGTGTTCTCAAACGCAGAGTTGAAATGGGCCAGGGCACCAGGGACCGCCCCTGGCACTGACATTCATATCGTCCTGCAAGTTCTCAAAGCCTGGCGTGGGCTCCGAGTCTGTTCAGGCCACCTGCAGACGAGAACTCCCCCACACAGGGGAGGGGAGCCAGGCCAGGGGAGCCAAGATGGAACGGGGGTGGCCTGTCCTGGGTGGTGAGGGCAGGCTGGGAAGAGGTGATGTGCGGGCTGAGGATGGAGAGGTGACCAGATGCAGATCTGGGAGGAGAAAAGGGGGAGCTAGCCAGGGGAACCACGAAGGCCCTGAGGTGGGATGCTGCCCGGCATGTCGGAGAGCAGCGGAGAGGATGTTGCTGAGGGAAGGGGAGCTGGCTGGAGGCGAGGGGGTTGGCAGGGCCTGGTGTCAGTGGCCCGTGTTCGCCTAGCGTTACAGCTGTGCTAACGTGGGACTGAGCTGCCACTGTCCCCTTTTAGAGCTGGAAAGACTGAGGCTCTAGGCAGAGGAGGTAGAGCAGGGGATCAGGCACAGGTGTGCCCGAGGCCAGACCCCTGGTGGACGGGGCTTGTGGACAGCTGGCTTCCTGTCTGTCCAGTGGAAATAGCTCAGGTAGCGCTGGGGGTGGGCCTGCCTTCAGAGGGTGTAGGAAGTGGTGAGGCAGATGGCGGCGGAGGCTGTGGGGGCAGAACACCTCTCCAGTACCTTGGGGGGCCACTGAGAGTGGAGCCAGGCCTCTCTCACCCTTGAGTCCCCACCGCCCCATTCCAGACGAACTCTGAAACCGTGAGACTTCATTGCCACAGTCACAGCTCACAGTCCGCGGACCGTGACCAGCCCTTTGCCAGGACCTGGGGCGGGACTCTACGGGGGCTCCTCCCCCTTGGCCACGCCCTGAGCTGGGAGGTTTTCAGGAGCTGGTGTCACAACTGGTGTCACTGGTCCAAAGTTTGGAGCCAGGGATTGATGAAAGCTGAGTATCTGGAGCTTGGGCTGCCTGCTGGTCCTTCTAGACAGTTCCTCCGCTGTTTAGTCCGGCCTCCTGAGCTTCGCTCAGACTTGGACACGGTAAAGGCCCATTGGCAGTATCATGGGGGTTGGGCAGAGGAGACCCCCCCATCCCTAGCCCCAGATGAGCCTTGGGGGCCTCGGAAATCTGGGTGACGTGCAAGGTGTAGAAGCCCCGTTCAAGGCTCCTCCCTTGTCTTGCAGAGATGGAACCTCTGAGTCACCTTGATGGCAAAGGACAGCCCCCCGCGCCCGAGTCCCTGGAGGTGAGGCACAGAGCTTTGGGTCCCTGCACCTGTCTTGTTCTTTCCAGGCAGCTGTGGGAGGGGCTGGGTTTGCAGAAGTTTTTGCATGACTGGTGATTAATAAATGCCTGTGACTATGAGGGGAAGGTGGGGGAAGTTGGGTTGCTGTGCTGTGTAGGTTGGGCAGGGCTGGAGGGAGGCACTGGAAAGGTTTTGAAGGATGTGTAGGAGTTCTCTGGGAAAAGGGCACATCTTGAGCCAAAGCTCAGAAACGTGGTCCCTGAGTCGGAGAAGTTCAGATGGGAGAGAAAGTGGCATCAGGCACCAGGAGGACTTGGGGGCCAGGAAAGCCCAAACCACTCCTCAGGTGGCCAGGACCCTGAGCCCTTCTCGTCCCACAGAGCCGCGCCCTGGTCGGCCCATCACGGAGGAAGCCATGTGAAAGTGACTTCGAGACCATCAAGCTCATTAGCAACGGGGCCTATGGGTGAGTCCTCAGGTTCCCCGTACACCCATTTCTCAGATGCCCACAGAGATGGCTAAGGCTCAGGCAGGGGAAACAGGGGCCTACAGAGGGAGATGGAGATGCAATAACACAGCAGGCATGGCCTTGAAGGCACTCATCCTTCATCAGGTATAGGGGGCTCTGGTCAGGAAAGAAGATGACCACACGGTGGCAGTAGCGTGCAGCAAGCATTATTTGCCGCTTGGACAGATTTGCAGAGGGTGGGAGTGGGGAGTCCCTGACAGCATGAGGCCATCAGAGCGAGATAGATGGGAGAGGAGGCCAGTGGCCAGGTGTGGAGTCTTTGGGTCAGAGAGCCCCAAAGGGCAGCATCAGCATGTGTAGGTTCCCTATATTTATCTGTGTCCGGGAGCCGCTGGGTACAGTTTCATCAAGCATATAAAGCCAGCAGGCGCTCCATGGCTAACGACGTGCTCATTTGGATTCTGTGTCCTGGGTCTCAGCTACGAATGAATAAATACTCTAAGGTAAGGTGACCAGACCTCCTGCTTTTGGCGGGACAGCCCCGGTTTTCAGTAATTTGTCCCGCGGCATTTTAAAAAAGTTTTTAAAAGACTTTTTTAAAATGCCGCGGGACAAATTGTTGAAAATCGGGACGTCTGGTCACCTTAATCCAAGGGCCAGTACACCAGGGCCACGTCCGGTTCATTTGTAGGACACCAAGGAGGGCGGCTTACTCCTAGGGTGGCTGCTTGGGGAGAGGGGCCGGGGTGGAGACAGGTGTCCCAGACGGAGAGCCCAGCACAGACCAAGGCCCTCAGACCGGGTAGAGGCCCAGGCTGGCTCCCCGTGGCCGCCGGGGCCGCGTGCGCAGGCCTCAGCAGCCCGGCCTCCCTCCAGGGCCGTCTACCTGGTGCGGCATCGGGACACCCGCCAGCGCTTCGCCATCAAGAAGATCAACAAGCAGAACCTGATCCTGCGCAACCAGATCCAGCAGGTCTTCGTGGAGCGTGACATCCTCACCTTCGCCGAGAACCCCTTCGTGGTCAGCATGTTCTGCTCCTTTGAGACCCGGCGCCACCTCTGCATGGTCATGGAGTACGTGGAAGGTGCGGTCCCCGGGCTGCCTGGGAGGAAGCCCTTCCTCGGGCCGGGCTGGGATCTGTTCCGTCCTCCGGGGGTCCCAGCCTGCCTCGGGGGCCCTCGGTCTAAGATGGGGCATCAGGGCAGGGGGAGCCCAAAGAAGAGGGTCAGGGAGGGACCCCTGGAGAATGGGGGGAAGATGTACATCCTTGCAGGGGGGGACTGGTGGACAGAGGCCTGAAGGCTGGGGGAACGGGTGAGGGTCAGGGTGAGGAGTTTCGGCTTCAGGTTTGCAGTTCAGGATGGAGCAGTCCCTGCAGGAAAGTGAGTGAACAGGCACCAAGGTGCTGCCAGGCAAGGAGAGAGCATGCACTTCGGGGTGCCCGCTGTGTACGGGGGAAAAACTGTGCACTTGACAGAGCTGCTCCTCTGTCCCGGGAAAATCAGAAGGCAGGGTCTGTCCTCCCCAAACCCCACCCGGTTCAGCACCTACTGGGGACCCTTAGACAGAGGCGCCGGGCAGGGCTGTAGAGACCACGCCTCTGACATGGCTGCCCCTTGCAGGCGGGGACTGTGCCACGCTCCTGAAGAACATGGGCCCGCTGCCCGTGGACATGGCCCGCATGTACTTCGCAGAGACGGTGCTGGCGCTGGAGTACCTGCACAACTACGGCATCGTGCACAGAGACCTCAAGCCTGACAAGTAAGCTGCCGGGCCTCGGGGCGGTCCTGGAGGGCTGGGGTGGGGGGTGGAGCCGGCAGCCGGAGGGCTGGGGGTGGGAATTGGAGCCGTGCAGAGGGGTGGGGCATCGGTGGCCTTTGGGGCTGCTCAGGAGCCCCACTTGTCTGGGTTCTGTTGGCAACATAGGGCCCCTCCTGTCAGGAAGGCAGGGAACTCGCACATCTTGAGCACCTGATGTGTGCAGAGGAGAGCAGTTACTTAATAGGCACTTGTTGTTTTCAGGGAAAGGACTGCACGTAGGAGGTGGTGCCAGGAAAGGGGAGGGAATGTGCACTTAGGATGAGGAACTGTACGTGGGAAGGGATCATGCACACAGAGCTGCTACTGCACGAGGGGAAAGAACATGCACTTATGAGGCACCAGCTGTATACAGGGAAAAGGAACATGCATGTTGCAAGACCTTCTATGTGAAGAAAGGGACTGTGCATGTCTTGAGCACGTGTGGTGTTTTAGTTCAGGAAAGAAAGGAAGAGACCATGTTTATTGGTTTTATTCCAGCATTTAGTAAGCACCTACTTTTCTTTGGGTGGCTGGGAGACAGGAGCATGAATGTGAATAATCCTTCATGCTTTGTAGTCCTTACATGATTTTCAAAGCACTCTCCCCTGCATTAATTGAGCACCTGCTGTGTACAGAGGAAAAGGCCACCCATGTATTGAGTGCCCTCTGGATATGAGGCAAGAACCACATGTTTCTTAGGTTCTTGCTATTTGGTGCACAGAGAGAGGATGTCATGTGAGCCACAAAAAAACCCAAACACTTCAATTTTCATGGAAACGTAGGCTTATTTCAATAGAGATGCTGAATACATAGGGCTAAAATAAATCAGTGATCATTTACATAAAATAATAGGACATTTTAATAAAAATCAATATTTTTTCTTAAACATTAACTTACCAGACACTGAATAATTATACAAATTAATAAGTGTAAAGCAAATAAACCTATTTTTCTTGTTCTCCAAAACCAAAGTATTTTCTGTTTGGCGCACCAAATAAGTCAGTACAAGACTGATGACGTGGCAGTCGGCTGCTAAAATATTCGCTGCTGGTGTTAGTGGAGAGAAATGGTGCGCCTGCACGTAAGGCGCATAGGGAAGTGAGTGTAACATGACCATAGTAATCAGTCATTAGTGAACGTTATAATGGTTATTGATAGTTATAACAGTATTGTAAAAATGAAGTTATGAAATTTTCATTAAAATGTTTCTTACATGCCATTATATTGTCTGGGCTGCAAAAGCATCCATTGTGGGCGGCGAGTTTGACATGCTTGGTGTCCACGTGCTTGGTGTCCACGTGCTTGGTGTACAGGATGACAAACCAACCCAGCCACCGGCTGGGGCTAGGTGTTCAAGTTTTTAAAAATGGATACAGCCCAGCCGGTTTGGCTCAGTGGATAGAGCGTCAGCCTGTGGACTGAAGGGTTCCAGGTTCGATACTGGTCAAGGGCACATGCCCACGTTGTGGGCTCGATCCCCAGTGAGGGGTGTGCAGGAGGCAGCCCATCAATGATTCTCTCTCATTATTGATGTTTCTGTCATTCTCTCCTTTCCCTTCCTCTCTGAAATCAATAAAAATATATTTTAAAAATGGATCCACTCATGAGGTGCACAGATATATTTCTTTGTACATCAGGTGCTTGAGATATATTCAGTTTTCTTTTCTGTAAATATATATATATGTTTTAAATATATTTTATTGATTTTTTACAGAGAGGAAGAGAGAGGGATAGAAACTAGAAACATTGATGATAGAGAAACATCGATTAGCTGCCTCTTGCACATCCCCCACTGGGTATGTGCCCGGAACCAAGGCACATGCCCTTGACCGGAATCGAACCTGGGACCCTTCAGTCTGCAGGCCGACGCTCTATCCACTGAGCCAAACCAGTTTCGGCTATAAACATATTTTTATTGATTTGAGTGAAAGGGAGAGGGAGAGATAGAAAACATCTGTAATGAGAGAGAATCATGGATTGGCTGCCTCCTGCACACACACCCCCTCCCCCCTCCCTGCCCCAGGGGATGGAGCCAGAAGCCCAGGCATGTGCCCTGACTGGGAATTGGACTGTGACCTAGTTCATAGGTCAATGCTCAACCACTGAGCTGCACTGGCAGGGCTCAATTTTCAACATGGAATGTAAACAAGAGGTGCTTGCAAAGTGTTTAATTTGTTACCGTAATGGATGTGTGTACAAACAATACTAGATACCCCTCCCTCACAGCAGGTGTTCAGGAAATGGTTTAACACACAGTTGGAAGGTGCTGTGATTCCCAGGAAGTTTAGTTTTGCCCAGAAAAGTATACAAAAGGTGCTCACTAGCAACACCCAATGTACCCAGTAGGTGCACAGATCTGTAATACTGACTGAGACCCGCTGGTTCTTGTGATAACTGGCTGTTTACCGGAAGGATTTTTTAATCCCTGGGGGGCTCTGGCCCATCCCGGGTGGAGCCAAGTTCAAGGGCTGCTGGGCCCCTAGCCCTGAGCCGTCCGCCTGCCCACCCGCAGCCTGCTCATCACCTCGCTGGGCCACATCAAGCTGACCGACTTCGGCCTGTCCAAGATCGGGCTCATGAGCATGGCCACCAACCTGTACGAGGGCCACATTGAGAAGGACACCCGGGAGTTCATGGACAAGCAGGTGGGTGGGCAGGCCCCCTGAGTGTTGGGGCCCCTTGACCCCAGGACATGACAATAAAAAATAAGGGGTGGGTACGTCTGCCTACCCCTTGTTCCCAGCCTGGCCGGCTCCCTGTCTCTCGTGGGGGTTCTCGGGCCGGGGCCACCCTCAGGTCCCCGTCCTGCCTGTCCCAGGTGTGCGGGACGCCGGAGTACATCGCCCCGGAAGTGATCTTCCGCCAGGGCTACGGCAAGCCGGTGGACTGGTGGGCCATGGGCGTCGTCCTGTACGAGTTCCTGGTGGGCTGCGTGCCTTTCTTCGGGGACACGCCCGAGGAGCTGTTCGGCCAGGTGGTCAGCGGTACGTTCTCCGGGCGCCCCCCTCCCCGAGAGGGCCACGGGTTTGAGTCTGCGGCACTGGGGCTCAGGGAAGCAGTGTGCCCCCCTGTGTGAGACAGGGGGGCCGCCCAGGTGTGGGCCGTGCACCTGCGGTGTGCCTAGCCCCAGCTGGCACTGGGGACAATAGGGACAGCCCTTCGGGCACTCACTGGTAGGCAAGAAGGACAGTTAGCAAGATAAATAAGTAGCCGAGACCGGTTTGGCTCAGTGGATAGAGCGTCGGCCTGCGGACTGAAAGGTCCCGGGTTCGATTCCGGGCAAGGGCATGTACCTTGGTTGCAGGCACATCCCCAGTAGGGGGTGTGCAAGATGCAGCTGAATCGATGATTCTCTCTCATCGATGTTTCTAAGTCTCTATCCCTTTCTCTTCCTCTCTGTGAAAATCAATAAAAATATATTAAAAAAAAAAAAAAAAAAGATAAATAAGTAAGTTATGGAGCAATTAGATGCCCGAAATGCCAAGAAGGAGAAGCCGCAGAGGGGAGAGGGTGCTGGGGGCGCTGCATTGAGCAGAGACCTGTGAGGCCACAGAGATGAGCCGAGAGCAAAGCCCTGAAGGTGCGAGAGGGAGCTGTGCACATGGAAGAGGGGAAGGCGCTCTGGACAGACAGCGCAGCCAGAGCGTGTCCGGGAGCTGGGCGGTGGGACCGAGCCTAGTGTGTGGAGGGGGCAGAGGAGCTAATGGCCTGGAGCTCCATCCCAACCCCCTCCCTCCCTGCCCTTGTTTTAGACGAGATCATGTGGCCGGAGGGGGAGGAGGCCCTTCCGGCCGACGCCCAGGACCTCATCACCAGGCTCCTCCGGCAGAGCCCGCTGGACCGTCTGGGCACCGGTACGTGTGGAGGCCGCGGTCGGTGAGAACTACCTGACAGGCTGCATGGAGGAGAGGGACTTGGAGCTGGGGGTTTGAAGGATACACAGGCGTTTGCCAAGGATTAGCACAAGACCTGGAAGCGAGAGCAGGTAGCTGGTTCTGGTGCAGGGGGAGACCCTGCGGCTGAGTGAGGACGTGAGCCTGCAGGACCACCGGGGGCCGTGTCCTAAGGTCCTCAGCCCAGTGGATCCCACAGCCCCCTCGTGGATGGTTAGGGAACTGTTGAGACGGTGCAGCCACTCATTAACGTGGCCACGGGGTCATGTTCCCAATGAAGCCTGGCCGTGGAGAGAACAGGGGGCTGAGGGTGGGGATCAGGACGCCTTCACGCAGTCCGCTCTCCGGGGAGGAGGCCCTTCCGAGGCTCCGGGGTTTCTCGGGGCGGTGGGACCTCGGAACCCGCCGGCAGGAAGAGCTGAGCCTGGTTCCAAGCCCGGCTCTTCCTCTCGGGGCTCTGACACGGCGGCCGGCTCCCTGCTCCGTCTTTCTGGCTCTGCGTTGGGGAGTTTGGGGCGGGACCCGCAGTGCTCAGCCGGCGTGTCTGCAGGTGGCACCCATGAGGTCAAGCAGCACCCCTTCTTCCGGACGCTGGACTGGGCGGGGCTCCTGCGCCACAAGGCCGAGTTCGTGCCCCAGCTGGAGGCCGAGGACGACACCAGCTACTTCGACAGTGAGTTCAAGTCCATGGGCTCGGGGTGCAGCACCCCCTCAAGTTGTGGGCGAGGACAGCAAGGCCCCCCTGTGGCAGGTTCCTGCCCAGGGCCTTCCCGCAGGTTCGGCCTTCCGGCAGGGGGCCCAGCTGAGCTGCTGCAGGGGGCTAGTCCCGCTCAGGGCTTCGGCCAGACACAGCCAATGCCCTTGGCTCCCAGCGCCTCTTCCGGAACGTGCTGTGTGACCTCGGGCATGCCAGGTCCTCTCAGCGCCTGTTCCTTCCTCTGAGGCAGGGAACGTACTGTACGTGGGAGGGGCACCATTTCCCCAATTCCGGGTGACCTGTCTGAGGGGCGAAGACATGAACCCGCAGACACAACAGCTCCCACCGGTGGTCCCACAGCTTCATGGACACAGCCAGGAGGGACGCCCAGACATGCACTCTGCGGCCCCAGCCCCTGTCCCTAAACACACAGGGCCTATCCCCCCCTCTCCACGTCACCCCGCGCCCTCACAGCCCCTGACGTGCTGGCTGTGCCTCCCTCCTGCAGCACGCTCGGAGCGCTACCGGCACCTGGGCTCTGAGGACGACGAAACCAACGACGAGGAGTCGTCCACGGAGATCCCCCAGTTCTCGTCCTGCTCTCACCGGTTCAGCAAGGTGAGGCCCGGGCCCTGGATGGAGCCAGTGCTCAGGATGTTTGTTTGTTTGCATTTTTTTTTTATGGTAAAATATAGCATAAAATGCACCATTGTATCCATGTAAAGTGTACAGTTCACTGACATTTAGCACACATGTACATACTGTGCAATCATCAACGCCATCTAGTTCCAGAACATTCCCATTACCCCAAAGGAAACCCATCCCGTTCACAGTCACTCCCCACCCCCCACCCCCGCCCCTCCCAGCCCCTCACAACCACCAGTCTGCCTCCTGCCGGTGGATTCGCCTCTTCTGGACAATCCGTGGAGGTGGACCACGTACGACGTGGGCCTCTGCGCCTGGCTTCTCTCACACTCGGCACGATGTGTCCCAGGCTCATCCACGTGGCAGCACGTGGCAGCCCTCAGTCCCCTCGTGCTGAGTAGCATTCCATCGTGTGGCTGTAGATGGACCACCTTGTATTTCTACTCTTTGGCCGACGGGCATTTGGGTTGTTTCTGCTTTCTGGGTATTGTGACTAGAGCCCTCTGCTGGGTATCATTTTGTTTATTTGCTTAAAAATACACTCAGTGGCCAGATTATGATGATCTCCGAACACATAATAATCTGGCCACTCAGTGTATATCCTATATAATAAAAGGCTAATATGCAAATTGTCTCCTCGACCAGGAGTTTGACCAGCAGGCAGGCCGGCCAACCACCCATGTCCCCTCCCCCTGGCCAGGCTGGCCGGACCCCACCCATGCACGAATTCATGCACCGGGCCTCTTAATATATATACTGAGTGGCTAGATTATCATGCATTCAGAGATCATAATAATCTGGCCATTCCGGGTATATACACACATATATATATATATTTACTGGTTTCAGAGAGAAAGGGAGAGGGAGGAAAAAAAAGAGAAATCTCAATGATGAGAGAGAATCATTGATTAGCTACCTCCTGCATGCCCTTCACTGGGAATCGAGCCTACAACCCGGGCATGTGCCCGAACCGAACCATGACCTCCTGGTTCACAGGTCGGCGCCCAACCACTGAGCCACACCGGCCAGGATGCGTGTCACTTTATAATGTCACAAGCTTAACTTCAGTTCCTTCCTTTGTTTATAATTTGCTCAAAAGCTTCTCTGTACCCCTCGTGGGCCTGGGCCCCGGGCAGGCTGTCTTGATCATCAACAGAAACCCCAGCTGTGGCCCCTCTGCTCCCTCTGAGCCCCAGATTCCCACCGGCACAGAGTCTGCTGCCTTAGGGACATGCTGAGTAAGGGTCTAATGAGGTGAATCGTAGGGAAGCACTGGGCATACAGAGCACGGGTGCGGCTCCTGCCTCCGTGGTCATTGCTGTTGTTTATTCCTTCCCCAGGTCTACAGCAGCTCGGAGTTCCTGGCTGTGCAGCCCGCCCTCCCCTTCGCTGAGCGAAGCTTCAGCGAGGACCGGGAGGAAGGGTGGGAACGCAGCGAAGGGGAGTATGGCCGCCAGCTGAGCACTGAGGTCCGGTAGGTGGGCTGGGCAGTACAAGCATGTCTAGCCTCCACGCCTTATGGGAGGCGGAGCACAAAAGCTAACATTGGAAAGAGCTTCCGAGCGGCCCAGTTGAAAAGGGTCAAACATATTGGCCAACCTGTGAGGCTTCTGCCACCCTAGCTCCTGTCGTCACCCCCCTCGGCTTTGCATTCCTAACCCCACTGAGCATAAAGCGCCATCGCACTGCTAGAACCATCGCACTGGTAGGCTTTGCTTGCACTGCTCCCTCGGCCCAGAACACCCTTTTCATCCTTCAAAGGCCGGACTCGGCAGATATAATCCATGTCTGCTAGAGGACGGGCGTTGGAAACTGGGTTTTAAAGGATGAGTTGGCTCAGTGGATAGAGCGTCAGCCTGCTGACTCAAGGGTCCCAGTTCGATTCCGGCCAAGGGCACAGGCCTGGGTTGCGGGCTCAATCCCAGTGGGGGTTGTGCAGGAGGCAGCCGATGAGTGATTCTCTCTCATCATTGATGTTTCTCTCTCTCCTCCCTTCCTCTCTGAAATCAATAAAGAAATATATTTTAAATAAAATAAAAGATGGATAGGAGTTCCCTAGGATAGGAGTTTCCTAGAGAATGGAGCAGGCAATGGCTGGGGGTGACTGGGTGTCCTGGGGTGAGGGCGTCTGACAAGCGTGACGTGGACTCTTTCCCGCTCAGGCTGAGGTCCTGGACATCCTCAGGTTCCTGCTACTCGTCCTCTTCCCAGCCCGAGCGGGGACCCAGCCCGTGTCTCATGAGCACCATCAGCCTGGACACGATGCCCAAGTTTGCCTTCTCGTCGGAGGACGAGGGAGCCGGCCCCGGCCCCGGGGGCCCCAAGAGACCTGTCTTCGTCCTGGGGGAGCCTGATCTGCCCCCGGCAGCCACCCCAGTGGTGCCCAAGCCCTCGAGCCTCTCCGGTAGGTGGGGCCCAGGGTGGAGGAGTGGTATCCTGGCGTGTGTCCCTGGGGAAGGACTGTTTGAGATGGGTTCTGAAGGATGACATGTTCTTCAGAGAACATTTAAGCTAGGAGAGGCTGGGGTTCTGGAGAAGCCTTGGGCCGCAGCGTGGCCCCCCAGGATGGGACTGGAGAGAGGGATGGGGCTGGGGAGCTCAGGGTCGGATGATGGGGGACAGGCTTCTGGAGGAGGGAGTGGCGCTGTCTGGGGAGAGGCGTGTGGGGAGGGTGCACAGGCAGAGAGAGCTGCCTGAGCCAAAGCCAGGAGGCTGCACCGTGTCCACGCCGGTCCACCTTGACCCTCTCACCCTGCCAACCTGCAGCCGACCCCACCGCCCTCAGCCAGACGCGCCTACGGAGCAACTCCACTGGTGCCCGCCACTCCACGCCACGGGCCCTGGACGCCAGCCGGGGCCACCGCCTCAGGGGCCCCAAAGACCTGGCCCCCGAGAAGCCCAGGGCCTCCTCCGGCGGGGGCTGCATGCCCAAGTCTGCCTCCGTGTCCGCCCTGTCGCTCATCATCACGGCCGGTAACGTCCGTGGCCCTGCCTTGTCTTGGCTCTCTGTCTGTCCCCATTTCAGTCGTGGGGTGGGGTCTTCTCTGGCTGGGGTGTCAGGAGCAGGAGGGTCCTTACGGGTGACGTTTGGCCTGAGCCCCAGGAGAGGGGGTTAGAAACAGGGAGACCCTTGCCGAAACCGGTGTGGCTCAGTGGATAGAGCGTCAGCCTGCGTACTGAAAGGTCCCAGGTTCGATTCCGATCAAGGGCATGTGCCTCGGTTGTGGGCACATCCCCAGTGGGGGGGGTGCAGGAGGCAGCTGATCGATGATTCTCTCTCATCGATGTTTCTAACTCTCTATCCCACTCTCTTCCTCTCTAAAAAATCAAAATATATTTAAATAAATAAGTAAATAAGTAAGTAAAGTTTACTTAAGAATAAAAAGAAAGAAAAGAAGGAAGTTTAAAAAAAAAAAAGAAAGAAAGAAAGAAAGAAAGAAAGAAAGAAAGAAAGAAAGAAAGAAAGAAAGAAAGAAACAGGGAGACCCAAGAGACTGGCATCCCTGGAGAGGGCACTGCACGTGCCAAGGCCTGGCACTGGGACATTGGAGCAGCTGGAGGGGTCAGCCTGGTGGGAGGGGAAGGCGCCCTCAGGGAGTGACCCACACCCTGACCCTCCTTCCTGCAGACGACGGCAGCGGCGGCCCCCTCATGAGCCCCCTCTCCCCACGCTCGCTGTCCTCGAACCCGTCATCGCGCGACTCCTCCCCCAGCCGAGACCCATCCCCCGTGTGCGGCAGCCTGCGCCCCCCCATTGTCATCCACTGCTCCGGCAAGAAGTACGGCTTCAGTCTGAAGGCCATCCGCGTCTACATGGGCGACAGTGACGTCTACACCGTGCACCACGTGGTCTGGGTGAGCTGTCTCGGGGCGTGGCTCTGTTTGGGTCTGGCTGTGCCCTGGCGAGGTGCGTCCTGCAGTCTGGGGGACGCAGAGCGGGGCCTCCCGGGTCTTTGCCATCCCTGTCAGTTGCAGGGAGAGGGTTGGGCACGGACAGGCCGGACAGGGAGGCAGAGGCCCTCGGTGAGCGTGACGCTTATGGCCCGTGCTAGCACGTGCACCGTGGGTGGCTTGTCCTCCTCCCCCCGGTCCAGGGCCTGGCACATCCCTTCTCCACAAGGCCGGGGAAACTGAGGCAGCGTGAGAGGCAGCAGCTCGCTGGTGTCTCCGGCTGTGGGACCGCTGACCCTGTCGTCTCCCCCCAGAGCGTGGAGGAGGGGAGCCCTGCCCACGAGGCGGGCCTGCGGGCCGGAGACCTCATCACCCACGTCAACGGGGAGTCGGTCCTGGGGCTGGTGCACATGGACGTCGTGGAGCTGCTGCTGAAGGTGCCACCCCACCCTGTGCTCCCTCAGGGTCCCAGGACCCCACCACCCCTTGGCCTCTGCTGCTGATTCTCCCGGGTCCCCTCTGCCCATGCTGGCTTCCCAAGCCCAGGCCTTGCACTCGCCTTCCCCTCGGACGAGGATGTGCTTTCCTCTTCGGCTCCTAACCTCACCCCGGAGCCCTTGCTGATCCCGTGGGGTCTGTGCCATCCCCGCCTCCGTCAGACAGAGGTCCCCGGGGGCCCACGGGGAGGAGCTCCTGGAGGCAGCATGTAGACGGACAGCTCACTGGATGGGCACAGACAGTGGGCGTGTGTTTTCGGCCCAGTGCGTGGTGGATCGTTCGACGAGACGGGGCTGGGTGGGGTCTGGGGCCGTAGGACACATAGGAGACGAGAGGGCGGGGGTGCTCCCGGGCTGGGGCACACGGAGGACGCCCTGCCATCGCTCCTGCAGAGCAGCAACAAGATCACCCTTCGGACCACGGCCCTGGAGAACACGTCCATCCGGGTGGGCCCCGCCCGGAAGAACGTGGCCAAAGGCCGCATGGCCCGCAGGAGCAAGCGGAGCCGCCGGCGTGAGACCCAGGACCGGTGAGCGCGGGGGCGTGTGCGTGTGGGGGGGGGGAGCCCGTCTCAGCTGGGGCAGGCGTGGGGGGCATGGGGGGGCGTGTGTGGGGCGGGGGAGCCCGTCTCAGCCGGGGCAGGGGCGGGGGGCATGGGGCAGCAGCCAGGAAGCTCCTGGGTTTTCACCCGCAGGCGGAAGTCGCTCTTCAAGAAGATCTCGAAGCAGTCGTCGGTGCTGCACACCAGCCGCAGCTTCTCGTCCGGCCTCCACCACTCCTTGTCGTCCAGCGAGAGCCTGCCAGGCTCGCCCACCCACAGCCTTTCCCCCAGCCCCACCATGCCCTGCCGCAGCCCCGCCTCCGACGCCCTGGCAGGTGGGTGCGCCCAGGACCGGCGGGGATGGGGGAGCAGGCGGGGAGGGGGAGGGGGAGGACATGTACGAAGCAGAGGATCAGAAGAGCCTTTCCAATTGCCCGGAGTCTGAGAGGCGACCTGGAGGTGGGCAGAGACAGTGCAGGGACAGGGAAGTGTGTGCTCAGCAGAGGGAACCTCGTGAGTAAAAGGGTCTAGCCTGGAGGGATGTGAAAGCTGGGGGAGGCTGACGAGAGGACATGGCAGGGTGGATCAGGCCTCAGAGCCGGGCTTAAATGGGCGGGCAGTAGGGAGCCACAGAGGGTATGTGGGACCCAAAGGGCATGGAGAGCTCGTTCTGGTGCGGGAAAGGATGGTGAGGCCCCCGGACTCTGAGAGGCTGAGGAGCGGCAGGGAAGGCCTCCTGAAGGACCACAGGTCCACTCCTCCAGGAAGTCCTCCTGGGGATCCCAACTCCTTCTCTCCCCTGCCCCCGCCCCTTACCTAGTGGGGCAGGGGTTATCCGTGTCATCTCTGCCTACCTAAGACCAAGCACCCTCTGGGGCTGAGGCCTGGGAGTGGAGAGGGGAGCACTGGCATGGAGGAGGGCCCTTGTTGGGTAACTCTGGGGACAGTGGACAGAGGGACTGGGAATGGGTATCTTTAGCCCAGTGAGTAACGAGTCATCAGATGAGAAGTGGGAGAGTAAGAGCTAGGGCTTTGGTCCTGGCTGGTGTGGCTCTGTTGGCTGGTGCACTGAAAGATTTCCAGTCCGATTCCCAGTAGGGCACATGCCTGGGTTGCAGGCTCAATCCCCGGTAGGGGGCATGCAGGAGGGAGCCAACTGATGTTTCACTCTCACATCAGTGTTTCTCTCTCTAAAAAAAAAAAATCCTATATGCCAGGACCGGTTTGGCCCAATGGATAGAGCGTCGGCTTGGGGTCTGAAGGGCCCCGGGTTCGATTCCGGTCAAGGGCATGTACCTTGGTTGCGGGCATATCCCCAGTAGGGGGTGTGCAAGAGGCAACTGATCAATGACTCTCTCTCATTGATGTTTCGAACTCTCTCTATCCCTTCCACTCTGTACAAAAATCAATAAAATATATATATTTTTAAAAATCCTATATAATAAAAGGGTAATAGGCAAATAGACCAAATGGCAGAACAACCAATCAAAGCATAATATGCTAATGATATCCTAAGGCTGCTCAACCACTTGCACTGACCACCACGGGGTAGACAGTCAACCGGTTGACCAGTCGGTATGACGTGCACTGACCACCAGAGGGCCGATGCTCTGACCGATAGGTTAGCTTGCTGCTGTGGTCTGACAATCAGGACTGGGCAAGAGGCTGGACACACCCTGGAGCCCTCCCGTGGTCCCTCCCCGGCCCGATTGTGTACCGGTGCTGTCCCTCAACCTGGCCTGCGCCCTCTCACAATCCAGGACCCGTTGGGGGATGTCAGAGAGCAGGTTTCTGCCCCATCCCGCAGGCCACTCCCCTTGGGATGGCGCCAGATGCAGGGATGTGAGCCCGTGGCAGGCACAGTGGGGCCCGGATGAGTGGAAGCAGCAGATAGGAGCTGCAGGCCACCCAGAAGGACCCCGCCTGTGCATGCACCGGGCCTCTCGTGAATTAATAAAAAAGAACTAGGGCTCTGGTGCCTGAGCAGGAATTGTTCACCAGACCTAAGCCACGGGAACAGCCTGTGCAAACAACCAGAGGCGGGAAAAGCAGGCTCAATGATCTGTAGAACATGTGGGCTTTGGCAGGTGCAGTCAGTTCCAGGGCCCTGCCTCCGGGGTGGGGACTGGAGGGCCATGGCCTGACCTTTCACTGTCATCCACAGACACCGCGTCTCCACCCAATGGCTCTCCGAGCTCCAGCAGCCCTGCCTCCCCAGCCACTGCTGGCCACACCCGGCCCAGCTCCCTCCACGGCCTGGCCGCCAAGCTCGGGCCTCCCCGCCCCAAGGCCGGCCGCCGCAAGTCTACCAGCAGCATCCCGCCCTCCCCGCTGGCTTGCCCGCCTGTGCCCGCACCTCCGCCCCGCTCGCCCTCACCCCTGCCCGCGCCCGCCCGGTCCCCACGGTTGCGCCGGGGCCAGTCGGCGGAGAAGCTGGGTGCAGGCGAGCGGCTGGAGGGGGAGCTGGGGCGTCGCAACCGCGGGCCAGACTCCGAGCTGGTGGTCATGCGGAGGCTGCACCTGTCTGAGCGCCGAGACTCTTTCAAGAAGCAGGAGGCCGTGCAGGAGGTGAGCTTTGACGAGCCCCTGGAGGAGGCCGCCAGGCTGCCCGGGGCGATGCCTCAGATCGCCGTCGAGGGCGCCGAGGCTGTTCCCGGGGCCCTGGGGCCCACGGAGAAGGACTGAGGCCCCCACCTGGCCTCGCGCTGGCCTGGAAGTTGTGTGGTTTTTGTGCAAGGTTTTTCCAGTCAAGTGGCACCTGGACGGAGACGGAGCCGCCAGCCTGTGACTTCGGAGAGCAGGAAGTGTCCGTCACGCCTCTTGCTGGAAGGTGGAGTTCAGCACCTGCATGTTTTGGTGCCATCAGTCAGGGGCTGTAGGGCAGGAATAGGAGATGAGGGTGGCACTGTACATAGCAAATCCCTGTGAGTAATTTATTACTTTTTTTTTTAAGTATAAGAGGAAGTTTAGAAAGTTACAGAGGCAAAAGGAAGGTCCTGGAAAGAAAGGGGCTCAGGGAACAAGTTACAGAGGACAGGAAGGGCCTTTGGGAGAGAAAGGCAAAGTAACTTGTTTGGGGGAAGAGGAGGAGGGAGGGGCAGGCGTGCTCCCAGGAGGGAGAGCACACCGAATGCATTGCTTTTGGTCAGCGGTGGCCAGACCCCTATCCCTGGCATCTCGGACCCCATTTGCAGACCCTGCCTCTGGGCCTCTGCAGGCAGCACTTTGGACGAGTCCCATGTGTTCGTGGTTTCTCGTTTTTCTGTATTTTTAACATTTTTGGTTTGTCTTTAAAGTTTTTTGTGTGTGTGTTTTACTTGATCCCATCCGTGATCCAAGACTCACCGATGGGGACACTTGTTTGGGCCCAATTTGGATGTGACTTGGAGGGTCTAATGGATTCCCTTCCGCCACGAACAGAATCATCCCCAGGATGAGCTGGATGCTGAAGGCTGCTTCCCACCATCCCAGCCTCCATCTGTAGACCAGCCTGGCTAGTCTGCCTGTAGGGGCTTAGGGGACGTGGGAACTGGGGCTTTCATGGATGAGTAGGAGTTCGCCACCTCTAATCCCCGGGGGGACACTAATGCCTTAGCAGGCGGAGGCCTCAGGCCCTGCCAGGGCAGAATGTCCACCCTGGACAAGATCTCACGTTTGATGCTGATCAAGGTGAGCCCTTGAACATGATGTGTCTGAAGCACCCTCTGACAGTCCCCTCAACGTGTCAGAGCCTCCCCGGGATGAAACTGAGTCGAAAACCCAAATGGGGAAAAAAGAAGGAAAAAAAAGAAAACCCACATGGGTGGGTAGTGAAGTCTGAGTGTGAGTCTTGGCTTCACTGTTCGGCTCTGGGAAAAGGGTCGCTCCACTCTGTGCCTGAGTTTCCTCGTGTTTACAAAACTAATCCCAGTAACTTTATTCAGCACCTACTATGTGCCAAGGTCTTTTACTCACGTCTTGTTCCTCGGCCAGCCTTGAGAAGGCTGGAGCTGGCGTCATCACCCCCATTTACAGACAGACAGCGGAGGCCTGACGAGGGCCAGAGACTTGTCCCACAATTGCTTGGTGAGAGCCATGCCGCCAGGCCCTGCCGTGGGCCTTGTCAGCAGGGGAGCTTGAATGCAGCCTGATGTCATACAGCGGTGTGACCCAGGGGGGCATCTCGGAGCCTGTTTCCCGTGTGGAGGTGGCTGGCAAGATCGCTGTGCCCCACGTGGTTCAGGCATTTTCCCCGGATACTGCAGCCTGCTCTGCGTCCTCCCGCCCCTCCCCCAGCACTGCCTAAGTGTTGGAGCTAGACCCGGGCTATGCATGACTTGCTTCTTCCTTCCATCACGGAGCTGACAGTGAATAAAGCCCACATTGACAAAGAGGAGGTCCACTGTCTGGATTTGTGACCAGGGGCCGGGAATGAGTAAGGGAAGGCGGTGGAGGTGAGCTGAAAACAGACTCTGGGCTCGAAGTCCTTTAAATTGGGTTTTGAATGCTGCGTAGGAGTTCACTGAGATGCTTTCTGATGGCTCCTCTGGGCCTGGCCTACTGCCCTCTCCCTGTGAGTACCCATCCTGGTTTCTGCCCTTAACAGTTTCATTCGGACACCCGCCCGGAGCCCTGAGCTCGGTTACTAAATAAACCATTCCTACATACTTTTTATTTTTTTAATATATTTTATTGGTTTTTCACAGAGAGGAAGAGAGGGATAGAGAGAAACATCTATCAGCGGCCTCTTGCACACCCCCTACTGGGGATGTGCCTGCAACCAAGGTACTTGCCCTTGACCGGAATCGAACCTGGGACCTTTCAGTCCGCAGGTCGACGCTCTATCCACTGAGCCAATCCGGTTTTGGCCATTCCTACATACTTTTTTAAATATATATTTTTTCATTGATTTCAGAGAGGAAGGGAGAGAGAAACATCAATGATGAGAGAACCATTGATTGGCTCTCTCATGCTCGCTCCCACACTGGAGATGCAGCCCGAAACCTGGGCACGTGCCCTTGATTGCAGTCAACCCGGGGACCCTCCTGTCGCAGGCCAAAGCTCCATCCACTGAGCCAAACCAGCTAGGGCTCCGTGTCCTTTTTATACTTGCTTGAGCTGTGCCCTAAAATCACCCCATCTCCACCCAAACTCAGCTCTGCCAAATGCGTCAGTTGCTTACTGAGCTCTGCTCAGGGTCAGAAACCTCTGGCCACGCCCCCGTTCCCAAGCGTCTGCGGCCGCTTCCAGAAAACAGCTGTTTGCATTTGGCCTCGGGTTGGGCGTGTTCCCGCGCAAGCGGGGCCGGAGCTGGTTCAGCTGCTGCCAGACGCTCTGGGTTGCCATGGGAACGCCTCCAAACCCCGGCTCTTCAGATCACAGCTTTGGGTAGTAGCTTCTTCCCATATCCGCCGGCTCCTGTTTCCTGAACCCGGGCCCCCACCACCCACGCTGGAGCAGCCCATTCTTAGGCAATTTCCAGAAGCTGGCTGGCCAGCTCTGGTTCTGAACTCCTAGGGCCTCCTTTGGGGCCGAGGACGCTCGGTTCTTTGCAGAAACTCCGCGGTCTCGAGGCTCAGCCTCGTCGCCAGTCCTATGGAGCTCTCTGAGCCAGTTCCCGAATTGCTCGGTGTCTCCACGCTCAGCCGAACCAGGCCTCAGGATCACTCCTCTGACCCGATTGTGCTCGGCCGTTTCCGGGAGGGGTCACTGGGGAACGTCTAAGCTCAGGAGCCTAGCTGAGCCCAATCTCGGGGTTAGTTGTCTGGCGGCCCAATTGCGCTCGGCTATTTCCAGAATCGCTCGGGTGTCCCTACAACCCAGGCTCCACCCCGGATCGCTCACGTGACCCGGCCACGTTCGGCTGTTTCCGGAAATGGGGACTCTCTCGGGGACTCCCTACTTCCAGGCTCCAGTCCCGCGGGATTACGTTCGGCTCTTTCCGGAAGCGCTCCGGCGTCTCCCAGCTCCTCTTCAGCCTCCCTGCTTCCGCCCGGCCCGAAGGCGCTCGGCCGTTTCCGCCGGGGGTGGGCCGGGTCGTTCGGAACCGCGGCGGCGGAGGCGGGGATCCCGCGGTGGCGCTGACGGCGACCGCGGTGGAGCCACGGCTCGGGCTCGGCTCCGCGTTACGTCCGCCTCGGCGTCGGCGTTGGTGGCCGCGACCAGTAAGTCCGGGCCGGCCGGCGTGACAGACGGGGCTGGGGGTGCGTGCAAATGCGGGCGCCTCGGCAGAGCTTGGCCCGTGGGACCCGGGGAGACCACGGGAAGCCGGAGGCCTCGGGCTCCACCTGGCAGCCGTGCAGCCACCGCACGGAGGGGGCGGATCGGGGGCCTCCAGGCAAAGATAAGGGACTGGAGCCTTGGCCGGGAATGGGGGGAGGCCCTGCTGGGAGTGGGGCGTCCAGCAGAGATGAGGGGCTCCGGGCATTATGTGAGAATAGTGAGGTCTGAGGGTCGGGATTCGGCTCCACATCCGGGGGTCCACGCAGGCCTGAGTGTGCGTCCGGACACTCATGAGCACGCAGGCCCTGCCTCCAGCCGCAGAGCCCCTGCCAGGCCTGGCCCCGCCACCCCGCCTCTTGGATTAGGGGAGCCTCGGTCCCCGGTGTGCACACCGGGCGAGTGCAAACGAGTGCAGACAAGCGAATCCAGGCGGTTTTCTAAACGTCCCCTCTCTGGACCTGTTTCCCCACCTGTAGCATGGGGATGCAGGGCCCAGGGAGTGGGTAAGTTGGGGGGCTCCCCGGAATGTGGAGCCTCTGTTCTCTTTTCCGCACCTCCCAGGGCTCTCGGTGGTGGTGGTGGTGGTGATGGTGGTGGTGGTGGAGGAGGAGGTGAAGGAGGATTGCCCCTACCCTCTAACCCTCTGCCGGGCAGAGTCCTGCGTGGTGGTCGGTGACTTTCTTAGAGCCATCCAAGCAACTGCCCACTTTCAAGCCTTTGCATGTGGCCAGTGCCTGCTTCTGTCTTTAGTGGGGACCTGCCCTCTGGAAAAGCACCCCCCACCCCAACCTCTAAGAAGGACTGAACCTGCAGAGCTGATACTGGGAATGTGTGTTTGCTGAGCCCTGTCCCCCTGAGACTGGGGACTCCTGGAGGTTGGTCATCAGCCAGCAAACAGCAGCCTTTGCGTTGGCAGCCGCACTGCCCTCCTGCCACCCACTGTTCACCCCGGGGATAAGGTCTTCCCAACCTCCCACCGACCTGCTTATGCCCTGAGCACCTACTGCGGGCACTGCACTGAGTCAGCCAGGACTCCTTTCATCTGTTCCTGTCTCCTTTGCAGAGATCAGAGGCCCCTTTGCCCGTGGGAAGGTGGGGTGAGTAACCTGCTGGGACTTCCTTTCCTACCTCTTTGTGCCCCTCCTATCTCCTGTGCTCCGCTGGCCCGATCCCCCCTCAGGGTCCCATGGCACCCTGAGCGTTACCTGCTCTGAGTCTAACCAGCTGGCCATGTGGCTGCTGCCTTCTCTCATCCATCCTGGGCCTTGAAGTTAGGCAGATCTGGGGTTTTGAGTAGTGGCTTCCTGGCAGGACAAAAACCTTCCCGCCCTTAGTCTCAGTTTCCCCATCTCTAACAAAGCTTGTTTACCCAGCATACAGTACATCTGGGGCAGGTAACCCAAGGAATGGCTATTATTATTTTTTATACATATTTATTTTATTGATTTTTTACAGAGAGGAAGGGAGAGAGAGAGTTAGGAACATCGATGAGAGAGAATCATTGATCAGCTGCCTCCTGCACACCTCCTACTGGGGATGTGCTCGCAGCCAAGATACATGCCCTTGACCAGATCGAACCTGGGACCTTTCAGTCTGCAGGCCGACGCTCTATCCCCTGAGCCAAACCGGTTTCGGCAGGAACAGCTATTATATATTTTTTAAATATATTTTATTGATTTTTTTACAGAGAGGGATAGAGAATTAGAAACATCTATGAGAGAGAATCATCGATCAGCTGCCTCTTGCACACCCCCTACTGGGGATGTGCCCGCAACCAAGGTACATGCCCTTGACCGGAATCGAACCTGGAATCTTTCAGTCTGCAGGCCGACGCTCTATCCCCTGAGCCAAACCGGTTTCGGCAGGAACAGCTATTATTGCACCCACTTTACAGCTGGGGAAACTGAGGCCCAGAGAGGGACAGGAAATAGCCCAAGGTTACCAAGCGAGTCAGGGGATTCCAACCCGGGATTTGGGCCTATCTCTGGGTTGGGGGTGGGAGGAGTCCGACCCGGCTTATGCGGCCTTGCCCTTTCCTTGCCTGTCTCCCCCCAGGTCAGCATCCCCTGGTCCCCCGCCGAGCATGGTGACAGCCTGCGCCCCTGGGCCCCTCATGTGGCACAGCTGGAAGGACCGCCAGCCTCGGGCGCCTTTGGCCTACCGCGTGAGAGAGTGAGCGGCAGGCCCGGCCCAGCCCTTCGGATTCAGGGGCTTCGCAACAACTGAATGACCAGAGCACTCACTGGCGACCCCTCCCACCAGTCGATGAATGATGGGCGGAGCCAAGAGTGACCCTTCTGAGGGTCATGGAGTAACGACAGGAAACAAGGCATGAGCGTCCCCTGGAGTCACCTGTAACTTCCTGCTGGAAATAGAGGTCCGAGCACCTCAAGCCAACCCCGTGGACCCACCTGGCCCCCACCCAGCTGATGGGGCCGCTGGGGCCCCGAGCGGCCACCTGACCTTACAGACCCTCCCGCCCACCATGGCCGGCGCCGAGGGCTTCCAGTATCGGGCCCTGTACCCGTTCCGCCGGGAGCGGCCGGAGGACCTGGAACTGCTGCCGGGTGACGTGCTGGTGGTAAGCCGGGCGGCCCTGCAGGGGCTGGGTGTGGCCGAGGGCAGCGAGCGCTGCCCGCAGAACGTGGGCTGGATACCCGGCCTCAATGAGCGAACCCGGCAGCGTGGCGACTTCCCTGGGACCTACGTGGAGTTCCTGGGGCCCGTGACCCTGGCCCGGCCCGGCCCTCGCCCCCGCGGCCCCCGCCCGCTGCCTGCCAGGCCCCAAGAGGGGCCCCCTGAGCCAGGTGAGCAGTAGGCAGGGACTCTGTCAGGGATGTGGTGGGAGGAGGGGGTCCACTTAGACCCTCAGTTTCCTCTTCAGTAGGCAAAGCTGCCTCTTCCCGGGAAGTGTTGGCTACGCGGCTGTCAAGGGCCAGACGCAGCTGACAGTATCGGGAACACAGGGGTGGACACAGGCCTGGCCCTGCCCTCGGGGGCCTGGTTCAAGAAATGAACAGATGGTGATACGCTGACCACAAAGGCTGAAAGGAAGGAGCTGGGGTGAAGGGCTCTAGGCAGGGAGCCTAACAGAGTCCATCAGGTGGGGATGTGGTGGGTTCAGGGAATGGGGGCCATGCTTGGGAGACATCCTGGGATTAATTTGGAAGATCGTGGGGAGTTTTCAGTAGCATTCTGAGGCTCAGTTTAGCTTTATTCTGTGGTTTGTAGCCAGGGTTCCTTGAGGCACCCCCTTTGTTACCCTGATTTTACCTGGTTTCAAAATGAAGGGCGCCTTGAAACCAAGAAAGGGTGGTCGCTCAATGGAGGCCATTCAGCAGGTGCAGTGTGAGGACAGCATGCCCTCCTGAGAGACCCCCAGCCACACCCCCAGGCTGTGCTGGGGGAGAGACTCATGGACACTGGGCATGTGTTGAACTTGCTGTATGCTGGGCGGGGTGCGTGCGTGCGTGCGTGCGTGCGTGCGTGCGTGTGTTGGGGGGGGGGTTCTACCATGGAAATCAAGGGTCCGGTTGTGGGGAGGAGACTGATGGGTGCTAGTGCCAGCATGGTCTGCTCCGGCCTCACAGCAGCCCAGGGAAGCCCATGGACAGATGGGGAGACTGAGGTGCGGGGGAGTCCGGGCACTCAGGACCACCCAGTGAAGGCAAAGGGCCTGGATGCACCGTAGCCCCCACCTGGGACCCGCCTGGTTTTGTGCCAGAGGGACACTGACGCCCGCAGCGGGTGGAACGGGGGCACCAAGGCCGTGTGGTGCCAGCTTGGGACTTGCAGCATCTGGTGTCTCCAGGGCCTGGGCCTGGGCCCCGTGTTGGCCTGGAAGAGCAGGAGGTGGCCCCATCCGGGCTCCCAGCCAGAATCTGCCTCTCTCCCTGGTAACAGCCGCCTCCCTCCCCTGCCTGGCCTGGGTCCCGCCTCCACACACATCCCCCGCTCGGGGCAGGAGCCCTGCCCTCCAGATTTTCCAGGCTGGGTGCCTGGGTGTGGAGGGGCCACTCTCAGACTCAGTTCCCTCATCCGAAAACAGGGAGAACTGGTCTTTTTATGCCTCGGACCCTGCCCCAGCGGGATCCTGGGACCCCCCCACACACACACACCATCCCGGGAGCATGCTGGGGCTGCGTTGTTTCCTCTATCCCACCCCATGCGGGGTGCCGAGTGCAGCCCCCCAATGTCACCGGGGCTGGACACGCACAGTGAGGTTGCTCCCTCTCTGAGCCTCAGGTCCTCGTCCATAAAACGGGGTGAGGCTGTTCTGATGGAGCCTCCCTCCCCGTGGCACAAACCGGTCACAGAGCCGTGGCAGCCCCTCCCTCTCGCCCCTTGTTCTATCTTTCGGCTTTTTCACAGTAGCTGGGCCTTCCTCCAGCTTGAGGCACCACCTGGCCCATCACTCAGCGAGGCCCACAGGCCCCTGCTTGCCCCTGCTGGGTGCCAGGGCGTCCCTGCCGAGGGCCAGAACCGCGTGTGCAGGCGGAGCGTGGAAACAAAGGGCCCCTGGGAAGCTCAGAGCCTGAGGGGCTGGGCCAGGGAGGCCCCTTTCCCTGGGAGGGCGGGGCGGGGCGGGGTGGGGGTGCGATTTCAGCATTTTGAAAACGGGGAGGTAACTTTTTTAAGGCAAAATGACTTAGAAAGTAAAGGAATGTCTTTGAAGTGAGTTCTGACCAAGATGGGGGTATTTTCTGTTTAGGCTCTGCCCACCACCGAAAAGGAAGAGGGAAAGTGTCTCAGTTGAGGAAACTGAGGCACGGGGAACATGGTTCCTGGGCGGAGGCTGCACGGGGAGCCGTGGCAGGGCCCGAAACCTGTTGTGTGAGTTTCCGGGGCCACAAACTCCCACAAACCAGGTGGCTCCCAACCACGGGAGCGTGTTTTCTCCTGGTTCCGGGGATCCGAGGTCCAAGATCAAGTGTGAGCAGGGCCACACGCCATGTGCAGGATCTTTTCTGCCTCTTCCTGCTCCTGGTGGCTCCAACATCCTTAGCTTATGGCCGCCACGTTACCCCAATCTCTGCCTCTGTTGTAACATGGCTTCTCTCCTTTTTTTTTTTTTTTTCTTCTTCTTCTTCTTCTTCTTCTTCTTCTTCTTCTTCTTCTTCTTCTTCTTCACTTTATTTTAGAGAGGGAGGAAGGGAACAAGAGAAACATCCATGTGAGAAAGACGCATCAACAGGTTGCCTCCCTGTATGCACCCCACCCAGGAATTGAACCCACAACCTAGGTATGTGCCCTGCTGAGGAATGGAACCCTCAGCGTTCCGGTTGATACTCCAACCAACTGAGCCACACTGGCCTGGGCACATGGCTCTCTTCTTGTAGCTGCCAGTCCTTGCGTTTAGGGCTCTAAACCCAAGATGATCTCATTTCAAAATCCTTCCCTTCCTTATACCTGCAAAAACCCTATTTCCAAATAAGGTCACAGTCACAGGTGCTGGGGGTTAGGATGTGGGCCCCTAACTTGGTCCTCCCACACTCGGCCACAGGGCCCCTGGCTTTCCCGGGCTATCGGTCCAGAAGCCAGGCCCCTGCCTGAGCGGGGCCCTGCCTGGAGCTGCCCCGGCTGAGATGCAGGAGGCCAAGAAGGGGGCTAGGGTCCTTCTGGGGATCCTGCCAACACGCTGTCCCCCCTGCCAGGCCTCACACTCCCTGACCTGCCTGAGCAGTTCTCCCCACCCGACGTGGCTCCCCCTCTGCTGGTGAAGCTGGTGGAGGCCGTCGAGCGGACAGGTGAGCCTGGGCCTTGATGCGACCCCTGGGTTCCGCTTGCTTAATCCTAGTGACGGGCGACTCATCCCTTAACAGGCTGCTGGGCTCAGTCTGCACGGGAGAAGGCTGAGTCCAGATGCTGCCCGCCTCCTTGAACTGCGGGAGGAATGACTCCCAGGGGAGATGGGACTGCCCTTGCCCTTGGTGTGCTACGGCCTCTGCCCCCCTCCCCCTCCTTTTATTTCTGGGAAGTGGAGTAGCCACCCTCCACCTCCATAAGGGATCAGAGCAGCATCTGACAGACACCTCCCTCCTCTCCCCCCCCCCCCCCCAGGGCTAGACAGCGAATCCCTGTACAGGCCCGAGCTGCCGGCCCCGTGCACAGGTGAGGGCGCGCTTCAGCGGGTGGGGGGACGGGGCGTCCACCCCAACAGCCCCTCAGACATCGCCCTCCTGCACCCACAGACTGGTCCCTGAGCGACCTAGAGCAGTGGGACCCGGCAGCCCTGGCCGATGGCATCAAGGGCTTCCTCCTGGCACTGCCTGCGCCCCTCGTGCCGCCGGAAGCGGCTGCGGAGGCCCGCCGGGCCCTGCGAGGTGAGCCTGGTGGGGAGCTCTGGGCACGGAGGGGCCGGAGCGTACGATAGCCCAGCTCATCCCGCTCCACTGTCCGTCCGCAGAGGCCACGGGGCCCGTGGGGCCAACCCTTGAGCCCCCGACGCTGCCGCTGCATCACGCGCTCACGCTGCGCTTCCTGCTCCAGCACCTGAGCCGGGCGGCCCGGCGCGCCCCGGCCCCGCGGCCCGCTGTGCGAGCCCTGGGCGCCGCGTTCGGGCCTCTGCTGCTGCGGGTGCCTCCCCCGCCGCCACCGCCAGGGGGCGCACCTGTCGGGTGAGCAGCCTGCGCCTGGGAGGGAGGGAGGGAGAGAAAGGGAATAGCAGGCACCGCTGCTATGATTGGGGTGGTAGGAAGGCTAATAAGGGGTGAACCTGGGCTTCAGGAAGACCCCTCCTCAGAGGACCTGGGGCCTGGACCCGAGGAGAGGCACCTGTGTGGGGCCTGGACCTTCCCTTCTAGGTGCTGGGCTCGGTCAGGTTCGGGGTATTTATTGAGCGCTCACTGCACATACAGAGGCCGCAGTTGGCTCCCCACACCTGCCTGCGTCATCTGCCCTGCTCCCCAGCCTTCAGGTGTGCTCACACAGGCGTGCAAGCACATCCAGGACCGTGTGCACACGCGTGTGCAGATACCCCTGCCTGCTCACTCCTCTCTCCTCCCCTCAGGACTGAGCCCAACCCCGACTTCCCAGCCCTGCTGGTGGAGAAGTTGCTTCAGGAGCACCTGGAGGAGCAGGAGGTCGCACCCCCAGGTGAACCCCGTTTGCCTCACCCTCTCTTACTGTTGGAGGGGGTGAGTGAAGGCTCCCGCCCCGCCGGCATCAGCAGGCTTGGTGGCAGGGGGAGCCGACCACGGCCTAGAACTGGTGTTCACTGTGATTGTTCTCCTGTCCTTCAGCTCTGCCACCCAAACCGCCCAAAGTAAAGCCTGCCCCCGCAGGGCTGGCCAATGGGGGCAGCCAGCCCTCCCTGCAGGACGCTGAGTGGTACTGGGGTGACATCTCCAGGTAGGGTTGTGGGGTGGGGGCCATGTGGGAGGCAAGGCCTGGAGGACGGAGTCTCCAACGGGAGGCCCCAATCCTGGGTGTCCCCACAGGGAGGAGGTGAATGACAAACTCCGGGACACCCCTGACGGCACCTTCCTGGTCCGAGACGCCTCCAGCAAGATTCAGGGAGAGTATACCCTGACCCTGAGGTGGGAGCCTGCCCCTCGGGACCTCTGGGGTGGAAGGTGGGAGAAGGCCATGTGCGGGGTCAGAGCCAGGACACCTGGCCGTCAGGCTTGGGGTCCTGGATGGTGACACCCCCTCTTACCCACCCCAGGAAAGGCGGGAACAACAAGCTGATTAAGGTCTTCCACCGCGACGGGCATTACGGCTTCTCGGAGCCGCTCACCTTCTGCTCCGTCGTGGACCTCATCACCCACTACCGCCACGAGTCCCTGGCCCAGTACAATGCCAAACTGGACACCCGGCTCCTGTACCCCGTGTCCAAGTACCAGCAGGTCTGGGGCCTGGGCAGGAGCCAGAGAGGGTGGCCCCGGGCCTGACTCGCCCGGGTGGCCTCACTGGTCACACTGGGTGTCCTCAGGACCAGATTGTCAAGGAAGATAGCGTGGAGGCAGTGGGTGCGCAGCTCAAAGTCTACCACCAGCAGTACCAGGACAAGAGCCGCGAGTATGATCAGCTCTACGAGGAGTACACACGCACCTCCCAGGTACCCCGGCCCGCGCACATGGGGACCAGCAAGGCCATGGGGCAGGCAGCTACTGCAGGTCACCACGCAGTCACTGAGCACCAGGAGCTGCCCTAAAAGCATAGAAATAAATGTACATGGTGGTTTTTGTTTTTTAATATGCTTTTGTTGATTTCGGAGAGGAAGGGAGAGAGAGAGACACAGAAACATCAATGATGAGAGAATCATTGATTGGCTGCCTCCTGCATGCTCCCTACTGAGGATCGAACCTGCAACCCGGGCATGTGTCCTTGACCGGAATTGAACCTGGGACCCTTTAGTCTGTAGGCTGACGCTATATCCACTGAGTAAAAGTAGCTAGGGCGTACGTGTTTGTATTCTTTTTTTTTTTTTTTTTTTTTTTTTAAGAACAAATGAGATGATGCTAGTCAGCCTCTCGGGAGCAGCTGGGCTAGGACATGGGAGATGTTTCGGTTAACCTGTGCATCTCTCAGTATCTCAGTTTCCCCATCTGTAAGCTGGAACTGTGTGTTTTAATTCCTTCTCCGTCCCCTTCAACCTAGAGGTTATTTACAGATAAATAACTATAACTGTCTGTCTAATCCGACAGGAATCTGACGGATTAGACAGTCAGGAGGTCACGTTGAAGAACAGCATCTTCTAAACCAGGGAAGGGGGGCTTTCTTACTCTGGAATTGTGTTGAAAAAATGTTTTGGCAAGTTGAGATGCAGTCTACTCAGACCAGATGTCCCTCTCGGGCTGGGAATGGCTTACTTCCCCTGTGGTCCCTGAGGGGTTTCTTTCCTTTCCTCTTTTTACTGACGCGTCTGCTGAGGCTCTGACAAGATGCCTGCCTGGGATCTGTTAGGAGCATCGTGACTTGGGACAAGACGTAGTCTCCCTGAGTCTTAGTTTCTCCATTAATATTTCTGACTCTGTAGGAGGCTGTTGGCAGGCTCTGTGACATGGTGCGCGAGAAATGCTTAGAACAGCATTTACTCAGAAGGAACCGCATGAACGGTAGCAACTAGATTTATCATTGCTTCTCAACAGTGCTAACAAGTCTAGGCGTTTGTAAGGTGCCCAAAGGAGGTTATCAAAGAGGAGTGTGTTTGGGGAAACAGGGCATTGAAGGTTGACTAGGAGTTCGTCTGGCCCAGTAAGAGCTAGAGGAATGGCATGCGTAGTGGATGGAACAGCCTGAACAAAGGGTTGGGGTCTGCCGGCTCCCTCATGCGGGACTTGCGGGGAGTCCCAGGGGATGCTAAGAGTCGCCTCTCCTCCAGGAGCTGCAGATGAAACGCACCGCCATCGAGGCCTTCAACGAAACCATCAAGATCTTCGAGGAGCAGGGCCAGACTCAGGAGAAGTGCAGCAAGGAGTATCTGGAGCGCTTCCGGCGTGAGGGCAACGAAAAGGAGATGCAGAGGTGAGTCCTGCTCCTCTGCCCCGCCCCACCCCACCCTATCTAGTGGGAAAGAAATAGAAATAGAGGGGGCAGCTGGAATTCCTCCAGGGAGGAGGGTCAGTTGAAATGGGCTTTGAAGGCTGAATAGGAGTTCGGAGGCTGGGAGCCATCCACAGCCTCTGAGCCACGCCTCCCCCAGGATCCTGCTGAACTCCGAACGGCTCAAGTCCCGCATCGCCGAGATCCACGAGAGCCGCACGAAGCTGGAGCAGGAGCTGCGGACACAGGCCTCGGACAACCGGGAGATCGATAAGCGCATGAACAGCCTGAAGCCAGACCTCATGCAGCTGCGCAAGATCCGAGACCAGTACCTGGTGTGAGTGCCCCGCGCTTGCCCGTGACCCCAGCATGAGGACCTTGGCAAGGGCTCTCTTCCCGCCTGGGCCTTCGATGCTTACCTGCACCTGCTACACGCCCGGCACTGTGCTGAGCAACCCTCACGCACATATCTTGTCTCTCCAAGTCCTTTGTGAGCTTTCCCCTTTCCAGTGAGGAAACCTGAGACACAGAACACATAACCGCTGTGCGTGCGAAGGCCAACAGCACCGTGTGCAGCCCCTGAGACGGAGTCTCTGGTGGTGATATTAACCTGCAAGTGGCCGGTGCTGGAGGCTCCACCAGGTTAACAGAGACAGAATAAATAGGGGGTTTCCTGGCAGAGCCAGCCAGGTGCCCCCACCTTCAGGCTGCCCCTTGTGGCAACTGGTGGTATTGGACCCAAACCCACCCTCCTCTGCCAGCTCTTGCCTCTGGGCTGGCTGGACTGGACTGGACCCCTGTGGTCTGGCCCTGCCTGTGCTGCACCGCCCACCTTCCCTTTTCCTCCCAGATGGCTCACCCAGAAGGGCGCCCGGCAGAAGAAAATCAACGAGTGGCTGGGAATCAAAAATGAGACTGAAGAGTGAGTGACCACGTGAAGGGCAGCAGGGAGGGCTTCCCGGGGGAAGGGCCGCTTGGGTGGGTTTTGCAGAATGAGGAGGAGTTCGCCAGGAAGGGAGCGCTGTGGTCCGGTGGCAGGGGGCCTCAGAGGCCGTCGGGTCTGTGGCCAGCTCCCCTCCCCGCCTCCCCCACAGCCAGTACTCGCTGATGGAGGACGAGGAGGACCTCCCCCACCACGAGGAACGAACCTGGTATGTGGGCAAGATCAACCGCACGCAGGCTGAGGAGATGCTGAGCGGCAGGCGGGACGGGACCTTCCTCATCCGTGAGAGCAGCCAGCGGGGCTGCTACGCCTGCTCTGTGGTGTGAGTGCCCGTGGGGGCGGGGAGCCCCCTGTTCCTGCCAGGAGCTCTTCCTGAGCACCTACTGTGTGCTAGGCTTCGGGGAGACAGGTGGGAAGAAGGGAGTACTGGGGGTATGGGAGGAAGCTGGGACAGTGTCCAGGCCAGAGATGTTGGGGGCTGGACCAGGTCAGGGTCTGAGAATTGAGGGAGGGGCCGGGGGAGCCGCTGGGGTGCCCCCCTGACCGCCTGTTTGCTCACCCACAGGGTGGACGGCGACACCAAGCACTGTGTCATCTACCGCACGGCCACCGGCCTGGGCTTCGCGGAGCCCTACAACCTGTACGGGTCCCTGAAGGAGCTGGTGCTGCACTACCAGCACACCTCCCTCGTGCAACACAACGACGCCCTCACCGTCACCCTGGCACACCCCGTGCGGGCCCCGGGCCCCGGGCCGCCCCCCGCCGCCCGCTGACTCCCACACAGCAGGACTCCATCTGTCTGTCTGTCTGTCCCTCTTCGCTGTGAATCTTTCTCTGTCTCTGTCTCTCTCGCTTTCTCTGAGCCTCTCTCTTCCTGTCACTCTTTCTATCCCCATCTTTGTCCTCTCTGTCTCTCTCAGTCTCTGTTTGAGGAGCTTACCTCCTCCACCCTCTGTCCCCTTCCCCCATGGGCACTGCCCGCCCCTGGCTCTGGCTGCCCCCACCAGTTCCTAGGGTTCCCCCAAGCCTGGACCTGCCATGTTTACAAAGGCCCCTGGGGGCTCAGCCCCAGCCTGGTGCCCTGATTTTTTAAGCCATAGACCCGGGGCCGGGGCAGGAGGAAGGCAGGAAGGAACTTCGCTGGGCCACTTCCAAGAACCTCCGCTGTGACATTCGGGGCCGGGCAGGTCCCGATGCCCCACAGACACAACTTCCCCCTCCAAACCCCGAAGTGAAACCCGCACCGGTTACCCCCCTGTGGAGCTGCTGCCCAGAAGCCCTCCTCCCCCAGAAGCAAATGAGTAAAAATAACCTCAAGCGCTGGGCCCCGCCTAACCCCGGGCTTCCCAGGAACGGAGGCCGCTGCGGCACCCTGGGCCGGCGACACGCACCGCCGCCCACAGCTCCGCTCCACGCCGCCTCAAGGCTTCTCGATCATGTTGGTTCTGATTTTGTTTCCTTGACTGTAAACCCATGTTCTCCTCTTTTGGGACAAGAACCCCGGTTTTCTATGCTGCCATGGACACCCCCGCCCCCCTCCTGCCTGCCCAGCGAGGCGGCAGGCGGGTTTTGTATGGTACGTTGACACTGATGTGGATATAAAACATGGAACTCGGTGGTGCTTCTGTTATTGGCGGGCCTTCTCCGTGGCGGCTGGGGGCCCCGGTGTTCACGGGGTCACACACAGGTGGGCTTGAGTTTAACTCGGGCTGCCCGTGAGGGCCCACAACCCCACCCCCCAGCCCCAGGGTAGCTGCTCGTGTCCAGAGAAGTTGAGAGACCTGACCTCAGCAGGTCACACAGCAGAGAGGTTCAAACCCTGAACTCTAGCTTGATCAGGGGACCCCAGACTCCAACCCAGCTCTTGACTGGCCCCCTAGGTTTGAGTCCCCGCACTCGGCCACCAGCCATACCCTGATGTGTAACGTCCCTGTTGCCAAGTGCGATAGATGGTCACAACCCCTCCCAATCCACCCAGAGCTCATCCACGTGAGCCGGGGCTGGGTGTGGGTCCGGCCGGAGCTGTGAGCAGTTACTGAAAGGTCAACGTGGCGGGTGGTGCACCTGGCAGGCAAAATCGCCATCTCCGGTGGTGACTAAGGAAAACGGGAATTATTTAAGGGAAGGGGTTGGGGATGAAATGTCCAAAGGGAAGGGCTGCACAGCCCTGAGCCACGGGGACTCTGGGTCCATGATGCAGCGCCCAGTGGCTGGAGTTCCATCTCTGTGCAGCCACCGGTGGGAAGCTTGTCGTCAGGTTTGGGGGCTGAGCGGGTGGGTTGGGAATGCAGGCTGTCAGTTAGGTGCCTTCAGGACAGTTTCCAGTCTTTGAGTGGCCTGACTTCCCTGGGCTTCTGTTCTCCTGAGGCGGGAGCTTCCCGATGGCCGCTGAGGGTTTATTGCCCTATAAGCCTCACAATTGTACTTCTCTGTTTCTCCCATCCTGCCCAGCACGGAGAGCACCCAACCAGCTCCAGAGTTGTGCTGCTTCGTGTTGCAGACTTCAGGGTGGACGTGGGTTTTGTTACGGGTCCAAAGGGATGGTATGGGTGGGTCGTCAGCCATGGGGACCTCAGGCCCAGCCTGGCTCGCAGCCCGTGGCTGGGAGCCTGTGTGTGCAGGCCGCGCTTCCCCGGCCTGGGGGGGGACGCGGCTGTGGGAGCGGTGGCCGCGGGGCGTTGGCTGTCTTCCCGGCCAGGTGGTGGGCGTTCCCTCCCGTGAGGTCTGACTGTCACGACCGGAATGTGAGACCTTGCAAAGTGTGACTATCTCAGTCCCTCTCCCAGTCCTCCCAGCTTCCAGTCCTCCGGCACGGTCACTCTGTCCCTTCGCTGCTGCCCCGGGTCAGCCCCTCCCAGGGACACCGCCCAGCTGCCCCACCCCCTCCCCGGGCAACTTTCCCAAACCCCCCTCTTCTCCCATTTTATAGGCGGGGAAACTGAGGCTCCATCACTTGAGGTGCCCAGCAAAGTCCTAGGGCGAACCTGGTCTGGCTGACGGCTGGTTTGAGTCCTACATGGGCATCCCCAGCCCCTGCCCACTGGACATAGTACAGGCTTCGGTGATTGCTGCTCCAACCCCACGGGCACTTGCTGGGAGCTTGCAGGGAGCTTGCTGGGAGCCAGGATGCACGCCACTGCCCCTCCCCCAAACCCCTGGCCTTGGAGAGAATGACCACCAGCTTCCTTCCACCCACCCCCCGGAGTCAGGGGGGGGCCAAGAGAAGTGAGAGGCCCTACTGCTCTGGCTTCTGCTTTCTGGCCCAGCTGCGGCCAAGTCTGAGTCAGCCCCTCGGGACTGTATCTGGGCTGGGGGGTGGACTGGGGCAGGGGTGAGGGGCAGAGCCCCTGGGCTAGGAGTGAGGGGGTCTTGGGCCAGGCGAGGGAAAGGGTCCCGGGCTGTGCAGCCAGTGCCCGCTCCCAGGCAGGGAGTCGCATCTGCCCTCCCAACCCCCCATAGTGCGGATGCTGGGCCAGGGCAGGGGGCTAGACCACCCACCCTAGCTGCCCCGAGGGCTCTGTGGAGCGAGAAGACCCTTCCGTCTCCCTCTCTGTGTCTGTCCCCTCCACACGTGCGCTCCAGGAGCTTGATCCCAGATCCCAGTCTCTGGGCTGGAGTGAGGGTGAGGTGAACCGCTGAGCGGCCCTGAGCAGCGGCCGGATGGCCAAGTGGTTGCTGTCCCAGCACCTGGCGGGGGATAGGGGGGTGGGGGTGGGGGACAGGGTGGGCTGGAAAGGGGGAGACCCAGAGGGAATGGCAGACACCAGAGACACCAGCCCGGCCCCGAGGGGCGTGGGCCCGGGAGGCGGGTCCGGCCCGGGGGCAGGGCCAGGACCGGGTTAAAGGCGGCGCCCTCCCCCGGCTGCTCCTGTCGCAGCCCCAGCCCACGCCGCGATGGCCCGGTCGCCGCTCCTGCCGCTCCTGCTGGCGCTGCTGCTCCGGGTCCCCGCCGAGGCGCGCGCCCCGCTGGACTCGCTCCTCCGGGGGGCGGCCCCCTGCCAGGTAGGGCCGCTGGGCGCTCGCCTCCTCCCCGGACCCGGCCCGGCGGCTCCCCGCGATCTGGGGGGGACCCGCCCCGCCGGGGCCGAAATCCCCCGGTAAACCCCGGGCTCTGGCCGCGCTCTCGGAGGACTTTCGCTTTCCCATCTCCAGCCGTCCCCCCTGCGTCCCCGCCGCCCCGCCCCAGGGTGCACCGAGCACCTGTGCACACCTGGGGGGTGGGGTGGGGGGGTCAGGGTCTCCTCTTGGGGGTCAGGGGGAGCCCAGACCAGCTGCCCGTGGCGCCCGCATCCCTATCGGATGCGCCTCGGCCAAGGCAGAGCTCCCCGGGTCTCTGGGGCCAGCACGCGCCTCGGAGGCGGGGCGGCGGCTCCAACCCTGGGTGCCTGCGCCCCCACTCGGCTGGAGCCGGAAGTCAGCACTTATTAGGCGCCACCTCCGCCGTGGACGTGGGGAGGGTTCCGTGGCCCCGTGGGAGGGGTTCCGTGGCCCCGTGGGAGGGGTTCCGTGGGCCCCTGGAGAGGAAGAGGAGTCAGAGCAGGTGTAAGGGCCAGGCTCTGGGAATGAAGTGGCAACAGATGAGCATCCATTAGTCTCCTGCGGTATGCACCTCTGGGAAGGCAGGATTGAGGTCAGGGGCCAGAAATGCTCTTGCCTCGAGTCCTTGCGGTAAACGGTTCCCCTGGGCCCGAGGTTTCGCCTCACCTGGAGGAAAGCAGGAGCTGTGCATGAATGAATCGCCTGCGGTATAAGGTCTGCCCCGCCTGGTTTGCAGCCAAGCAGATTTAAGGGCTCAGGGAAGCCTCAGAGTCAAGAGTGCGCTCGGGACGGGGCGCTTACTGCTTGGCTCTCCCTTTCTGCAAGGGAACCGAGCAGAGCTAAACGTACTTCCTACCCCTCCCCCCTGCCCAGGCCGGTCTCCCGTGCCCCCTGGCGCCCCTGGGGAAGCCCTCCTCGCCTCGCGTCAACGTGAGCCTCTACTACGAGGCCCTGTGCGGCGGCTGCAGGGCCTTCCTGGTCCGGGAGCTGTTCCCCACGTGGCTGATGGTCAACGAGATCCTCAATGTCACGCTGGTGCCGTACGGAAACGCCCAGGTACTCAGCCCCGGGGACCCTGAGGCCGGGCTGGGACTGGGAGACTCCCGGGGGGAGCCGGCCGCACTCACCTCACTGCCTTGCAGGAACATAATGTCAGCGGCAAGTGGGAGTTTTCCTGCCAGCACGGAGAGGAGGAGTGCAAGTTTAACAAGGTGGAGGTGAGCAGCCCCAGGGCCCCATGGGGGTGGGGGGCACGGAGGCCCGGAGGCTTCGGGGAGGGGGGGATGAAGGTAAAATCCGGGCTCAGGCGGGATCGGAACCAGCTCTCTCCCCTGCCCATGTGTCTCCGTTCATTGTTTTGCTAACGGGGCCCGTGGTTATTACCAGAGGGGTCCTGGCGTGCTCTGGGCCCTTCTCAGGCCTCTGCCTGCCCGCCCCTAGGCCTGCCTGTTGGACCAGCTGGAGTGGAGCGCAGCCTTCCTAACCATCGTCTGCTTAGAGGAACTGGATGACATGGAGGGCAATCTGAAGCCGGTGAGTGAGACCCTTACGTGGCCTGGGTTGGGGGGCCCTGGCCTTCCCTACACTCAGGGAACCCAGGTTCAAGTCCTGTCCCCAACAGCCACTGTCTGGACGGCCCCAGGGAAATGCTCTCTCCTTTCTAAGCCTCAGCCTGTGAACCAGGGGCTGGAGGATCTCCTGGGGCCCGGGGAGCGGAGGGGCCTCTGAGCTGGACTTCGGGAGCAGGGGGGTGTGGGGACACAGACGATGACCCTCCGCCGGGGTATGGGGCTGACAGGAAGGCCCGCCCCCCTCCCTGGAAGGTTACGAAAAGGAGCTCCCAAAGGAATGACTCTTCTGTCCCGATCATGTATTCACTCATCAACTATTCAGGCCACCGGGAGGACTCACCCCGAGGCACCCCAGCCCTGTGGAACGTACTGGGGCTAGGAGAGCACAGAGGGGGAGGGAGCCCCGAGGGGATGCTGAGGAAGCTGGAGGAGGGGTGCTCCTGGCAGAGGGAACTGCACAGATACAAGCTCTGAGGAAAATGTGGGCGTCAGGGGCTGAAGGTCTGGTCCTAGCAGATTCAGGAGCAGCCTGAGCTTCTGCCTCAGGGGCCTCCACTCAGGCATGTATGAAGCACCTGCTGTTTACATGCGTTGTTACATTGCTCTGGACCCAACTGTCCCTTATTGCCCGGGAGGAAACAGAAACGTGGCTTGGGGGGCCCCCGAGGGGGACGGTTGGGGGGATAATAAGGAGACAGCTCAGGCTCACTGGCCCTCCTCTGCCCTCAGTGCCTGCAGATCTACGCCCCGAAGGAGTCCCCCGAGGCCATCATGGAGTGTGCCACGGGGGACCGCGGCACCCAGCTCTTGCACATGAACGCCCAACTCACAGACGCTCTGCAGCCACCCCACGAGTATGTTCCTTGGGTCGTCGTCAATGGGGTAAGAATCTTGTGGCCCTCGGGCTGGCCCTGGGGCAGGGACCAGGGTGATGGATGTACCCACCAGCCTGGGAGATGGGAAGCAGGGGCCAGATGTGGGACCATTTGCAACTCCTTCCGGGCCTGGCATGGGGTGGTCAGGGCAGGTAGCCCCGTGACCTCCTGTCTTGCTTTGTGCAGAAACCTTTGGAAGACACGAACCAGCTCCTATCCCTCGTGTGCCAGCTGTACCAGGTAAGCCGGAGGGAGGCATCGGGTGGGGGGAGGGTCTCTTTCAGGCCCCGAACTCACGGACTCTCTCCTCCAGGGTGAGAAGCCAGAGCTCTGCCCATCCCAGGCCAGCTCCCACAGGGACGTCTGCTTCAAGTGACAGCCGCTGCCCTTGGAGGGAGCCGATGGAAGCATGAGCTCCACCCGCCTTCGTTTTCCTGACCCCTGACTCAGCGGCTACAGCTCACCATCCAGCTAACGTACACATCCCACGGAGTCCAGACTCAACATTTTACCCCACGATCAGGAATCTACCACTGAGAATGGTGCTACATCGAAACGAGTTTAATAAACCCTTCCAGGTGTTGTGACAATCAATATCCTTCCATTCCCCCCACCCCCGGCCTGTGACAACTGCTTTTCTTTTGTTTCTATAAGTTTTACTTTTTTAAATTCCACATATAAATCAAGTCATACATTATTTGTCCTCTGACTTATTTCACTTAGCACAGTATCCTTCAGGTTCCCCCATTATTGTCACAAATTGCAAGATGGCTTTCTATTTTTTTGTGGTCGAATAATATTTGTTAAAAAGAATACTGTCCAGTCGGTGTCACTCAGTGGTTGAGTGTCAACCTATGAACCAGGAGATCTGAGTTCCATTCTGGGTCAGGCCTATGCTCCAATTGTGAGCTCAATCCCCAGTAGGGGGCGTGCAGGAGGCAGGCAATCAATGATTCCCTCTCATCATTGATGTTTCTATCTCCCTCTCCCTTTCTCTCTGAAATCAATAAGAAATATATATTAATAAAAGAATATCAAAGAAAGAACTTCCTTGGCAGGTCTAATTAGATTTGTCCTGATGATTTATCAGGATGCAGCAGGCATTCAGTTTGCTTTGCTGGAAGTTTCTGTAAGGAATATCAGGTTGGACTTTGAAAAGCCTCTAACATTGGCTAACTAAAGAGAAAGTGGACCAGGTTTCACCTTGCAGTATCTATGCCTCTTGGTAAGTTCTTTTAAAAATAAATATTTTATTTATTTATTTATTTATTTATTTATTTATTTATTTATTTATTTTACAGAGAGGAAAGGAGAGGTATAGAGAATTAGAAACATTGATGAGAGAGAAACGTCAATCAGCTGCCTCCTGCACAACCCCTACTGGGAATGTGCCCGAAACCAAGGTACATGCCCTTGACTGGAATCAAACCTGGGACCCTTCAGTCTGCAGGCCAACAATCTATCCACTTAGCCAAACCAGTTAGGGTGAATATTCTTTTTTTTTTTTTTAATTGGTTAGAGAGAGAGAGAGAGAAAGAGAGGGGGGGAAATAACATTGATTTGTTCGACTTACTTATGTGATCACTGGTTGATTCTTTATGTGCCCTCACTGGGGATAGAACCCATAACCTATGTGTTTTGGGATAATACTCGAATCAGTACTCTAAGCCAGGGCTACTTTCTTCTCTTTTTTAAATGGATTTCAGAGAGAGAAAGGGAGAGGGAGAAAAAGACAGAAACATTGATGAGAAAGAATCATCATCAGCTGCCTCCTGCATGCCCCCTCCTGGAGATGGAGCCTGCAACCCAGGCATGTGCCTTGACCAGGAATAGAACCTAGAACCGTGACCTCCTGGTACACAGGTTGATGCTCAACCACTGAGCCACACCGGCCAGACAAGGCTTCTTTCTGCTTGATAGCCCCTGTGAGAAATATTCACCTGTCCAACTTAAAATAATGAACTAGGAGACAGAGCATGGCGAAATGAGGTCTTTAACATGTTCTCCAGAGCAGTGTCCCTCGGCTGTACAGGTACACATGGAGTAGGGATCGCAGTTTACTTATTCCCCAAGGTGCGAGAGTCCCTCCTCCAGCTCCTCATTGGCTGAGTACTATGGGGTTTACAGTTTCCTCACACATCGCCTAGGTCTTACTGGGTTATTTTTCAAATGGGCTGAGAGCCGAAACCGGTTTGGCTCAGTGGTAGAGCGTTCGGTCTGCAGACTGAAGGGTCCCGGGTTCGATTCCGGTCAAGGGCATGTACATTGGCTGCGGGCACATCCCCAGGTAGGGGATGTGCAGGAGGCGGCTGGTCGATATTTCTCTCTCATCGATGTTTCTGGCTTTCTATCTCCCTCCTTTCCTCTCTGTAAAAAAAAATCAATAAAATATATTTTTTTAAAAAAATAAAAAATAAAAAAATAAAATGGGCTGAGAGGCCTTTTCTAGCTGTCTCCACTTACCCCGGTCCAGTTGAGGCAGCGCCTTGGGGATTTCCACCATGACACTGGCTAGTGTACACAGTTCCTTGTTCTTATACCCTCTCCCCTCCTCCCTACATTCTGTTTGCCTTGGGGAAATTCAGTAACCGTTTCCATTACACGTTGACTGTGCTGAAGATGGATCACAGAGGTTTATTTCTTACATCCCTCAAATATTACAAGAGCCACGGTGGGCCAGGATCGACCTGTAAGACTGAACCTGCAAGGCAGTTATGCATCAGTTTTCCTGTGAAGTGTGGGCCAAAGGGGCCACATGCTGACCTGACAAGCTCAGGGGAGGCCTGCATGGCGGGCTTGCAAACTCAGAGACCTGAAGGAACCACAAAGGACGGTCTGAAATTAAACTTTCACTAAAAGCAGTTATGGTGGGCAGTTACATCCTAGGCAGGTCTTAACTGAGCCTATCTGTCTTTTTGCATCTACGATAACACATCCTTGAAATGTCTGGGTAACTCGCAACTTCCCTTCTTCTGGAGCCCCTGGGGCACAACCTAATGTGTCTGGGCACCGGGACAGATACCACAGATTCCGTCATTGTCATGTTAATTATCCCTGCACCTATCTAAGTATGTGTCCATCATTTTACTTTTTTAAAATGTAATAAATCTTTATTGTTCAGATTATTACAATTGCTTCTCCTTTTTCCCCTCCACCTGGTTCCCACCCCACCCTCTGCCCTTACCTCCCCCCCCCACTGTCCTCATCCGTAGGTGTATGATTTCTGTCCAGTCTCTTCCTATCCCCCCCACACCCCTTTCCCCCTGAGAATTATCAGTCCACTCCCTTTCTATGCCCCTGATTCTATGATATTCACCAGTTTATTCTGTTCCTCATATTTTTAAGTTTTAGGTTCACTTGTTGATAGATATGTATTTATTGTTCATAATTTTTATCTTTACTTTTTTCTTCTTCTCTTTCATTTTACTTCTTATCCATCCCAGGGGTCCCCACCACCACCACCACCAGTTTGCTTTATCCCACCTCCTTAATCTATCACCAATGAATTCCAGGCAATCCACCTAAGTCCCTCCTTTGATTGCAATATATAAATACAAATGTAACCACCATTCTCCGGAGCATTATCCCAATTCACTGAGGTTCTGCTCCCCTGCATATGTCGACAGTTTGGCTCAAATAAACTCACAAAAATTCTTTACAGGTTTCAATGTGGGTTTTTTTTTTACATTAACAGAAGATTTTATAAACATCAGCTCCCCAAAGTGAAACTTGGTTTCTTGGATGTGGTTGTTGATGAAGTTTACCTGACTATCCTGTGAATCAAAATTGGACATTTTAAAGCATGCTGGAAGATTTCCACCAAGATCAGTAAAATCTAAAGTCTGTAATACCAGGCCGAGGTACTTGACAGCAGTAATTGCTGAAGGATAATTTTGCCAAAAAAGGCAAAGTCATGATTTTCACACAGATGTAAAAATGGGCATGTGTTAAAAATTGTTAACTTAAAAAAAATTGTTAACTTATTATTAATTAGGACAAATGGTCAGGTGTTAACACCATTTTAAAGGAGATCTAAAGAACAAACATATCAGGATATTAAAATAAATATGCAAAGTAAAGCAAAAATAATTGGGGGACAATGTCTTTCCACCTGGCAGAATTCATTTGCATGTCCATAGGCCAAGATTATTTTTTGCTGTTATCAGTTATAACTACAGTTTATAAAAAAAAAAAAAAAAAAAAGTGTGGACAAAAGGGGCCACATGCTGACCTGACAAGCAGCTCAGGGGAGGCCTGCATGGCGGGCTTGCAAACTCAGAGACCTAAAGTAACCACAAAGGACGGTCTGAAATTACACTTTAACTAAAAGCAGTTATGGTGAGTAGTCACCTCCTAGGCCCGTATCTTCACTGGCAAGGTCATGCTTTACCTTAACTGAGCCTATCTGTCTTTTTGCATCTATGACAATATATCCTGCAAATGTCTGGGTAACTTGTAACTTCCCTTTTTCTGGACCCCTTGAGGCACAGTCTAATGTGCCTGGGCAGCAGGACAGATACCACAAATTTCTTCATTATTTTGTTATCATGTAAATTGCTGACTGTCAACTATCCACACCCACCTAAGTATGTTGCCGTAGTATAACCCCCATCTTTTTTTTTTTTTTTTTTTTTTTTGAGGTCAGAAAGTTTCATTCGAACCTGCCCCTCGCCAACAGTGTCCACTCAGCTGGCCAACTCCGAGGCACTGCTGGCAGGGCAGACCCCCCCTCCTGGTCCCCCACCCCCCCCTCCATCCCCCCCCACCCTGCTGGCCGGGTAGGCCCCTCCCCGCTCCCCGTCCCGCGCTGCTGGCCAGAGCCTGGCCGTGGACTGAGAGCAGCCCTGCCCAGCCTCGGGCAGTCAGCACCCCCCCCCCCAGGCCAGTGGCTGAGGCCCTGGTATAACCCCCATCTTACAAAGGACACCTCAAAAACTCAAATTATGGAGTCATTTATTAAAAGCTGGCAGAATACGAGGGAGCAAAAGCACTCCCGACAGCTTGCCACATCTGGCTTATATTGGCAGACTATCACAAAGGTATTGATTGCATCTTTGGGTATGGAATGAGGAACCGGTTTCTTGAAAAGCATTTTACAGAGGCGAGATTGAGCAAGTTAGTTATCTAAAGTATCTATGAATCACTGAATCAACAGAAACACATTATCTGGGACCACCAGAGCAATTTAGGATAATTGTGCTCTTCTGATTCCAGGACCACTGAGTCAACTGAAACTCAGTTATCTGTAGCTACTGAGACAATCCTATCTAATAAAAGAGTAATATGCAAATTAACCATCACTCTGCTACACCCACCAGCCAATCAGAGCAGGTATGCAAATAAACCCAACCAAGATGGCTACAGCCACAAGAGCAGGAGGGAGATTTGGTTTTCCCAGGCAATGGAGGAAGCCAAGCTTTCCGCCTGCCCTTGCTGGCCTAAACCTCCACTCAAGGCTACAAAGTTTCAGTCATAAAAGGTAAACAAATCCAAACAGAAATGGCGGCAGCCACGTAGCTGGAAAGAGCAGGAGGCTAGGGTTGCCCCTGGCAATGGAGGAAGTAAAGCTTTCCGCACATCCTGGCTGGCCCAGGCCTCCACTCCAGGCTACAAAGTTTCACTTATAGAAGATATATAAGTTCCAACAGAAATGGCTGCCGGCCACAGAGCGAGCAGGAGGCTTGGCTCCGCTCCAGGCTACAAAGTTTCAATTGTAGAAGGTAAATACATTTCAGATACCAGGGCCTCTGCTTGGGTCGCCAGGGGGCATGGCTGGCCTGCAAACCACCAGAGGCCCCTTGCTCAGGCCACCCACACCCCAAAGGAACCCCCACCCTGATCCGGAACACCCTTCAGGGCAAACCAGCTGGACTCCACCCATGTACCAGGCCTCTATCTTATCTAATAAAAGAGTAATATGCAGATTGACCATCACTCCAACACACAACATGGCTGTCCCCATGTGGTCAAAGATCCTGCACCTATGTGGACACAAGATGGCCATCAGGGGAGGGCAGTTGGGAGGCACCAGGCCTGCAAGGAAGGGCAGTTGGAGGAGATCAACCCTGCAGGGGAGGGCAGTTAGGGGTGATCAGGCTGGCAAAGGAGGGAAGTTGGGGACAAACAGGCTGGCAGGGGAGCAGTTAGACATCAATCAGGCTGACAGGGGAGTGGTTAGGGGGTGATCAGGCTGGCAGGAAGAAGCAGTTAGGGGCAATCAGGAAGGCAGGCACATGAACAGTTGGGAGCCAGCAGTCCTAGATTGTGAGAGGGATGTCCGATTGCTCGTTTAGGCCCGATCCCACCAGGATTGGGTCTAAATGAGCAGTCAGACATCCCTAGAGGGGTCCCAGATTGGAGAGGGTGCGGGCTGGGCTGAGGGACACCCTCCTCCATGCCCCCCGTGCATGAATTTCGTGCACCAGGCCTCTAATTTGGAATAATTGAGCTGTCCTGGTTCTCAGAAGAATGTGCTTCAGGAACCAGTGAGATCACAATCAATGGGATATTCAAACCACATCAATGGAGTATGGGATAGCATATATAAGTTCAGAAAATCAAAATAACTTTATTTTATTTTTAAAAAATATATTTTTTATTGATTTTTTATAGATAGGAAGGGAGAGGGATAGAAAACTAGAAACATCAATGAGAGAGAAACATCGACCAGCTGCCTCCTGCACACCCCCTATTGAGGATGTGCCTGCAACCAATGTACATGCCCTTGACCGGAATCGAACCTGGGACATTTCAGTCTGCAGACAGATGCTCTATCCACTGAGCCAAACCGATTTCGGCCAAAATAACTTTCTATCATTTTAGCAAACAAATGCAGAACCCAAACAGCAGTTTCTACCTGAGATGATTGCTACCATACTTCAATGTGTCTATCGTTTTCCTTTTCATCCAGTCCCAGAGGCATCCCCACCCTTTGCTTTTTTCCCACCTCTCTAATCTATCACCAGTGGATTTCATGTAACCTATCTATGTCCCCTCCTTTGATTGCAATGTATAAAATAGATGAAAAAACTGCCATTCTCTGGAGCATTATCTCAATCCATTGAGGCTCTGCTTCCTGGCCATTGTCAACAGTTTGGCTCAAATAAACTCATAAAAATTCTTTACAGGTTTGAATGTTTTTATGTTAACAAAAGTTTCCATAGTGCAACCACTGTGGAGAACAGTATGGAGCTTCCTCAGAAAACTGAAAATGGAACTCCCATTTGACCCAGTAATCCCACTCCTGGGAATATATCCCAAGAAACTAGAAACACCAATCAGAAAGGATATATGCACCCCTATATTCATAGCAGCACAATTTACAATGGCTAGAATTTGGAAACAGCCTACGTGCCCGTCAGCAGATGATTGGATCCAAAAACTATGGTACATCTACACAATGGAATATTATGTATAAAAAAGAAGAAATTCTCATCATTTGCAGCAACCTGGATGGAATTGGAGAACATCATGCTGACTGAAATAAGCCAGTTAATGAAAGAGAAACATCACATGACCTCACTCATTTATGGATGATAAAGAACATTATAAACTGAAGAACCAAAAGATAGATATAGAGACAGTAAAGCAACAAGCAGACTGTCAAATTACAGCAGGGAGGGGAGGGAGATCTGGGGGAGATAAGAGATCAACCAAAGGACTTGTATACATGCATATAAGTACAACCAATGGACACAAAACTCTGGGGAGGGAAGGCATGAATGGGGGGGGGGGAGCAATGGCATATGTACCCAGATAATAATTTAATAATAAAAAAAAGTTTCCATAGAATCAGAACCAGAATATGCTGAAAGGCAATTTTTTTTTTTTTGTAAAGTGCCATATAATAAATAGTTTATAGTTTTTACAGGCCAAAGTCTTTGTTACAACTCCTCGTTGTAATGACAGTAAACAACACAGACACGAATGGGCACAGAAGTTTGAATTTCATGTAATTTTCACATACCCCATATTATTTTGATTTCCCCCTGACCAATGCCAAAATATAAGAAACATTCTTAGTTCGTGGGCATCACAAAAAGAGGCAGTGACAGGATCTGGCCCGCAGGCTGCAGTTTGTGACATCCTATTCCTGTAAGTGAATGCATAGGTTTCCGTGGAAACTCACATTTTCCCTTACAGTAACGCGGGAAATACCATGGGTATATGATTATTTGTGCAGCAGCAGAGTTGCTGCCAAACAATTTACTGCACGTAATGTGCTTGGGACAGTGCCTAACAATTTCATTATTATTGTGGCACTAAGGTCAGAAGCCCAGCTAAAAGTCAAGACCAAGGTCAAGTTCTGGACCCGTGGAACTGTAGCCCCACCTCCAATACCGTGAGTCTTTGTGGGATTAGACTTCCGCCCCGGTAGCTAACATGGCCACTGGTCTGCGCTCCTACTCAGGAATCTCGCGAGAATCTAGAAATAGGCAAGGCTAAAACCATAGAGCGTGATTGGCCATCTCAGTGCGAGAGGTGGGACGACAGGCGTAATGGTGGCCTCAGATTGGTCAGTGCGGTCTGAGATGGTAAGATAATTACCCTTAGGCCAGTGGAGAAAGGGGCGGGGAAACGCGAGTGATACCTCAGCAATTGGCAGGCGTGGTGGGGTGCGACGCTTGTGATTGGTCTACACGGCCATGCGTGTCTTCGTTCAGGCATTGGCCGAGGGGTAGGATGTCGGCCTTTTATTGGATGACATCTCTCAGGGCGGGCAAAGCGGAGCACCGAGCAGTCAGCACATCCCGGGGGCACGATTGGTCGCGCCGGGCAGGCTGGCCCGGAGCGCCGGTTCCTGCATCCCCCGAGCGCGATGGCGTCGGGCGGCTGGCGCTGGCTGCGTGGCCTGTGGGCCGTGGGGCAGCCCATGTTCCAAGGCCGCGCGCTACTCTTTACCAACACGCTGGGCTGCGGCGTTCTCATGGCGGCGGGGGACGGCGCGCGCCAGTCCTGGGAGATCCGCGCCCGGCCCGGCCAGAAGTTCGACCCGCGGCGCTCAGGTGAGAAGGCCGATGCCGCTAGTCCTTGACCCCAGGGGACCTTTGACCCGACCTCAGATTTGGAAACCCCGGGACCGTACCCTCGGGCCATGACCGAGGACCGAGCAGGACCCTGGATCTCCGCGAGCACCCTGTAACCTGACAGCCGCTGACAGCCCCTGTCCGGGTCTCCCCTCCCACCCGGGCCTCTGCCCCATCCCTTTCCCAGTCTCCATTTCCTCCAGCATGGAGGAGGGTGTCCATCCACTCCCACCCTTCGAGTCTGGTCCTCTCCCACCCCTACATCTGCATCCCTCCCCGCTGCATTCAGGGGTTGAGCACTCAGCCTGGGAAGCTGCGCCCCGGGTAGTCAAGGACCCATGGTGGCGGGACCCCCGGCAGCCTGGGAGTGTGCCCTGGCCTCAGGTTTCCCTTTCTGCTGTGCTTCGGTTTCCTTCTCTGGAAATAGGGGTGCTGGTGGAGTCCTCTCGCAGGGGGGTGAAGGGATGAGGTGAGGTGTAAAAGCAGCCCCTGGAAGGGTGCCTGGCAGTGGGAGAGGATCCGGGTGGTCTCGGGAAGGGTGCCGGGCTTACCCAGGGAGAGAGTGGAGGGGGAGGTTTCAGGTACTGACCTGCCCCCCCCCCCCTTGGACTGCCCTCAGTGAGCATGTTTGCTGTGGGCTGCAGCATGGGCCCCTTCCTACACTACTGGTACCTCTGGCTGGACCGCCTGCTCCCTGCGTCCGGCCTCCGTGGGCTTCCGAACGTCCTCAGGAAGGTTCTCGTCGACCAGCTGGTGGCCTCTCCCCTGCTGGGTGTCTGGTACTTCTTGGGTAAGGAGCCTCGTAAGCTGAGCTTTGTAAAGCCCCACAGGCCAGGAGGGGCAGAGCAGCCTGTGTTAGGGGGGGTGCACCTCCCTTGGTGGGTGGTCCTGGACTGGAGGCCGGTACCTCGCGGGGGCAGGTGTGAACGGGGCAGGTGTGAAGGCGGGAGCACAGACAATGGTACTGAGGGCAGGAGGGATGAGGACAGTGTCTGACGGGGCTGCCCTGGGGGGAAGGGTTGGAAGGGGTTCCCAGAGGGAGGAACTCGGCTGAAACTTGAAGGAGTCAGCAGGTAGAGCAATAGCCTGAAGGAAGAAGAGCTGAGCCTGAGGTTTGATGGGTCAGTCACCCCAGCCTTTGCCTCTAGGAAGAAAGTCCTCCCCTGTTCCCCACCCCGCAGGCTTAGTTTCCTCCTGTGGGAAGGACAGGTAATAAAAGCCTGAGCATCAGGAAGGGTGTGTCCTCTGTCCCTCAGGTGCACCTGCCTCCCTCGCTGTGTTTCTCCCACCTACCACACTGCTGAGCGGGCCTTTAACTGTCAGGTTCCTCTGCCTGGGGCAGTTGGCTCTCAGGGGTCCTTCCCCTGGGGCTCCATCGTCTGGACTCCCTCACCTTTGACACCGCATCTCTTCCCCAGGTATTGGCAGCCTGGAGGGCCAGTCCCTGGAAGAGAGCTGCCAGGAGCTTCGGGACAAGTTCTGGGAATTCTACAAGGTGGGCATGTTATCCCGGGCCCCGCACGCCCCGTTCATTGTCCCCCCCCCCCCCCCCCCCCCGCAGCTCCCGGGCCCCACCCTTAACCCCACTCTGTGCCTCCCCGCAGGCTGACTGGTGCGTGTGGCCTCCTGCGCAGCTGGTGAACTTCCTCTTTGTGCCGCCCCAGTTCCGAGTCACCTACATCAACGGCCTGACCCTGGGCTGGGACACGTACCTTTCCTACCTGAAGTACCGGGTGAACGCAGGGGCCAGACCGGGCGCCCAGGAAACTGCTCGGGGGCCACACATGTGAGCCCCACGTGGCAGTCCAGCTCCCCTCCGGGGCGAGGGCCTCCGGTGCCCTTGACAGTCCGCACCCCCGGGTTGGCAGGCGGAAGCTGATCACCGGCAGAGTGAAGACCGAGCCCCTCAGCTGTCTAACGGGACCTTAGCCGGGTCCCTGCCTCATCTTTTCAGTGAGGCTGACTCCAACCCCCAGACAAGTGGAGAGCTTGGTGAGGAGCCTGAAGGAAGGGATGGATGGGGCGTGGGGACAGATCCCAGGCTCCCTGACACCCCCAGCAGGAGTGGCCCGGTGCCGACTGAGTTGCCCCACCCCCTCGACTAGATGCCAGCTGACCACCCACTGGGTGGGAAGGGGGATGGGCCCAAAGCAGGGCAGGGTCCTGGGCTGAATTCTAGCCCCACCTCCACTCCTGGGCACCTGCTGGGCTGCCCCTTCCAAGCCCACGACCAGGCCTTAGTCTTCCTGGAACCAACTGTGAAGATGGACAGTCATCCCCCAGGTCTTCTCTCCGGGAGCCTCTGACCAGGATGTCCCACCGTTAGCACTGGGCCCCCGCCCCCCGCCCGCCCCAGCCCTCTAAACGAACCGGTTCGGCTCAGTGGATAGAGCGTCAGCCTGTGGACTCAAGGGTCCCAGGTTCAATTCCAGTCAAGGGCAGGTTCCTTGGTTGCGGGCACATCCCCAGTAGGAAGTGTGCAGGAGGCAACTGATCGATGATTCTCTCTCATCGATATTTCTAACTCTAACCCTCTCCCTCTCTGTAAAAAAAATCAATAAAATATATACTAAAAAAAAATTACTGGGCTCTGAGCCCTGGGGACATTGCCGTCCACTCAGCAGGGCCTAGCCTGGAGCCAGCCCCCAGGATCCGGAGCTGGGCAGCACCAGGGTCATGTTCTGGTTGTGGGCTGTGGGACCTTCATTAAACTCTTTGTGTCATTGAAAGTCTCACAGATCGCCGAAACCGGTTTGGCTCAGTGGATAGAGTGACGGCCTGCAGACCGAAAGGTCCCGGGTTCGATTCCGGTCAAGGGCATGTACCATGGTTGCGGGTACATCCCCAGTAGGGAGTGTGCAGGAGGCAGCTGATCAATGATTCTCATTGATATTTCTAACTCTATCCCTCTCTCTTCCTCTCTGTAAAAAATCAATAAAATATATAAAGTCTCACAGATGACCACAGCCAGCGCTGGCAGGCAGCACTCGTAGACACAGCATCGTCCATCCGTTTTATTGGGTGTGTGTAGTGTTGTCATGACATCTCCTGGGAGAACTGGGAGCACATTTGACACTCATGACGTCAGGCCTGTGGGGGTATTCCCAGGTTCGCTGCAGCCCCCGCTTAAAAATAAAAAGTAAAACTTGGGGCCAGGAGCCGGGCGGGCCATTGTCAGGCTCTGACCCATCCATCCTGTGGTCCATGCCAAGATCCCACTGTGGCCCAGGGCTGACAGACCTGGCTACCTTACATCACCTGGCTACCCTGCCCTCCGGTGTCACTGGCCCTCCTTCAGAACTGAGAACTATAGATGGGGTGACTTTTTAAAAAGGGGGGTCTGGAGGAGAGGAGGAGTGGTGAGTTCGCGGGGGAACAACACGCCACGGCAGAGCAGAGACAGGGCTGTATGTACAGGGTGGGGTGCAGGGGGTGGTGGTGCCAAGCCCCCGGGGGATCTCGCCAATAAATAAATAAATAGCTACAATAATAAATAAGGGTGACGGGCTAGGGCTAAGTCGGGGCTGGGTCTTGTGCCCGTGGTCAGGAGGGGCCTGGTGGTGGTTGGGGAGAGCAGGGCGGGGGTGGGTGGGCCGGCTCTCAGCAGGCGCAGTCCTGGTGTGGGGGCGCCTGCTGGTCCGTGAGCTGTGGGCCCTGCTTGGCGCCTGTGACGGCAGGGTCCGCTGTGTCCAGTGACTCGGACATCTTCTCACAGATGACGTCCACCAGGCGCTCAAAGGTCTGCTTGACATTAATGTTGTCCTTGGCACTTGCCTCAAAGAATTCAAACCCTGTGGTCAGGGAAAAAGGGGTGAAGACCGTGGGCCCCCACTCCCAAAGACACTTCCCTGAGGTCAGAAATAACGAGGTTCCTAGTGCCTGCTGCACCATAAGGCACTGGCAAGGAACATGGGGAAGTAACGTTTAACTGGGTGTCTGCACTCCATTCTTCACCCTAAAACTGTCCCTTTGTTGGCCCTGGCTGGTTAGCTTAATTGGTTAGCTCAAATGGTCGCCTTGATATGCCAGACTTGTAGGCCTGATCCCCAGTCAGGGCACATATAAGAAACAACCAATGAATAAATGGCAGCAAAGTGCTGTTTCTCTATCTCTACAAAAAACAAAACAAAATACACACAAAACCCCTTCTCATTGTCTCCCAGGCCCTGGTAAGACCCACCACCTGACCCAGTCCCATACACTGCCCCTGGTGTCATCTGCCATTCAAATCCAGCCATGCCTGTTCCTGCTCACTCCCTATTGCCCTAGGAAGAGCCCAGCTCTTCAGCTTGTGGTCAGACCCTGCATCAGTGGCCACAGTTCACCCCGACTAGCCTCATGTTGCAACTGTGTAAAAGTGTTTGCCAAAATGCATAGCGTCTCCCACTCTGTCCTCTGCCCAAGCTGTTTCCTCTGCCAGAAGGCCCGCCCTTTCTTAAAGAACCAGATGCAGTGTCCTTCCTCCACGAAGCCTTTGAGGCAACCCCCACTGGACTTGCCCAGCCCTAGTCCTTATATTCCACAAAGCTGGAGGCCCAGCAACACCCGCAATGAGGCTGGGCAGCAAGAAAGTGTAGAATGAATCAGTAACCCCCTGCGCAGGGAACATAAATCTACCCAAGACTCAGCCTGTAGGTGTCCAGCCCCTCCGGGCACTCACCAAGGTGGTCGGCCAGCTGCCGGCCGCGTTCGGATGACACCACCCGCTCATCCTCCATGTCACACTTGTTCCCCACCAGCAGCACCTGGGCATTGTCCCAAGAGTAGGTCTTGATCTGGGTTGACCTGGACAAGAAGGCAATGGGAGGTTGGGGCTTGGAGGATCTGAGCCCCAGTCCTTCACCCCTCCCCAGCCCCTCAGCTCCCCATTTCCCTTGAACCTGGCAGGTTCAGTTTCTCCTCCAGCCTCTGTCCTGCCAGAAACACCCTGCTGTCTGTGGGTGTCTGTTTCAGCAGCTCCCTGATCTCCAAAGTCTTTCACCTTCCCAGATCCCTGCCCCCAGAGACAATGTCTCTCTCCTCAGCAAAACCAGAAATTTTCTTAAAATTTATCATTACTTGGGGGCAGAAATGTAAATGTGTAAGTCCTTTAACCTGTGTTAACTGTCCTTATATTTTCTGTTCTTCCCTCTCCCCTCAGATTTTTTTCCTCTATGTTTAGTTTCATTTTTCCACCTGAAATCTCTCTCTCTCCCTCTGTTATTTTGAGCCTTGCTATTCCTAAGAAGACAGTTTGAGGAATAATGAGGCAGAGGCAGCAGTGGAGGGAGACAGAACAGGGTGGAGGTATCAAAGGGACAGACCTGCTGTTTCAATGATTATAGACTGACAGCAGGCCTGGGCCCCCAATATTGTTCTTTACATATCTGCCAAGGGACTGGGGATCCCTCATCCGCCTACCCACCAGGCTTTGCAACAAACCCAGCTCAGAAGACAGTCTGAGAGAAGGGGTAAGGGGGTGCTCACCAGTCCTGCACAGCATTGAAGGACTCCTCGTTGGTGATGTCATACATGAGGATGAAGCCCATGGCACCCCGATAGTAGGCTGTGGTGATGGTTCGGTACCGCTCTTGCCCTGCTGTGTCCTGAGGAAGAAGAGGCAGGGTCAGAGAGGACCCACATGCAAGTTCTTCGGTGGAAATGAGCTCTGAGACAGTCCAGTCCAGCTCTCGCGAGACCCAGAGCTTGCCCAGAGGCACAGGGGGCCAGGGAGAGCCAGCCAGCCACCTGCACCAAGAATGTGTGCTCATTCATCCTATAGAGTCCAGCACCGGCAGAACTGTCCCCTCATTCATCAATACACGTGGACAGAGCACTGCCCTGTGCCATGTTCCACACTGGGCACTGGGGGCACAGCTGTAAAAGTAGATAAAAACCACTGCCCTGTGGGACTGACAGCTCAAGGCAGGAAACAGAAAATAAACACATGGAAGAAAATGTATATATGTCAGGGGGCAGTAAGGACTGAGGAGGAAAGTCGTGTGGGCTGGGGCAGGTTTTAAAAACCTGAAGGGAGCATAGCCAGGCCAAAGATGTCAACATGGGACTGCTCTGTGGGTTTGAGGAATAATGAGGCGGAGGCAGCAATGGAGGGAGACTGGGTGGAGGTAGCACAGGGACAGGCCAGGCAGGGTCTCCTTTGCCAGGGTGGGGTTTGGGGTTTACCCTGTGTGAGGTAGGAGCCCATGGAAGGTCCTTCAAATCTCTGAGGGGTTGTGGGAGGCAGCCAGTGACCTGTCCCAGGCAATGAGGTTGGGGGCCAACATCTGGTGAAACCTCAAACAGACTCACATGGAAGGACTTGCCAACGAAACTGAGGCCACTCAGTGATGCTCCTGCAGATATCAGGAAGATACGTAGGAAGAACCCAGCCTTGCTCATCCCTCAGCCCTGGAGAGCACTATTTAAGCTCCAATGGAAGAGGAGGGACTCTCTTCTGTGCCTTTGGTACCCCGTACGCACATGGTAAATGCCCAGTTTTGTGAATGAATGAAAGAGACAGGCAAAGCTGGGGCTGTTTTTCCGGGAAGGGAGGGAGAGTGATGGAGCTAGGAGCCCCCCAGCTGGACCCACCCAGATCTGCAGCTTGATCCTCTTGTCATTGCGGTAGATAGTCTTGACCTTGAAGTCTATGCCCACAGTGCTGACAAAGGCGGGAGTGAAGGAGTCGTCTGCATAGCGGAAGAGGAATGATGTCTTGCCCACACTGCTGTTACCAATGATAAGGATCTTGAACATGTAGTCAAAATTCTGGTCGGAGGACTCCTTCTGTCCATAGCGAGAGTCTGTGGCTGACGCCATCTGGGAATGTGGGGCACAGGCTGGTGTGAGGGGTCCTCTGCCATCCCCAGGCCCAGGACCGGGATGGAGAAAACTCTAGAGTCACAGGGAGGAACCAGCATTCCGCCAGAAGCCCCAGTACAACTAACTGTGGAACCCAGGGAAGAGGGCTGATGTGACCTTGAAAGGTAGGGGAAGGGGAGTGTATTTCAGGAAGGAGTTCAGAGAAGCCCGGATGGGGACACTCCTACAGCCCCTTCCAGCGGACCTGTGCCCGAGGTCAGGCTGTAACCCTACACCCTATTGCCCGGAGGGGGTAACTGCGGCCGGCCCCGCCCCGCATCTATCATTTATGTTCCTCAGAACCCAAAGCGGGCACACCTGAACAGTCCGCCTGGACGCAAATCTGCAGCCCCAATTCCAGGCTGGGGGAGCTCAAGCTGAGGCAGCTGCATCACGTGATAGGGGTGGAGCGTGCACACTCTCACATGCACACATCAGGGCATACACCGGTAAACGTTGTGCACATGAGAGGCGGACACACTCGGAACACAGAACAGAGACGCAGACACCTGTCTGCACACCGGCATGCATATACAAAGGTGCAAACCCATGCGTGCATACGGCGCCCTTCACACAGGCAGGTGCGTGTACGTAACCCACACAGGCACGCATTCCCTTGTACGTATGCACACAGCCGTGCACGCACACGCACAATCCATGCGTTTCTCTCCACAAGCGTGCAGCAAGGACATATTTGGGTCAGGACCCACACGGAGTCACGCGAGCATACTGAGGTGCATGCAAGGGTGCATACAGACCCGCCCACACAGGCGGGCGCGCACACGCGTGTGCACACCCCGCGCACGCGCACGCAGTTTCCCGCAAGGCCCTCGCCTCCCCTCCCCCTCCCCCTCCGCCGCAGAGGAGGGGGTGAGAAGGATGAGGGTAGGCCAGGCGAAGAGAGCCAGGGACCTACTCCTCCCCAGGCCGGCGACTACCTCATCCTCTGTCTATTTAACGCCCACCAACCTCGTCCCCTAACCCTGCCAGTCCATCACCCAAATGAAGTTTATTCAGATGCTCTCAGCGGGAGCGCACCAGGCCTCCCAGGAGCTCACCTTGCTCTGCACCGATGCGGTGACGACCACAACAACGGCGACTTTTTTGGCAATGGCGGTGAGGAGCCTCCCGTGTGAGGATGGAGGGCTGCGCGGCAGCAGCTTGAGCCCCTGCAGTCTGCGGTGACGTCCTGCAAAGAGCGGGGCGGGGCCTCACATGCAGATGCGGCCGTGACGCTATCGTGGGGCGGGGCCGCGCTGGAAGAGGTGGCCCATTAACGCCCTCAGAGCTGGAAGGGGCGGGACTCTTACGCAGATTGACGCACGAATGGGGCGGGACCCAGCGTGCGCATCCAGTAGCGGGCGGCAACGTCATGGGGGGGCGGGATCGCTTTCCGGCTCCGCCTCTTATCAGTGTCATGGAGGAGGGGCTGCGCAGCAACCTCTAACTGGCTTCAGCATTGGAGCGATGGGCCGATTAGCCAATCGGTGGTTATTATCTTCCTCCATCTGTGCATTAGTGGCTCCCGAGCGGTGGGTGACGAGGCCGAGGCCTGAGGGGGTCCGGGTGTTTTGGGGGCGTTCTCCTTCCCCACCACCGCTCACCCCAGGTGGGGACACTCTGGTGGCCCCTACCCAGACCAGGAAGCTGGGTTCTCTTGTCAAACCCCCTCTCCTGTCCAATTTTAGAAAAGAGAAGCAGAGGTTGAGAGCTGATCCTTGCCTCCTATTTATAGGGTTCAAAAAAGTACAAAAGAAAAAGCGGAAATAGGAGTTGAGAGACCCCGTCCATTTTCAGAGATGAAAGACCCCAACGTGGGCTGGGCTGATAGATGCACCATGGTCCCTGGTGCTGAGATGAAATAAGAAACAGGGACCAATAGAGTCACCCTCCCCACCATTTCCCAGAAAAAGGAAAGGGGTGATGGACGCCCCAGCAACCCCACTCCTGCCTGACCTCCATTTTCCAGAGGAAAATTCTAAGAAAAGACAGAAATAGGGCAGAGAAACTGCCTGACCCCTCTACCTGCAAAGCCGGGAGCAAGGAGCTACCAGCGAGGCTTAGACACCCAGCAATGATGACGCGGAGCTGGAAGAGGCTTCTCCCCTCCCTGTTCCGAGTTAAAGACAGGGCCGGAGAGAGCCCCCCTCCATCCTGGGAAACGACCCAGAGTGAGACTCTGGGGCCTGAGACGCTCCATCGCAACCCCCTCCCCCACCCCCACCCCTAAATATTGAGGCGGAGGAATCAGAATTGCGGAGAGTCCCCAGTAGGGGGTGTGCAAGAAGCAGCTGATCGATGATTCTCATCGATGTTTCTAACTCTCTATCCCTCTCTCTTCCCCTCTGCAGAATTGCGGAGGGGTGGGAGGAGATACCCGGCGCTCATTCCAAGTCCCAACCCCAACCCCCTCTGGGAGAATCCTCATTCCCCTAATTGACCCCAGGAGGCGAGGATGGGGAGAGGCTCGTCCTGTTTATAAAAAGCTCTCCAGCTGCGGAGGCAGGAGAAACCGGAATAACTTTGCGCCTGGAGACCGCCCCCTCAGTCCACGCCTGCCCTTCCCCCCTCCCCGCGCCCTGGAAGTGCAGAATGCCCTCCTGCTCTGCTTGCATCTGGGAAATCTGTTTTACTTACGGGTAACATTTTTGTCCATCTCCCCCACTTAGACTACAAGAGTATCACAAACCCACTGCAGAGAATTGTGAACATTCAGGAAATAGATACATAAATAAATAAATCCACCCCAGGTTCCCTGCACACAAAGATGGCCGTAGAGTCCCAGGCTGGTCCAGGAACCCAGTGGGAGGATGTGTGAGGCCACTTGGCTCCCTGACCCTCCTGCTTTCCGCTTCGTGTGTGGGTGGCACTTGGAAATACCTGCTTTTTCTCAGGGGAAAACACCCCAACAATGTGCAACAGCTTCTGCCCAAATTTGCATTTTAACATAAAAATCACGCAAGGCCTTTCTTCCTAAGAATCAGCATTTGGCTCTGGTACTAGAGATGGTGGATTGGGGGGGAGGGGAGATTTGTGTTTGGGGTGGTGTCCTGTCTGGCAGAAGAGACAGAGCTGGATGGGAGAAGCACCCCAAACCCTCCCAGGTCCCGCCCCACTCAGCAAAGTCCAAACTCCTCCCTGAACCCAGGTCCCACAAAGTCCCCACCAGTTACCCCCATCTCATCTTTCTCCTCCAGTCAGACACGCCTCCACTAGTTCCAGGTGTGATCCGGCCTCAGGGCCTTTGCATCTGCTGTTCCCTGTGCCTAGAGCACTTTACCCCTACCCCAGCTGTCCCTTCTCCTTGCTCTCGCATCCTTCATCAGGTTGATCAAGCCCTATCTCCTTCCAGAGGTTCCAGTTTCACCCTGTGGATTTCTATCATAGTTTTCTTTCCTGACCCATCAGAAATGACTATGTTGATGTGTTTATCCATTAGCCATCTATGAGCTCTGAGAGTACCTACACCTGTGACACAGTAGGTGTCCTATGATGGTATGACAGGAATGAATGAATGAATGAATGAATGAATCCAGGGAGTTAGGAAAGACCTCTCAGGGGAAGTGACTTATGAGCAGGAACCTGAAGGAGGAGGAGGAATTGGCCACAGAGAGAATGAGGGAACAGCCCTGAGGCTGGAGCGCACTGAGCATGCTGAAGGGGCAGCTCCTCTCCAGTTCTGTGAGGGAGGTGAGCAGGCAGCTTTTCCCCCTTAACGGAAGGCAAACTAAGGCCCCGAGAGTCACCCTAAGGGGCCATAAGAACTAAGTGTTCCGAGGGGCCCTCAAGACTTTCTCCGCCCTCCTCTTTGGGTGTAGGGTGGGCACCAAGGCGAGGACCCTGAACAGCATAACATGGGGGACGTGGAGTCACCCCTTCTGTGGACCTCAGTTTCTACATCTGTGAAATGGAAGAAGAAAGAGGCCACGTTGATTTGCACTTTGAGTATGTGTCTCAGGGCCGAGCTCAGGGCATGCCTTCCTCAGATGTTACCTGTTATTGTGATTATGTGACACTCACCAAGAGCCCTCTTTATCCATGGAAAGACAAAGGCCTCAGGAGGCCACGGGACTTGTTGAAGTTGTCGAAGTCCATTTTGGTTTGGGGACACTGAAGATGGTGCAGTGGGCCTGGCCCAGGCATCCCGGGGTCATGGTCTGGAGAGAGTGACGGACGTGAATCAAAGAATTCTCCAGAGCTTCCACCAGTGCCAGCCTGGAGTGGGGTGTTAGGGAGGATCTCCCAGAGGAGAGCTCACTGAGCTGAGACCCAAAGGATGAGGGTGAAGGAGAAAAGAAACATCCCAGGTGGTGGGCAGAGCATGTGCAAAGGTCCTGAGGTGGGGCTGTGCTTGGGTGTGGAAAGCCAGAGTGGGTAGAGTGCAGTCAGTAACAGGGAGTGAGAGGGATGCCTGTAGCACAAATTCAAGGGGAATATACTAGCATTCTCATGAATGGATGAAGAAAAATCCAGAGGGAAATAAGGTGAAATGCTGAAGATAGGTGGTTTATGAGTGAAGTCATAACTGAATTTTATTTCCTTCTTATGTTTTCATTGTTCCCAAATTATCTAAGGTGAGCATGCATTACTTGTAAGGAAAGGGGCAGAGAGCAAAACTGTAAATAATCATTCCCTTAAAAAAAAAATTGACCCTAACTGGTTTGGCTCAGTGGATAGAGCATCGGCCTGCAGACTCAAGGGTCCCAGGTTCAATTCAGGTCAAGGGCATGTGCGTTGGTTGCGGGCACATCCCCAGTGGGGAGTGTGCAGGATGCAGCTGATTAATATTTCTAATTCTCTAACTCTCTCCCTTCCTCTCTGTAAAAAAGTCAATAAAATATATATTTTTTTAAATTTGCCTTTTAAAGATCTGGAAGCAAATGCACCAAGTTCATGACCCAAATGACGTTTAATTTTCCCTCTGTGGACTGTCATCAATAACTGAGATTATGAATTATCAGTGGAGTAATTTAGTAATGGAGGGAGCTGTTCTGGAAGCCAGAGGATGCTGGGAGACCTGGGTCACACATACATTTTTAGGCACGCTGGGAAGGAGACAAGTTCTAGGGTGGAATACGGAACCTTCCGGAGACAGTAATGGAACCTGACACTGGAACACAGAGCGGCCTATCCATCCCTGCCCTAGGCTGAGCTCCAACCAGCGAGATGCCAGAGGGGAAGCCAACCAGGAGAACAGGACCCCCCCATGCGCTGCGCCTCCCGCCGCCAGGGGGCGCCGCTAGCTAATGTCCAGCACCCAGCAGCGTAGCGTAGGCAACGGGACTGCTCTGTGCCTCAGTTTCCTCATCCATGAAACAGTCATACTAGTTTAAGTTAATAAGGATTTATTTAACTTCAGAGAAACGTTCACTGCCCCAGATTCCTAAGATTTTTCAGGGTGGTCACAGACACTACCTCCAGAGCCAGAGTTGGGAGTGGACAAAGCTTTTCCCCATATAAGGTCCCCATTCTCCTGCAGGGAGCTGCCCAGCAGATGAAAGGGCAGTGCCTGTTTGGGGGGGGGGCATCTCCTTGGGGCTGACTCCTCACCCTGCTGCACAGGGCTGCCCCAGGGGCACAGAGCAGGCTCAGGCCTGGCACACAGTATGTGCCCAATAAATATCTGACAAAGAAGGAAAGAATAATAATAATAAAGGATGAAAGAATAAGTGATGGGTGTGGCTCAAGAGTGACCACTGGAGAAGTTGGGCCTGACCCAGCGCCAACGTCAGAGCTGACGCTGGCGGAGGACGCTCAGCAGAGCCAGCTTCCATCCCGAAACCTGCCTGGAACTGAGGCTGTCTCCCGCCGTGTGCCATGAGTCATCTGGGACCGCGTCCTGGAAAGTCCCCCCCCTCGTTAGGGGCCGTTAGGAGCCAGATGGCTCAGCCGTTACGTCGCCCTCCTGGTCCACGCAGGGCTTGCCCACGGTCCTCTGGCTGTCTAGGCATAAGGCCCCAGGGTCTGAGCCGGCCTCAGGGGACGGGAGGTCAGTGCCAGGTGACGCGGAGGCCTCCTGAGCCAGCATTCTCTCCTCCTCCTCTTCCTCCTCTTCTTCCTCCTCTTCTTCCGCCTCCTCCAGAGTCAGCTCGAGCTGGCATCTGTCGAGGCTGCCCTGCTCGGGGCAGGCGGGCTCCGCGGGGCTGCGGGGGATCTTGCTCAGGTACCACTCGCGGTTGTCCTCCAGTGTGTCCAGCAGGCCCTGGGCATCTGGGTGCACCAGGTCCGCCCAGGTCTCCCACAGCGGGTGGGCGATGTAGTCAATGAAACCCACCTGGGGGCGATACGGGTGGGGTGGGGGAGGAGGCTGTGCTGAGTCACCATGGAACCCAGACCCCGTTAAACCTCCAGGTTCTCTCTCCCAGGAATGCCCTTTCCCAACTCCTACTCATCCTTCAAAGCCTTCTTCAAATAACCCCTCTTGGCTCCCCCAACCCCTAAGTCTTTCCTCCCACCCCAGCACAGACCCTCAGGGCTAGGTGTATGAGTCCCAGACTAAGAGCCCCTGCAGGGGCCCCACACCACTCAGAATAGACATTTCCAACCCCCTTGAGTGCAGGTCCGTCTCCCCGTAGCCCAGAGAGAATGGATCCCTGCCTGACCCCACAGCCCAGGGCAGACCACGCCCTTGGGCCTCAGTCCCTCGTTGACCAGCCAGGGGGTCAAGCCAGAATTCATGGGGTCGGCTCAGCTACGCCTTTGCCTCCCCCTCCCCGGTGCCCGCCAGCCTGGCCCAGTCACCCTCTGACCTGGGACTTCTCCACCGAGGCTGTGTGCTTGTCACACATGGGGCTGATGTCCAGGCCCGACTCCCGCTCGCGGTCGCCCTGCTGGAAGAACTCGGCCATGATGCGGTCTGTCCACTGGCGGTACAGGGGCAGCGGCTTGGTGGGGTTGCTGAGGTCGGCACAGTGCACCAGGTTCTGCAGGACCTGAGGAGACCATCCCAGGCCCGGTGAACCCCCGCTGTCAGGCCGGTACCTTGGACACACCCCTCTCCCAGGTGGGGAACGGAGGCCCAGGAGGGGAAGAAGTGGCAAAGGCACAGTCACGTGAGCCTTTCTGCCTCCGTTTCTTCAAACTCGCGCACAGGCGACGCTTCGTAAGTGCAGTTGAAGGAGCGGCGTGGGGACCCAGGTCCTCCCGGCCTCGCACCTGGATGCGGTCGGAGTAGTTGTCCAGCAGCAGGACGCCCAGGCTCGTCACTTTCTTGGTCTCCACCATGGTCTTGAGGTCAGCCAGGAGGTTCATGTGTTTGGACATGTCGGTGGCCAGCACCTGAGGGCAGGGGAGGAGGGAATGACAGGGATGAGCACTGCTCCCACCCCGCCTCTTACTCCCGGACACCACACCCCTCAGCCCCTCGGCCCTCCGAGTTTGTGTCCTCATCTGTGAAAGGGGAGGGGGACGTAATGAGATTGGCTGCAAACCCAGCTCACAAGAGGAGCTGAGTCAGGGGTCCCCCCTCCAAGGTCTTTAGGCTCATGGGATGCACCCCACATGTTAAAGGGTCAGTGTGGGGGTGAGGGCAGCAGCGAGGCTCAGCCCAGGACATGCCTGGGCCAAGGCCCTGGGCTGGATGAGCTGGGGACACAAAGGGAGCACTTACGGCTGGAGCCAGTGAGGTGGACGGGAGCGGAGAGGGCCTCTGGGAGGAGGGGGACTTACCCAGAGGGCCATGGGAGCCATAGGCGGACTTGAAGCTGGGAGGAACCTGACCTGGTGCTTCCCAAACCTCCCTGTGGCCACGTGTGCTTGGGAGGGCTGTTTTCAGCACTTTGGAGGGAAGTTTGGCCCCAAACACAACTGTGTTTAAAAATCAACTTCTCTGGATCCATATGGGCCCAGCCCAGGAATAACAAAATCCCAGCCCAGGGGTTTCTCTGAGAATCAGACAGAAGTCTCAAAACTTTTCCCCAAACCTCCAGTCAGCCCCCGAATGATGCTTCTCCCCAAGGCCCCACCCCTGTCTCACCACATTTCTAGTTTCTCTTCCCTGGGAGCCCGCCCCACATGCTGTTCTGTTTGCTCCTCACCAGCTCCTCCCCTCCCCACTCTGCAGACTCCAATTTCAGGGTTTCCTCTCGGGGAAGCCCTGGCGGACCTTGAACATGGCCCCATCACAGCTCTGCCTACACGTCACCCATCACAGCTCTGCTTTGGGGTCCCCACTGCCGCTCCCACCCACGTGTCCGCCTCCCTCACGAACTGTCATCTCAGAAAGGCCAGAACCGCCTTGGCCGTTGTGAAGCTCACAACAGGTGTTCAACAAACGCTTATAAAAGTGACTGAACGAGGCCCAAGACCCCAAAACTTACTGGTGTCTTCCAGAAAAACACCAAAGGGACCCACCAAAGGCTCAGAAGAGTTGCCCCTCAGACCCCGGAAGCTGTTTCCACATGGCCTATGTGTGAACCTCGGCCTGGTCACCCCCCCAGGGCTGAGGGGGTCGGTGCCCCATTTCATAGCCCAGGAAGCTCAGGCGCAGAGCGGAGGCACGCCCAGACCAACCGGCGAAGACCGCCCCACCGGGTCCGTGGCCTCACTATGTCGATGGCCATCCTGCGCAGACTCAGCCACTCCTTGGGGCTGAGGTTCTGGAAGATGTTGCAGTTCTCCGCCTGCAGCAGCTTGAAGCCCACGGCCAGGTGGTGGTTCTCCAGCACGGAGGCGTCGTTGTACATCAGCGCCAGCTCCGAGTCTGCGGGAAGGCGGGGCGCCTCACCATCTGCCCCGCCAGCCCGCTTCTCCGAAAGGCAGGTGTGGTGAACTCTTGGCTGATTCCTACTCACACACTGAAGCTCCAGCCCTAATGCCCCCTCCTCAGGAAGCCTTCTATGACCCCGTGTCTCTCTCTCTCTCTCTCTCTCTCTCTCTCTCTATGGGGCATCTGTGGGGCTGGGGGCATCTGTGTTCTCCTCTGCCTCCTCGAGGCTGGGGTCTCCTTGGGGACTCGGCACGGCAGGAAAGAGTGTGAACTAAGTGCTGGCTGAATGAACAACTGAATCTTTGTCCAGTTAGACTCTGGGATCCCCAAATGAGAGGGCTCTCCTGGGATGTATACAAAAGGTGCCCAATAATTGCTTATTGACGGAGTTTTCCAGGTAACCTCAAAGGTCCCTAAACTTTAAAATCTCAGCGGGCTCAGATTAGTTCTGCCACATTTGTTATTCTCTCGTTTATTGAGTGTCTACTATGTACCTGGACCCGCTCTGAACACCCAAGGAGGAGAAGATTGTCACCGCCATTTCATGAACAGGGAGACTCGGCTGAAAGCAGGGATGGGAGCCACTGGAGATCCTATGATGGACAGGTGGAGGCAGGGCCCTCCCAACTCACTGGTGTTAATGAGAAACTGGTTGGAGACCCCGGGATGGTCCACATCGTGGATGGCGCTTGCAAAGATGGCAGCCAGGACTTCCAAGTCTGTGAACACAGCCTGAGCAGGCGCGGGCATGAGAGCTGAGGGGCGGGCCCTCTGCCCTGCACCCTGCCCCTGCCCCGCCTGCCTAGGGGACCGTACCTCCAGCGCAGGCATGGCCAGCAGCACGTGCGTGGACTGGGCCACGTCCGCGGCGTGCAGGCTGTTGTGGTAGGCCACGTCGGCGTGGTAGTGACCCTCCAGCGTCAGCAGGTAGGTGGCCAGCGTGTCCACTGGGATCTGGAATGTCTTGAGCAGGTCCCGATTCTGGTTCACCACAGGCCGCCTGTTAGGACCTCCTCCAGGCGGCGGCACGCACTGTTCCCGCACCTTCTCTCCTTCTGAACGCCTATCCCTCTCTCCCACGCCCCATCTTCCAGGATGCCCTCAGTTCCAGAATCACTTGGTCCTTGACCTTGCCCTCTGGACTGTCTCTGACCCCCACAGCAGTTCCCTCCAGACTAGATCTCTCCGGGCCTGGGTCCAGAGCTGAGGCCTGTTGGCTAACAGCAATGAACTGTTCAGCCTAGTGAACTCCTATGCATCCTTCAATGCCCTGCTCACAAGATTTCATTCAGGGTGTCAGGGAGGGGTTGAAGGGTGTGTGTGTGTCCCCTGAGGTCCTGAGGTAGGAAGAAATTGGTAGCCCAGGCCACGGGAGGTACCTGAAAGATGCTGAATATGACGGCTGTGAGGGGCCGGTTCCCACTGAGCTCTGCCACCTTGAACACATCCAGCCCCCACTTGTTGGTGTCTTCCAGCTCCTAAAATGTGAAGAACGAGCTTGGTCCGGGCCCAGCTTCCCCAGACTCTGAACCTGTGAGCCCCTCCCCCAGGTCTTATATCCCCCCACCCCCCACACTTGCCCGGAATACAAGTGGGCAAACTGGGACTCAAATAGAGCCAGAACCCTAACCCAGGGCTCAGCGTTCTAGCTGGGAACCCACCTTGGCCAGCTGCCCCTCCTGGTCAGTCTGGACCCCAAAGCGTGGGACGGTGGCTGCGGAGAGGCTGGCGCTGTGGGGGAGCCCCTGCAGGCCGCTGATCTGGGACATGGGCCTCGAGGGTTCCTTGGGGGTCCCCTTGGGCAGCTCCACCTCCGCCTGTTGGTCTGCATGGGGGGGGGTAGGACTCAGAGGAGCTGATTTGCCTGCTAGGGAGGTCCTGCCTGGTCTCAGGTCCCAGACTTTGCTAAGCCTCAGGATTGACCTGTTTCCTTTGTCCCTGGATCCCAGGCAGCTCAGAGCCAAGTCCCCATAGGGCCTGTAGCGACCCCTCTTTGTGGCTGATCTCAGGAACCTCTTCCGATGGACTTGGCCCCGGAGAGCCTGGGCTCAGTATTTCCCCCCAAGCAGCTCCATGTCCTTTCCAGCTCCCTAGATGGTTTCCTCCATCGCCTTCTTGGAAAACTTCTACTCATGCTTCAAAACCCTGGCGTTAATGTCCCCTCCTCCTGGATCTTCCTCCTGCTCCTCCCTCTGGTCCAACCCTCCTTCCCCCATGTGGCTGGGGGTGTCCCTGTCTGTCTGCTCTGCCTCCCCCTGACTGAGGTCTTTTCTTCTTTCTTCCTCCTTCTGTCTGTGGCCCAGGCAGGGACCCACCACAGCTCACCCAGGAAGGTCTGGGAAATGTACTCTGACACCTGGTTCCCCGAGCGGCTGGTCTCAGACAGGTGAGTCAGCTCCCGGTTCAGCATCCGCTTGAACTGTGGGGGAAGGTGAGGACGGTGATGAGGGGGCACTGCGGGGGGAGGCAAATGCTCTCCGCTCGCTGGCCCTCCTCACCTTGTTGGAGGCCATGTCCCCCACCGAGTGCCGGGTCTGCAGCGTCTCCAGCTGATCCAGACACCAGTCCAGCTCATCCAGTGTCTCCAAAGCCAGCTTCTGCCCAGTGTCCTCTGGGGGCTGAGCCATCAGAACCCTGCCCCACCCCACTCGGTGACCCCGCCCCTTCATGTCTCCATCTCTACATCTAGACCCTACAGCCCTTCCCAGCGGGGCCACTCGAGACCCCAGGAGTTGAGTCCCAGATCTGTCCCCAGTGGCGGTGTGGCCATGGGCAGGTCTCTGCCCCTCTCCGGACCTCAGCCTCCCCATCTGCCATGTGGGCATGGGAGACGCCATCCCTGAGGGTGTTTTGGAGGGTTGCGATGAGCACAGCCTAAGGATGTATGGGCTGGGAGGTGGCCATGGAGAAGAAATTGACCGTGGTCCCATAATGTGAGGGAGGGGCAGGAGCAGGAGAGTTACCTGTAGGCGGAGGGGGCTGGCTGGCAGGTGGAGGGCTCCCGATGGTTGTCTGCCTGCAGTACAGTCCGCTCTGGGGTGGCCTACCTCACCCAGATGGTCCCGCCCCATCCAGCCCGCCTGTCCACCGGCCCCGCCCCGTCCTCCCCGCCCTGCCCTTCTCCCTGCCAGGCCCCGCCCCCGCCCCCGCCCAGCCCCCTATGTACTTGGCTGCTCTTTGGCCTTGCAGGTGGGCTAGGGCAGCCACATTGCTCCGAACAGTCCGCAGACTGGCCAGGACCTGTTGGGAGGGGAATGATCGGCATTGGAAAAGGGGGGATCGATTCCACCTGCTTGCCTCAGGCAGGGGAGGGGGAGGAGCGGGCACCCACCTGGGCAAAGGGGGTCACAATCATGTCTTCTCCATGTCTGTGGGAAGACAGGACGTCAGAAAGGGCGGCCAGGGAGATGTCCCGTGGTCCCATCTAACGGCTTTTGCCCACACTGTGCCCTCCGCTGAGCACATCCTTCCTTCCCGACCTCTCCTCCCCGGCCCTATCAATCCCCAGCTCCCCTTACCCGACTCTTCCCTGAAAGCTACTACAGCCCCTCCCACCTCACTCATGGGGGAAGCAGGAATATTATTATATTTCCCCTTTTATTATGGCTACCAGGAAGGTCTCATTAAGGTATCTGTTCAGTTGCTATCATGTTTCTGGATTGCCACCCAACCCGAGCCTAAAGTCAAGCCCAGATCACCAGGTATCATTCTAGGCATGTTCAACTGAATAAGTGGCTGCCTGACAAACTCCTACTTAAACTTCAAAACCCAGCTCCAAAAGCCCCTTGAAGGAGGTGTGCTAAATGGAATAATAAAAGGAGGAAGAGACGAGTAGGTGTCACGCCACCAGCCCGACTCACAGGTCGCTGGCCACGGAGGAGTTCCGGGACATGGCCTTCGGCAAGAGGTCATAGTCGCTGTCGGAGCGGTACAGGAAGGACTCCCGCCGCTGGCTGTGTTGGGCAGGGGCGTGGATGGCCTGGCCGAGGCCAGGCCCAACGTGAGGGTCCTGAGCGCTTCTCTCACGCGAGAATGCATTTTCCAGGTCAAAGCTGGAAACAGATGAGGCAAGGTCAGAGCCGATGGCCTGGCAAGCGGGTGGCCTTTGGTGGCTCGATCCCGTCCATTCACATCCTCCATGGATGTGGGCCAGGGAGGAGCAGCTTACAGTGTGTCCGCCTGCCTCACAGTCACACCCCCACCCAGGGACCTGGCACCAGCCTTCCCGCTGGGACCAGTCTGACTCCAGGACGTGAGCTTCAGATCTGTCCCCAGATGTCTGTGTGACCGTGGGTAGGTCTCAGCCTTTCCCCGGACATCGACTACCCTGTCTCCAATATAGGCACGGCAGGGTCTTCTCCCCGGGCGCTTTTCTGTAGTTACAACTGAGCACCTGAGAATGACAACGGGGCTTCCATATTACTGAGAAGGAAACTGAGGTCCAGGTCGCACCGTAAGGTCACAGAGACTGGAAAGGGGCTTTCTGGGCCCTCCTCTCTGGAGGGGCCTGGGTCTTGCCTAAATCAGGCCAAGGTTCCCCACAGCCGGAGAGGCCCCGCCCCCAGCCAGTTGTGGTCACGCCCTGGGTCACCTGTTCCCTCCCCCAGTCCACACCCTCAGGGAGACCAAGACAGGACCATCAGCCCACTTGGCCCTGCCCCAACCTAGTCTACCACGCCCCCATGCCCATTACCACCCTCCACTCCCCACCCCCTAGATCCTTTACTCCCTGCTTCATTAACGCTCTGCCTCTGCTCTTCCACCTCCAGCTTCCGCTAGGGGCCATGCCCTCTTCCCGGAGCACCATCCTCCCCACAGCACCCCTGGCTCCGAGCAACCTTCAATTCCTCCCTTCTCGCTCTTTCAGCCCGGCCCCTCCCTCCCGCCGCACCCTGGCTGGTTAATGGAGAATCTGTGCTCATCCTCCTTGGGGTCAGAGGTCAGAGAAAGAGGGGGAGGGGACGCGAGCAAGAGCAGAGGTTCTGCAGCGGAGGGGCTGCTGGAGGTCACGGGCAGGGAGAGGGCAGGCAGGAGGCAGGCAGGCACCGGGGGCTTCTGGCCGAGGGTTCGTGTCCACCTGCTCCCCCGCCGACCAGGTCCCCCCGTCCGGGATTCGGCTGGATTCGGTCCGGCGGGGTCGGGTTTGAGTAAGTTCTATTGGGCCTGGTCCAACTGAGAGTTCGGTCGGGCGAGTTCTTTCCGACTTGGCTACGTCGGACCGCGCTCGGGCAGGTTCGGATGCGTTCGGGAACGTTCGGTTGTGTTCGGCAGGCTCCGGAGGATTCGGGCGCGCGGGGCTCTGTCCGGCCGCTCTCTCCGCGGCCCGTTCGGCTTCAGCCGAGAAGCCACCACCGCGCGTGCGTGCCGCCTGGTGACGTCAGGAGGGGCGGGGCTTCCGAACGCGGACCCGCGGGGCTGGGGGCGCGGGGCGGGCGGAGGGCGCTCTGCCGGGGAGGCCAGCGGCTGGCCCAGCAACCTGCCCTCCGAGCGGGAGGCCTGGGAGCAGCCACCCCTCTCCCTCCTCGCCTCTGGGAAAGCGCACCCAAGGGAGACGCACCTAGGGAGGCTGCAGCGGGAGGGGGGCGGCGGGAGGAGCGTAGGGAGGGTAGCAGGGTGCCGGGCTGGAATCCCAGGAGCCGGCTCTCAGGGTTACAGGCTGGTCACCGCCGGGGAAGTTTTGTTTTGGGTTTTTCTGCTCTAATCTTAGCTGCGAGTGGCGGGCCAGGCGGTGGTTCCATGACGCGGGCGGCGCGGTGCGAGGTCGCCCTGACTGTGGAAGCCGCAAGTCTGTCCATGGGTTAGGCAGGTAAACTGAGGCACGAGGGCCTCGGAGGGACCCGCCATCCCCTAGCCTCACCTTCTGGCTCCCGAGGGCGCTCCCTCAACGCCCCTGGGCAGGAACCGCCCTTAGCAGGCGTCTGGGGGCTCTGGGGGCGCTTTCCCGGAGCTGGGACCCCTTCCCGGGCTGCAGGGGCGCCGTCAGAGACGCCACCACGGCTGCCCCGCCCCCCCCAGCTGTCACCGGCCATTGGAAGGGACCTCCGGCGCCGGGTGCCACACTCTCCAGGGGTGTGAATGCTGCGGGAACCGCGCCGCGCGAGGTGCCAGACGGGCCGGCGCCCACATGTCCCACCTCCGGCCCTGGCCTCGCCCCCACACACCCCACTCAGTCGCTTCCCAAGGGGCGGGATTCGAACCCAGAGCGGTGGCCGATCCTCGGAGGACGCCGCCGAGTTGCCCTCGGGGATCCGCTCTCTGGGACGTGAAACTCCTCCCTCACGCTCTGGGCTCCTGCCTCCTACCCTGGGTCTCCCTCCGGGGCGGATGGAGGAGGGCAGACCAGCGGGGGTGACCCTCGCCCTCCCTCTCCCTCCCGGGCGCTCAGGTCGCTGCCCAGGCGGGAGGGTCCGGGGGAGAGTGAGCCCCAGCAGCCCCGCTCCGGGACGCCCAGCTGGGAAGGGGCGGGCGCAGGAGCCCGGCCTGTGTCCGGACCGCGGGTGGAGGGAGACCGAGACAGGACAGGGGAGACAGATGCCGAGCAGGGGCAGGAGGGGCAGAGCGCCCACGCCCTGCCCGGCCCGGCCCAGCTCTCCCCGGCTGTGTCCTCCCCACCTCCAGCCTGGCCTTCCGCTGCCCCCGCCGACTCGCCTCTCCCCTCACCACAGAGGATGGGCCACGGTGAAGCGCCGCTGCAGGCGGAGGCTCTGGTTCACCAGGAGCTTCCTGAAGAGCCCGGGGGAGCTGCGCGGGGAGCCCCGGGGGGAGCCCGGCCCCGGCGCCGGGGCAGGCGCGGGGGTGCCCTGCATCGCCGCAGGCAGCTCAGAGGCAGGACCGTGGAGGCAGGACCGTGGAGGCTGGACGGACGGACGGAGCGGGGGCCCTGAACCTTTTCTGGACGACCGCGGGGGCGGGGCCCCGAGAGGGGGCAGAGGGCGCCCCGCCCCGCCTCTCCGCTGGTCCCTCTGGGACGCTCCCACCCGGGGACATGGGGACCCTGAAGCCCGGAGCTGGGTGCCACTCTCTGCTCCCCTCTTTGGGGGCGGCCCTCCGGGGCCTAGAACCCGGATATCACTCTACTTTCGTCAGCCAGCCTGTCTCACAGGAGTGCAGCTGTCTGCGGAGAGTGCGATGTAGAAGCAGGAAGGGGAAGCACCCTCCACAGTGAGCGGGGCACCTAGGCAGGAGCCTGCTGAGGGGCTGCCCAGGTCCCACCCAGCCTCCAGTCCCTCTCTGCCCGTTTTCCAGATGGAGAAACTGAGGCCTGGAGCCTCAAAGGGGCTGCCTGGCAACAACAAACCCTTACTCCTTTGCCAGGTGAGGAAACTGAGGAAACAAGGTGGTAACAGACAGAAACTTCATGGCAGGGCAAAGGGCCGGAAGAGGCTCCTCCTCCAGGTCCCTCCACAGTCCCCTGACCCCCACCTGCTCTGACATACCCCAGGCCCTGTCTCCGGATCCTTTTCCCTCTCTTGCTGTCTCCACTGGACAAACATCCGCTCTCCACTCCAGCCAATCTCCTGTTCTGTGAAGCATCAGTTCTTCCCCACCCCCACCCCCCCACCCCCGCCCCAGGAAGGATCTGGGGTGTGTGTGTGTGAAAGGGAGCCCTCACCTCTGGGGTCTGGGAATTCGGGGGCCTGAACCAGGTGCTGGGTTGGGAGCCCTGCTCTGTACTGAGGGAAGGAAGCACATCTCAGAGGGTGTCACACTGGGAGGCAGGACCCCAAGTGCCCATATCACAGGCAGAGGCCACTGAGGTCCAGGGAGGCTGGGCCTCCCCGACCCCCCCACTGTCTAGGCCTTGCCTCTGGGAGGACTATAGCAGTTGTGGGGCACCCCCATTTCTAGGGAAATATGAGATAGGGCTTGGGGTGATCAGGGCTTCAATGGAGGGAGCCTGAGGCACCACAGGGAGGAGATCCTGACCCTCTCCTGACCTCCTAACCACGCTGTTGGCCTCATTGTGTAGATGAGAAAAATGGAGATTCAAGGAGGGGTCATGCTGGGGCCCAGGAGGACAAGGAGTCTCAAGGGTCTGTCCGGGAACCCCCTCCTGCCATCTGCGGCCCTTCAACCAGACACCTGGTGGGAACAGACTTGCTGTCCCCGAGACAAAAATACCCTCTGGAGCTGCTGCGGTTGCACCTAAATATAGCCGATCCCCGGGGGCTAGAGGCGGCCAGGATCCGCCTGGTGGAGACTCTGGGGCCAGGATCCCTCCCAGGGGCCTCGGCACCATCCCAGCTCCATGGGAGGGGCTTGCATAGTCTTTTGTCCCCTAGGAGAAACTGAGGCACGGAGGAATTCAGTCCCTCCCCTAAAGTCGCAGCATGAAATAGAAGATTAAGACTAAGTACATCAATACAAACAGCACGTCCTACTTGCCTGGCTCTGAGCCAAGGGCTGTGCACCTAACAGTCACTTGCTTTTTGGAGCAATTCTTGAAAGTGAGACTATTCTGCTCATTTGGAGGGAATGGGGAAACTGAGGCACGGAGAGGTGTGTCCAGTTGCCACATGGATTACCCAGCCAGTGCTCTCTCCCACTTAATGCTTCACTGGCTCCATCCCCTCTGAAGTCCCAGGCTTCATGAATGTTTTATCAACAGTTTAATATTAATGTTCATTAATAGATTCAACCTTAAATATTTTATTAACAGTTTTAACAGTAATGTGTTATTAATAGCTTTTTGGATGGAGAAACTGAGACTCACAGATGAAACTCAGCATTGGAATCTGGCCTGCCTGACCCTGGGTGGCCCCAATCCCTGCGGGGTGTAAAGGGCAGAGGCTGGAGGATGGGGGGACCCGGGGACCCCCATCCTCACTTTGTCCCTATGTGCTGCATGACCTGAGGAGGTGCCCAGCAGTCTCTGGTGCCCTAAGCACATCGCTTCATCCCCTCTCCCCCATTTGAGCATCTCTGCCTGGGCAAGCACTTTTCTCTTCTGCCACCAGAGGGCCCCAGGGAGACAGGATGCGGGTGCTGTGCCCATTTAAGGACAAACAGGCGAGAGAAATGACTTTCCTGTCTCCATGGAGTCTAGACAGGGAGTGGGGGCGGTGTCACATGTGCAGATGCTCACATGAGTTTGATCTCACCCTTCCCTGCTCCAGACCCTCCTGTGGCTCCTCGCTGCCCTCTCCTCTGAGTCCACACCTCTCCGGAGGTCCTATGGTGCCTGACCCCTGCTGGCCTCCCGCCCTCTTCCTCTTGGTTCACGCTGTGGCGGCTTCATCCTGCTCCTTGCTGGATCAGCCAGGCTCATTCTCACACATGTCCTTGCCCCTACTCGCTTCCCCTGCTGCCTCTTCCTCTCTCAGATCACCCCTCCAGGAAGCCCTCCCCAACCAGCTGGGTAAATGTTCTCAGAGCACCTTCTCTCACAAGTACAAGTTCACATGTATTATCATTATTTGATTTGTTTCTGCCTTGCCCACCAGTCCCTCGAGGGTAGGACCAGGTCTGCCTTGCTGCCAGCTATGCCCACAGGGCCCAGCACTCCACAGGTTCTCAGTTAATGCTCGGGGGACAGTAGGGAGTCTCCCCTCCCACTCTCCACATTGATTTATATTCGGCTCCTCGTATACCTGGTCCTTCTGCGTCTGAGGCTTTTCACTGTTTGTTCCATCTAATTGACAAACCCTTCCCTGCACTCTGGTTGACTTTTCTTCAAGCTTCAGGATGCCACCTCTTCCAAGCAGGCCCTCTTCACACACACACACACACACACACACCCGAAGCTGGGTCAGAGGCCTTCTCTCTCCAGCTGGTATGAGTCTGTCTCCACCATCAGCCTGTGAGCCCCCGCTTGCTCATGGATGTGTCTCCAGTACCGGACCTCGCACACAGTAGATAGCTAATAAACGTTTGCTGAATGAAATGCTGGGATCCTTCCAGACCCAAGTGTCCCACCCGGGACAGTGGGGGAAAGAGCCACAGTGGGGGACCAGGCTCCCACACGGCAAGTTCTCCAGGAATACAGGAAGTACAGCTGTGTGTTTGCATTTCGTTAGTATTCTCTGCTTGCTAGGGAGCACCTAGCAGACTGGCCTTGAACCCAGTGGGCCTAAACCTGAGGGCTGAGACCCTTCCCCCACTTCAGCACATACACGTATGGGCAGGATTCTCAAGTTCCCATTCACAGGGACACACCCGCCCCGAACCTTTCAGAGCCACGTGGGCTCTCCCCCTGGACGGGTCCAAATCCAGTCTCTGTTTGTTCTTTCTTGAAGATGGAAAATTATGAGTCACTGGGAGGGGGGAGGCAGGAGGAGCTGAGGGCTGGGAAGTGGAAACGGGGGCCGTGGACCTGCTGCGTCACCTGGGAAGAGCTCCAATCCCAGTTGCCTCGGGGCTGGGGAGTTAGGCTCGGCTTGTAGACCAGGAAGCCAGTAACCTTAGGACAGTGGTCAGCAAACTCATTAGTCAACAGAACCAAATGTCAACAGTGCAACGATTGACATTTCTTCTGAGAGCCAAATTTTTTTAAACGTAAACTTTTTCTGACGCCACTTCTTCAAAATAGACTCCCCCAGGCTGTGGTGTTTTGTGGAAGAGCCGTATGTGGCTCGCTAGCTACGATTTGCTGACCACTGCCCTAGGAGGTCCATGGACCGAGGTGGGAGAACGACAATCTAGAGATGAAATTGACTCCCCTGAGGTGACCAGCCTGACCAAGCCCAGGACTCTAGACCTGGCCCCCTCCCACCCAAGAAGGGTCTGGGACTCCTGGGCCCTCCAGCCCTGGCCCAGCAGCTGAGACTCCCACCTCTGTTCCTCTCCATCTCTCTCTTATCGTCCCGCTCACCTTTTATAGGAAACAGGAGGAGCAGCCCTTCCCCCTTCAACACCCCCTTCTCTACCTCATCCTTTCTTAAGGGAAGGAACATCCTGTGCTCAGGCTCCCAAGAGGCTTCCCCCTCCTTCTGGCGACAGGGGCCAGCGGCAGGGGAGAGGGCTGGTGGCAAGGCGGGCCACTGAGCAAGCTCCCTCCCCCAGGGCTGGGGACAGCCTGACCTGTTCCTCTCAGATGCTTGGTGTGGCTCCAACCCCACAAACATCCCCGGACACTCCAGGGTCTAAAAAAGGACTTCAATTGTGTTACAGCAAAGACAGTCTCACTGGTCCACATACCCACAAGGACCACAAGGGCAAAGCACATGGGCTGGTGCACGTACGACCGAGCACCTCTGGTCACCCACCGAGAGGCAGCTAGCTGGCTGCAAACACTCACGCAGTAGGACGGAGCACACACAGGGTCACAATTGCCCAGATTCACACACACTTAGATGCAGCCACACCTGGCACTCCCAGGCACCCCCCCCCGCCCCCATAAACAATCATGTGTCACCCCGTGTAAAAACAGTGTTTTCCTCTAAAGCACCGGCCTCAGCTGAACAGTAGAGACCCCTGGAGAAGCAAGGACCCTTCCCAACTCCCACGGGTCCGGGCTCCCCTCCCCCACGCCCACCTACCACCTATGGAAGGAAGTGGGCCAGGAGCACCTCGACTTCTGGAGCCCCCGCCGCCGCGGACCCCGGTTCTGCTGGCTGCGGCCCGCGGACTTGTCCGGGTCCGAGGAGTAGAATCGCTGCTGGATACGGATGGGGCACCGCGGCTGCCGCCACAGGTGCTTCGGGGGTCTGGCTGAGCTTTGGCCGCTGAGAACGCGGGTCAGCTGGCCGGGTGCCCACACCCCCTCTGGTACCCCCGGGGTCTCCATGCGCCAGCGGAGGGCAGCAGGGAGAGGAGGGGAGGGAGCCTTCCCGGGAGGAGGAATGTCTGTGTCTGCGCCCCGGTCTGCCAGGGAGGGCGAGGGTGGAGACAGGAGCTGTGGGCGCCAGCGGTGTAAACAGGGGCTCAAGGTGGGGCGGACGCCGAGGAGCTGTCCGCGTCCAATGGTGCTGAAGGACAGCGGGGTGGGGCGTCGGGAGGTGGAAAACTTGGGCGTGGGGATTAGAGACAGGTGCTGGGGAGACCCTTTCCCTCTCTTCCCCGCTGCCCAGCGCCGAGAATGGTCTGTCGTTTTCCTGTCGTGGACTTGGACTTGGGGCGGAGAAGACAGAAATTGTCTTCCCGATTAGAGAGCAGAGAGGCAGGGCCTTGGGAGACCCCCAGGGTCCAGGCGCTGTCCCTTCTTTTGGCTTCGGAAGGGAAGAAGGGTAGACGGAGGGTGGGTGAGACAGCGAGTTGCTGTCCTCGACCTGTTGGTGCTGAAGTCAAGGCAGGGAGACCGGGGTTCCTGAACACCTGCAGACTAGGGCGCCGTCCGCACGGGAGGTGCTGAAAGCTGAACAACGGCGGGTCCTCAACCCTCCCCAGTGACAGTAGCAAAGGAGTCTGGAAGCAGAGTCAAAGGCTCTGGTCTTCAGAGGTGGTAACAAATAGCCACCTATCCACCGAGCTCAGGAAGGTAAGCTTAGACATTCATACTCAGATGGGGTCTCTTTGGAGTCCTAAAATTCCTCACTCACACAGGGTAGGGATCTGGGAAGAACAGAAAAACGTGCATGCCTGGCGTGGGCACACAGAAGCCGCCTCTGGTCAGGGCCGCCAACAGTGGGAGTGGGCAAAGAAGGGTACCCTTTTATAGCCACACCAGTGCCTGGCGGAAATGGCAGAATTTCATTTGTTCTGTGACACACCATGGCCCCCTCACAGGCATGCCTCTTCCCTCCCTTCCCTAGTTCCAGAAACTCTAGGCCCTTCCTGCCAGGCATTCTAATCTCATGAGAAATTTCCCGGGAAATGGAAAAGGAAGGATGAGAACACTTTCTACCATGATTCACAGAAGTAGATGTGGACACCCTGGCCAAGTAGCTCCGTTGATTAGAGCATTGTCCTGATACACCAAGGTTGGGGGTTCCTGGACAGGGCACATACAGGAATCAACCAATGGATGCATAAATAAGTGGAACAACACCCCCCCCCTCTCATTCTCATCAATAAATACAATTTTTAGCCAAAACCGGTTTGGCTCAATGGATAGAGCGTCGGCATGGGGACTGAAGGGTCCCGGGTTCGATTCTGGTCAAGGGCATGTACCTTGGTTGCGGGCATATCCCCAGTAGGGGGTGTGCAAGAGGCAGCTGATCGATGTTTCTCTCTCATCGATGCTTCTAACTCTCTATCCCTTTCTCTTCCTCTCTGTACAAAATCAATAAAATATATATATATATTTTTAAAAATAAAAGAAATAAATACAATTTTTAAAAGAAGTGGATGTGGACAAGAGTAAGGCTGAGAAGTGCAGGCACTAGGCTGTGGTAGGAAGGCCTTGGTGCAGAAAATTTGTGAACAGAAAGAGTCCTGATTTTTTCAGAGGGCATAAAGGATATTTTATGGATATTTACCAGGGACACTCTACCCTCTACTCTCGCTCGTATCACTAGTTGGAGAAATGGAAAATATCTGGGCCATGGAGCCAGACAGACTGAGTATTGCCATGTCTTGCTGAGTGATGAAAAACAAGTGACTCCTCTCTGCCCTTCACTTTAAAAAAAAGTTAAATGTGTTTTTATTGATTTCAGAGAGAGAAGGGGGAGAAAGGGAGAGATAAAAACATCACTGATGACAGAGAATCATTAATTGGCTGCCTCTTGCATGGCCCCTACTAGGGATCAAGCCCACAACTTGTGCTCTGACTGGAAATCGAACCCTGATTGATGGGTCATGGGTCAACAATGAGCCACTGAGCCATACTGGCTAGGCCTGTCCTTTACTTTTATGGCTCAGTTCTTGGCCGTCCTCTCAATCCCCTGTCCTCCAAAACTGACAGTGAGGGACAACTTGACCCACTGGTGGGGGACATGTGTTCTCCTGCTGGTCAGTTATCATTTCCCCTCCCCAAGCTTGTTTTCTGTTCTGGAAAGTGGGGGTAATGATGGTGTCCCCACCTCTTGGTGTGGGGATTAGAGACAGGTGCTGGGGAGATGTAAATGAATGTCATTTGTGAAGGGTCAAAGACGAGGAGTTGCCCATACCAACCCCTGCTCTCACTTACCCTCTGCGGGTGTCCACCAATGCCTGGTGTGTCTACTTCATAATTTCCGAATCTGCCTACTTCTCTCCAGCCCATGGCTCCCAGCCTGGTTCAGACACTACCATCTCCTGCCTAGAACTGCCTTCTCCCTGGGCTCCTGCTGCTACCACCCTGCCCCTGACATAACCCCCCTGCCACCGGAAGCCAGAGGAATTTTTTAAAATGCCAATCGTAACCATTCACTCTCTTGAAAACACACCCATGTCTCCCCACTACACCATTCCCACCTCCCCAGACTCTCCTCCCACCCTCCAGCCATGTTGATCTGTATTCAACTCCTCATACACCACACCTGGTCCTCTTGAATTTGAGGCTTTACACAATCTGTTCCTTCCTTGTGCTCTTCCTGGCTGATTCTCTTCATCCTTTAAGCCACCTCTTCATCCTTAGATGCCACTTCTTCCAAGAAGTCCTTTCTCACCCTCTGCTCCCCAGTGCTGGGCCAGAAGCCCCCTGGGCTCCATGGCACCTTCATCTCTCTGGTTGGTATGACTCTGTCTCCACCGTCAGCCTATGAGCACCTACGTGCCCACAGCTGTGCCCCTAGTACAGGGCCTGGCACACAATAGGTGCTCAATAAGTGCTTTATGAACAAGTTAAAGAAATGTCCACCTAGATGAGCCATTTTCCTCTCTCTCCTGGGATTGCCGCCCTGGATCCCCCTCTGCCTCCTCACCTGCCTGAAGCTGGACCGTGGCCTTGCTCTGTCCCTCGAGCCCCGATGGTGAACACCACACAGGAGCTGGGCTCGGCTTCTCCCGGGGGCCTGAGGCGGCTCGACAGCGGTGGCAGCAACGGGGTCCCTGAGAAGCGTCTCCAGATGACACCACTGCCACGGGGACTCGCAGGGGCTGAGCTGGAATCCGCAGACTCTCGGACCCGCTAGGGAGAGACACAGTGGCAAGACATGAGTGACTTCCCAGGCACGGGACCTTCCTGGCTCCCTGGGACCGTGCAGCTCTGAGATTCCTTCACCCAGATGCCTGGACTGGCCCAGAAAGCTGGATCTCAGTTTTACTGCCCCCCCCCCGAGTGAACTTACTTCTCTGAACCTCAGTTTCTTCATCTATGAAATGGGGAGATAGACCTCAACCTTGCCAGATGTGAATAGTGCTTGGCTTAGAGTAGGTATTACAGCAATCTTTATTTATTCACCAATTAATATGCAGTATATTCATTATTTATAACATCATGTAACTTATACTGCTATTTGTCATAATAATAGGCACTTTAATGGTATTTCATAAATTATATTACTTATTAAAATATAAAAATGAAACATGCAGTAAGTAAACAAGTGAATCATAATGGCAGTACCCATGGCCAGTCTATCTTGCAGACTCATTCCACAGAGGGGCTGTTCTAAGAAGCATTGGTGGGTCAGCCCATGAAGCACGGGGAGGCCATGTTGTACCATTATCTTCATATTACAAAAAGGAAGACTGAGTCTCAGAGCTCTAGTAACTTGCCAGAGGTTGCAGTTGGTTAAATAAATGGTGGGGATGGGATTCTGGACGCTGAGCCTCAGTTCATTTCTTAAAGGAAGGACTGGATGGGAGAAATTAAATAAAAAACTGTTTGCAAACATGCTCTGAGTAGACACTAGAGGCATTTAAACACCAAACTGAATCAGGTTCAGTTAATGAGTCGGGAATGTAAGTTCTTCAGCCCAGCAGATCTGGGGTTGGTTCAGTTCATGCTGCCTGGTCTCTAGGGCAAGCATGCCTCAGTTTCCCCATGGAGAAGGGGCGGTGGTAAGAAAACAGTACCAATTCCTCTGGGTCGTAGGTGATAAAAGAATAGGGGCTCAGTGGATAGAGCATCGACCTGCGGAGGGTCCCAGGTTCGATTCCGCTCAAGGACATGTACCTTGGTTTCGGGCACATCCCCAGTGGGGGATGTGCGGGAGACAGCTGGTCAATGTTTCTCCCTCATCGATGTTTCTAGCTCTCTTATCTCTCTCCTCCCCCTTCCTCTCTGTAAAAAATCAATAAAATATATTTCAAAAAGGAAGAATAGGAGGCCCTCTGGGAGGGCCAGCCACCCGCTCAGAGCCCGGCCTCGCCCCCCTGGCCCTGACCCTGAGGAGCTTCCCACAGAGGCTTCCCGGACCCTGCCTTCCTCCCCGACTTCCCCCCGGGCTCAGAGAGGCTTCTGATCTAGGTGGCCGGGCTGGCGGCTCCCACGTGTGCCTGTCTCCTGCTCACCTGGCCCTGCCTCGGTCTCTCCCGTCTGTGACCAGCTCCACACGTGCCATAACCCCACGGGCGGTGCCACACCCAGGCCCCCTTCAGCTCCCAGCCAGCATCCTGCCCCCACCCCGCCGGCCTCCTGGCCCAGCTCCTGCTGCAGCCGCTGCCAAGGGCCACGGTCCCGGTTGTCCCCATGCCCTCTGGCATCACTGTTCTTTTTTAAAATACAGAGAGGAAGAGAGAGGGATAGAGAGCTAGAAACATCGATGAGAATCATCGATCAGCTGCCTCTTGCACACCCCCTACTGGGGATGTGGCGCAATCAAGGTACATGCCCTTGACTGGAAAGGAACCTGGGACCCCCTCAGGACGCAGGCCGACGCTCTATCCACTGAGCCAAACCGGTTTCGGCGTCACTGTTCTTTTTGTCTCTCTCTCTCTCTCTCTCTCTCTCTCTCTCTCTCTCTATATATATATATATATATATATATATGTATATATATATATATATATATATATATATATATATATATATATATATATATATATATATATATAAAGGAACAGGGGACTCTTCTCCGTCCCCACTTGGAGTCTGTGCTTGTTCTTTAATGAATTTCCACCTTTGCTGTACAAAAAGAAAAAAGAAAAATATAGAGGCAGCTCGCACCAGCCACAGGCTGGGAGCTGTCCACGGTGCTGACCCCAGGGAGTGGCACCCAAACTGGAACCCGCAGCAGAGCGTGTGCGCTGCGGGTCACAGAAGTACCCGGGGACAGGGAGCTCACAGGGCGGCCCAGCTGTTTTCTGCCCCGCCCCTGAGCCTCACCAATGAGTCTGTGTCCACCATCAGACTCAGCATTCAGATTTAGAAAGTGAGGCCCAAGACCACAAGGCTGACCAGGGCCAGAGCCGGGGCAAGGAGAGCAGGGAAGAAGCCGAAGGGAGTGCACAGCAGTTGGCACCTCGGAGCCTCTGCCAGGTGCCGGGAAATGGCACAGCTCCTCTTCTCCTCTTGTCTCCGTGCCACAGAGGATGTCAGTGTTCACAGAGAAATGACCTGCTGTGGGTTACACAGCTGGGCTGCTTAGCTACCCTCTCCCCCAGCTCTTTGCACAGATTTGATCCCTCTAGGACCCAGGACTCCTGACATCTCCTCTCCATCCCCGAATCTGAGCACAACTGACACCCCCCACAGGCACCTGAATTCTGCTGCGGAAATCTAAGTAGTCAACATGAGGTCTCCCCCAGGAGAGAGGGTTCCCAGCAGCGAGCAGGGAGGGTGTTCAGGGAGAGTAGAGGGTGTGTGGGAAGCAGGCCTCTCCCGGGACAGGAAGCCCACTGATATCAGCTGCCCACTTCCTGCTTGGGGAAACTGAGCCAGAAACTTGCCCACATTCATATTCATTTATTTATTCAACAGATAAATAAGGTAGTTCAGCCCAAACCGGTTTGGCTCAGTGGATAAAGTGTCGGCTTGGGACTGAAAGGTCCCAGGTTCGATTTCGGTTAGGGGCCTTGGTTGCCTTGGTTAGTGTGCTTTGGTTGCGGGCACGTTCCCGGTGGGGGGTATGCAGGGGGGCAGCTGATCGATGTTTCTCTCTCATCGATGTTTCTGACTCTCTATCCTTCTCTCTTCCTCTCTGTTAAAAATTAATAAAATATATTTTTTAAAAATAAATAAAAATAAGGTAGTTAGTATAGTGCTAGAAAGAAAATGAAACCACATAAGGACCTGGAGAGTGATGGGGGCAGAGGGGTAAATGTCACTCAGACATATTATAGTTAGAGGGCCTTTCTGAGGAGGTAATTTTCACCTCCTCAGAGAAGGTGAAATGAGGAAAAGGAGCTGACCAGGAGTGAGCTTGGGAGATAGCACACGAGACAGAAGGGACAGCAGGTGCAAAGGCCCCGAGGTGGGGCTAAGCTGTGGGTCTGAGGAACAGCAGAAGGAGGGAGTGGAGTGGAGAGTTGATGCACGACCTTGGGGGTGGGATGAGGATTTGGGAATGAATTATGAGAGTGGACTGAGGGCTTTCAAGGGATGTGATTTGCTTTATGATTTTTTTTAAATTTCAAAGAGGAAGGGAGGGGGGGAGAGAGAGAGAGAGAGAGAGAAACATCAATGATGAGAATCATTGATCAGCTGCCTCCTCCAGGCCCCACCCTGGGAATAGAGCCTGCAACCCAGGCATGTGCCGGACCGGGAGTCGAACCGTGACCTCCAGGTCCACAGGTCAGTGCTCAACCACTGAGCCATGCTGGCTGGGCCTGGCTGCTTATTTTCATCCATTCTTCAGCTCAGTGGTCACCTCCTTGGAGAAGCCCTCCCAGCCCAGCCTGGGAAGCCCTACTCATACTCCCCTACTTCACTTTTGGTCTCGGTTTAACATCCGTCTCCCGGTCTATGAGTCTCTGCCCCCGTGCGTAGCACTAGGCCAGGCTCTAGGTGCCTCGTGTGCAAAGGAAGTGACTGATGCTGTAAACTGAATGTTCGGGGGAGTGCCAAGAGGCCCCCACTTTACAGAGGAGGGAGATGTGGCTCAGAGATGGAGGTGGATAAGTGTACTAAAGTGTGTGGGTACTTGCCTGCTGGCTCATCCTGATCCCTCTTAAGGTTTTAGCCCCCTCTCCCCCATTTTTTTTCTTTACAAAAGAAAATAGTGCGGAAACCGGTTTGGCTCAGTGGATAGAGCATCGGCCTGTAGACTGAAAGGTCCCGGGTTCGATTCCAGTCAAGGGCATGTACCTTGGTTGCGGACACATTCCCAGTGGGGGATGTGCAGGAGGCAGCTGATGGATGTTTCTCTCTCGTCGATGTTTCTAACTCTCTATCCCTCTCTCTGTTCCTCTCTGTAAAAAAATTAATAGAATATATATTAAAGAAAAGAAAAAAGAAAATAGTCCTGGAGAGGTTATCAGCCACTCAGGTGGCAGCGACCAGCCTGGGATTCAAACCCAGCTTCTGCTGAAGGAGCTCATTACCCAAGTCCTGCTCCCTGCGCCTGTAAGCCTGCTCCAGTCTCCTGGAGCGGGGCCATCGGCTCTGCCCCAAAGGTGTGGCCTCCTTTCCTCGGGCAATAAAAAACTTTGGTTCCAGACCTAGAGTCTGCCTCCCCCGCCCCCTCGGTCCCTTGTACCCCAAGATAGTGGCCGCAAACCTCGGGCTCGACACCTGGATTGAGTCTCAGACTTTGAGTGGCCTCTCTGGGCCTTGGTTCCCCCACTTGGAAGTGGGTCCCCAGGCAGCTCTGGGTGTTTCTGAGTAGGGGGGCTGCTGGGGCGCCCCTCCCCCATGGCCTGTATAAGGCCATCTCCTGCCACTCACCTCGCTGAGCAGGAAGGAAAGTGCTGTTCCGCTGCGCCTCATGCTGCAGGCGTCTCTGAACCTGGGGAGACGGATGTGAAACCCCAGGCCCCAGGGGTCCAGCCTTGCCCCCTAGATGGGGCTCACTCCCACACCCTGCACCCTCTCCTGGAACTCACAGATACTCAACTGAGGCAGCTAGGACACCACCTGAACCTCTGCAGGGGCCTCCATCCAGGCACAGGGCCTGGGTGCCCACATACACTCCTAAGCCCCCTCCCTTCTCCCCGCTGTGGTCAGCAGCTCGGGACCATCAGGTCCCTCAGGGAATCGTCCCCTGGCCCCAGGTCCCATGAGGGAGCACTCAGTTCTCAGACCAGCTCTGGAGGGTTTGGAGAGCCCAGTCCACCGCCTGAGAGCACTCCAGACTCACACGGCCTCTGTGAGGCCCAGGCAGGCCTGGCACACACCGCCACGGCCGAGTCCTGTGACCTGCCGTGGAGCCGGGTAGGGGAGGATGGGACCTGCCCAAGAGGGCGGCCCAGGGTCCCCTCAGCAGAGCCCTTAACTGTCCGCGCCAGGCCCAGCCCAGACACACCCACACTCCACCCTCAGGGCCCAGCCAGGAGGCTGCGGGCAGAGTGACGGGGAGATATCACCAAGAGAGACGGGCATGGGAGAGAGAGTGGCCAGGAGGCTGAGCTATTGTGGGAGAACAGGGAAGGGGGTGTTAAGTTTGATTGTTCCTTTGTTTGCTTATGAGAGAGGGAGAGAGATGGAAACACAGGGAGTCAGAGAGAAAAATGGAGAGAGAGAGAGAGAGAGAGACAGAGGGATGGAGAGAAGAGGGGTGTGGGGGGGAGAGAAAGAGGAAAGAGACAGACATTGACAGAGAGAGAGATGGAGAGACACAGAGAGAGGAACAGAGAGACAGAGAGATGCAGACAGACAGAGAGACAGAGAGAAGTGCCATAAGACCGGGAAGGCTTTACTGGCTTGAGGTCTGGGACACTGTGCTTCCCCACAGAGCCCTCTAGGGTTGGGGGCGGCCCTCAGGGGTCCCCGGAGGCTCCCGGAAAGTCGCTCACCTCGCTGCCGCGCTGCCGCTCCGGTCAGGAGCCCCTCCACGCGCAGCGGCCGGAGCTGCCGCTGAACCGGCCGGGAAAGTTCACGAGGCCGGCGGCAGGGAAAGGAGTTCCTGTGGTGCTTCTGCCTCCGGCCGCCACAGGTTAATGTTTCACTAGCTCGGCCGCCTGCTGCCCCCGGAATCACCAGAGCATGACTGTCCCTCCGCGGGCTTTTCCCCACCGTGTGGGTGACCTTGACGCCAGGCTCTCTGACCACGCATTTCACAGCAGCTAAACCCAGCCCCGAGGGGCAGCGCCAGGCCCAGCCTTGGCCAAGGGGCACGAAGCTTCCCTGTCCCCGTGGGAGAAGCCCCGAGGGCCTGGTGGGGACAGGAGTAGGCAGCAGGAAGGGTCCACTGACCTGCCGAGGGTCCCCCGCCCCAGGCCTGCTCCCCCAAACTTGGTGCTCCCTCCTGTCCAGTGGGAGGGGAGAAAGTGGGGTCCAGCTCAGAGCTGAAAAGCAGCACTGAGCAATGGGGGGAGGGGCGCTTTGACTCCCTGCTCTCCATCTGCTTCTGGGCTTTCCTGCCTGCAAGCCTCTGCATAGGGTTGCCCCTGCCTCCTGCTGTGCCTTCTCCCTCTGCTTATCTGCCCCTTAAGCCCCTGAAGGAAGGCTGAGCAAACCCCACCACCTACTGGCTGAAACTCCAGGTTAAACCCACCTTCCTTCCCACGGACCACACACCTCTCTGTTGTTTCCCCAAACACCCCGCGTCCTTCCTGCCCCAGGGCCTTCTTCCGGGCTGTGCCTGCTTCCTGTGACACCCGCCTGGCTCTCCCCAGGGTGTTCCTTCCCAAGGTTGAAGTCTCAGCTCAATTATTGCCTCTCCAGAGAAACCCCCCTGCCAGTCAGCAAACTGGACACACAGGCCACCGGAATCTGGCCACGGCGCCAACATGTGATTCCATCGCCCTCGGAACCATCTGGAATGTTATTTGAGCCTGTCTCTGCCCTTCAGGGCTGTGGGCCCCATGAGGGTAGAGACTAGCACGTAGTAGGACAGAAATCCACAATTCAGGAGGCCTCAGAGGAATGGTAGGGGCTTTATTCCAACCTTGTCCCTCCCCAGGGGACCGGGCCCATCTAAGTCCCCACCCCACAGGGGTCGCGCTGGTGGGCGATGGGTGAGGATGACCTTTGGCCCATTAGTTCCTGGAAGAAAAACACACACAGGGAGTGTTCAGGCACCAGGGCCTTGCTCTGCTTGGCATGGCGGCCCCCCAACCGGCCCCCATCTCACCATGGACATCTCGTCTGGCGCCTGGAACACAGGCCCACCCTGGTGACAGCACCTCACGGCCGTTACCACAGACCCGCTGAGCAGAAAGGACACCAACAGATACACGGTCACTCCCACCCCCGGGTTCCTGGGCAGCTCAGGCCCCAGCGTCACCTGGAGCGGAGGGAGGAGCCTGGAGTTAGCCCTGGAGCCCACCCCTCCCCTCCCCAGGCTGAGGTACCTTCAGGGCCCAGAATCTTTAAACCCAGCACTCACTCCCCTCTCTGGTCGCTGCCCTCACTTTTTTATTTTAAATATATTTTATTGATTTTTTTACAGAGAGGAAGGGAGAGGGATAGAGAGTTAGAAACATGGATGAGAGAGAAACATTGATCAGCTGCCTCCTGCACACTCCCTTCTGGGTATGTGCCTACAACCAAGGTACATGCCCTTGACTGGAATCGAACCTGGGACCCTTGAGTTCGCAGGCCGACGCTCTATCCATTGAGCCAAACTGGTCAGGGCTGCTCTCACTTTTTAAAGTGCCTCCTTCTCCTTTTGCTTGTGAACATGTCTGGCCGTAAGGAATTCATTCTGTTTGCCGTCTCAGCTCGGCAGTTTTCACTGCTCTCATGGGCCACTCCCAGGAGTTCTTACACAGGGAGAAAAATCTAGAACTCCGTTTACAAACTCTGCGGCCTTCTGGGGACCATGTGACATGGGACACTCTGAGAAGATGGCTTATATCCTGTGACTTGAAGCAAAAGCTCATCACACTTGGTGCTTGCACTCTTCTTTGAACATTTCGGAGACAACATGGCAGTCTGAGTAACAAATTTTTCTAGATGCCTCTGAAAATTCTCGGCCTCTATTGCACCACTGGGGTCCTGGATGGTCACAGTGTACGATCTTCCCATCCTCTTGGCTTCCCCCCTACTATCCTACTCACAGTTCCTCAAGTGTACCAGGCACAGTCCTGCCTCAGGACCTTTGCACAGGCTGTGCCCGCTACCTGGGCTGCTTTCCCCATAGATAACTTGTAGCTCCTCTCTCACCTCCTGCAAATTGAGACCTTTACTGGCCACTTTAAAAAAAAATTTAAACCATTTGTACTCATATTCCAACCCTTTATTCGGTTATATTTTGTTATTTTATAAACAAATATGGAATTTACTTATAACAGCTGTATCCCACAGGTTGTGACATACACGAGGCACTTTATTTATTTTTTAATATATATTTTATTGATTTTTTACAGAGAAGAAGGGAGAGGGACAGAGAGTTAGAAACATCGCTGAGAGAGAAACATCCATCAGCTGCCTCCTGTACACCTCCTACTGGGGATGTGCCTGCAACCAAGGTACATGCCCTTGTCCGGAATCGAAGGTGGGACTGATGCTCTATCCACTGAGCCAAACCGGTTAGGGTGAGGCACTTTTAATGTGTCTGAAATGAAGAAGGCCTCAGAGCTTTCAGCAATACCGGGAGCGGAGGGGAGGGAATCGGAGGGGTGCGGCCCTTTCGAGCACATTCTTAGGTCTGTGTCTCCCCCTGGAGGCCGATCCCAGAACTGCAGCCGGTAACCTCAGCCATCTCTCCCCTCTTCCTCCCCCACACTCCCCGCAAACTGCCCAGAAGCACAGAGCCACAGAGGTACAGGCAGCTGTGGCCGAGGGCCCGGGAAGTGGGGCTCGAGTGCAGGGTCAAGGAAGCGGAACTCACTCAGGTGGCAGGAGTGGGAGGTGGGGTGAGCGCGGAGCTGGAGAGCCCGAATTGGGGTGGGGGTTACCTCTGAATTTAAGGGGCTTTGCAGGGAGAGGGCAGGGGGGGAGGGGAGTCTGCCCCTGAACCAGGGATGGGGCGGGGGCTGGAGTGGTTGGTGGGGGGGTCCCCCTGAACTAGGAGAGAACTGTGGCTGGAGGGAACCGGGTTTGGAAGTTGAGGTTCCAGGCTCCCTCCTAACACCAGAGGGCACAGGGAGGGGGTGATGAGGAGAAGGTGGGGGACCCGGGCCCAGCCCTTCTCTGGATGCCCTCTTCCCTCAGAGAGTGACCCCGCTCCCGGGGGCCTGGAGGGGCTAGTTCACCCCCGAGTGCCCAGTGGGACGTGAGGTGCCCTTTACAGAGCTCTCTGAGCCGCAGTGCAGCTTCCAGTGCAGGCCGCCTGCTCCCAGCCCCCTCTCTGGCTTTGGGGGCCCAGAAGCTCTCTGGGCACAAGAAATGGCTGCAACCCAGGCAGCACTCGGCTGACCCTCCCCTCCCCCCATGCAGCACAATGAGCCTTTTTAAAAAAATATATACTCTAATGATTTTTTACAGAGAGGAAGGGAGAGAGACAGTTAGAAACATCGATGAGAGAGAACCATCGATCAGCTGCCTCCTGCACACCTCCCACCGGGGATGTGCCCGCAACCAAGGTACATGCCCTTGACCGGAATCGAACCTGGGACCCTTCAATCCGCAGACTGACGCTCTATCCACTGAGCCAAACCAGCCTTGGCTTGGGTGACCCTTTCAAATCTCCTGGGACTCAAAGGGTTTTTGGTCTGTGAAAGGGACAGCTCCAGCAGGCAGCACCTCAGAGTCACATGGGTCTGCGCATGTGGGTGCACAGACCCCTCAGAGCCCCCAGAGAGGATCAGCCCTAATCTTCTGCAGGTGCCTGGAAGGTCCTCACGGCCAAACTGTTTTTTGTTGTTTCACTTAAGTATTTTTTTATTTTCAGAGAGAGAGAGAGAGAGAGAGAGAGAGAGAGAATAATGATGAGAGAAAATCGTTGATCAGCTGCCTCCTGCATGCCCCTTACTGGGAATCGAGCTCACAACCTGGGCATGTGCCCTGACCGGGAATTGAACCGTGGTCCCTGGTTCATAGATCAGTGCTCCATACTGTCAGCATCAGAGTCCTAATGGGGAGTGGGGAGAGGCCTGGGCTCTGGGAATAGTCAGGGGATCAAAGCTCTGAAAAACTTCGCCCCCAACCTTGTTCCAGCCGCTCCTGGCTCCTGACCCTCCAGGCACGGAGTCCTGGGCCAGGCTGAGGGCGGGTAAATATTTCATGGGCCACCTCCTACAGTTACTTCGCTCCCAATTCCAGGCTGCTGTGCACCTTAGCTGCTTGCAAGTTCACTCACCGACCCTGTCCACGCTGCCCGAGTGGATCTTTTCCTCTCCTACCGCCCAGCTGGCAGGAATGTGGAGGTAACATACGTGCCCTTGACCGGAATTGAACCCAGGACCTTTCAGTCTACAGGCCGACTCTCTAGCCACTGGGCCAAACCGGTTTCGGCACTGGTTGATTCTTGTATGTGCCCCGACCAGGGATCGAACGCACAACCTTGGCATATGGGGACTACACTCTAACCAACTGAGCCACCCAGCCAGGGCGGAGGCTATTTCTATGTCCTGGGCCATGAGTCCTAGGCCAGGAGGCCGGCATGGGCCAAGTCAACTGGTTCTAACCCAGCTCAGGCACAGCTGGGAGACTAGCACAAGCCTCAGCTTCCTGAGCTATAGAATAGGGATAAATAAGGTGCTTTCCGAGTGAAGCCCCTGCTGCCAGAAGCGTCATATGGGTGGTGGCCTCCACTCTGATATTACAGGTCTGGGGCAGGTGCACAGGTCAGACAGAGTGACGGTTTTGTGGGAGAGGAGGCACTGCAAGAGTCCAACTCCGGTGGAATCACTGTTGCACACCCGAAACTAACATAACAGTGTGTGTCACCGATAAAATAAACCTTACTAAGAAGTTCAGTTCTGCACCCTGGGGACAGTCAGACAAGCGGGCACCAGGAGCTTCTCCTGGGAGCATGGATGCTTAGGGACCGGGAAATGAGCCCGTCCCCCTTCCCATGGCCCTGTGTCCTCCTTCCCTCGGGGGCTGGCGAATAGGAACAGCTTTAAAATGGAACCTCAAACTGGGTATGAGGCAGCCACCACTTCTCACTGGGTCAGGCCAGGCTGAGGCATCCTCAGGGCTAGAGTGGGGGCAGTGGAGGGGTGGGGGTGCTGCCGCTGTTCTCATGACCCCCACCTTGCTTCGGGGAGGGGGGAGCAGCCCTTCTGGGGGCGGGCACCTGGCAGACCAGCCTGGCCTGGAAAAGGGCCCGACACCAGGTGTATGCTGGCAGTATGGCCCTCCATTCCCCGCCTTCCCCAGCTTTTTAGAGGCCAATCTTCTTCCTTACCTGCTCTTACCTGTAGGGGTGTCCGCAGCAGCAGAGAAATTCACATCGGTTTGCAGCAGCAGCCGGGAGCTGCCATTCCTGCGTGCGAGGGTGGAGGGCGGGCTCTGCACAGGTGTGATGTGTGGCCAGGTGCGTGGCCAGGGGCTGGTTTTTACACCTGCCCACGGGGAGGGGGAGGGGGGCCTCAGGACACAGGGCCTATGGGTGCCACCATTTGCCAAGGCTGCCATACCTGCCCCCCCTGCACCTGGATCCCCCCTTTCCCCCACCCGCCCCCCCCCCGTCTAAAAATCCCGCCTGAACCATGACCCAGAAGCCCTCAAATTCTGCGCATCCCTGCGAATCCCTCCTTTCCGTCCCCCCCCCTCCGCAGCAGCCCCCACCCGCTCTGTGGCCCCTTCCTTAGCTGCCATCCCTTTGCCACTCCTCCAAGCAGGCTGCCCCCTCTGGGTGCCTATAGCCCCCTCCCGCTCCCTGTCCTGTCCCTGACCCCACAGGCTGGGAACATCTGTGTTCAGCTCTCTCTCACCCAGACTGGAGCCCCTTGCGGCTGAGCCCAGCATCCCACCAGATCAGTCACTGGCCGAAAACCGCTGGCATTTCCTGAATAAGGCACCATGCATGCACCCAGAGGGTCCCCAGGCCGAGGGCCCAGGGCCCAGACACTGGCTTCTGGAGTGTGTCAGGGACACCGCCCCACTGTCATGGACAGATCTTACGGCCTGGGTCCCTCTCCCAGACACAGACCCTGGGAGCCAACGACGTGGTTCAAAGTTTTAGGGTCCCTCCAGTCCGGAGTGTTCCAGATTCCCTCACTCCCTGCCACCACCACCCCCCCCATGCCCATGATACCCCTGGGAGCGTAGGCTGTGGAGCACTTTATTCATTAGACCGAGAGCGCCACATGGCATCGCCCTGATGTCCCCCGTCGGGCCGTCAGGGTGCTAGACTCCTGGCCACTGCGCGTCCTGTGGGCCGTCCCGCGCCGCTGGCCTCAGAAGCGCGTCCGTGGTGAGGGAGGACCGCGTGTAGTGGCCCCGCCAGGTGGCCTGGAGTATCTTGGCGGCCACCTGCTCCCTCATCAGCCGGCGGCGCACGACGAAGCCCCTCCAGATGGCCTGGATGCGTGTGGCCGCCTTCATCTGGCTCAGGGTCAGCCTGGCGCTCTGGGTGCTCAGCTGGGTGTCCTGGTCCCACCGCGCGGCCCCCTGGTCCGCGGTGGCCCGGCCCGTGCCCTTCACCACCCTCGTGGGCAGGGTGTAGCCGCACGTGTGGCACGTGCGGGGGCTGGCAGCTACGAGCATCACGGCGCTGGGCGCGCTGCCCAGCCTGGTGCTCAGCGACTGGCAGACGGCGCAGGCGCGGGGCTGGCAGGACAGGAAGCAGCGGTGGCCGGAAGTGGGCGTGGTCCTGTCGCTCACTTCCGCCCAAGAGCAGAGGAGCGGCGCGAGCTGGGCCAGGCGCTTCCGGTGCCGGCGGGCGCTGAGGCCTCGCCACGAGGCCTGGATGGTGATGGCCGCCTTGAGGAGCCGCGCCAGGTGCCGGCGCGCGCAGTAGCCGCGCCAGGCGGCCTGGATGACCACCGCCCACTGGTGCCACACCCTGACCGTGCGGCGCACCAGGTAGCCGCGCGCGCACGCCTGGATGACCACGGCGGCCTGCAGGATGATCATCTCCATGGTGCGCACGGACGTCACCAGCAACCCCAGCCGCCGGGCGTCCACCAGCGCCTCCAGGCCCATGGCATCCCACGGCTCGTTGCACCGGGGCGGCTTCCTGGTGCCGCAGGGGGTCTTGTCCCCCCCCTTCATGGGCTCCACGGCAGCGCTGGGGATGGCGCCGTTCCACGTTGGGCCGCCAGCCATGGCGGCGTCCATGGAGACCTGGAGTAAAGCGGAGGTCAGAGGTGCCCCGTGACCGCACACAGGAGCCACGGGGTCCCCCAGCGACTCCCGGTTAAAAAGGGGGCCCCCAGGAACCACTTAGTGAAGATTCATCACCCAGAAGCCGCCTGCGAACCCCGCCGCCGAGCAACCCAGGGATGGCCATGTCGTGGCCAGACGGCAGTAGGGATCGTTGGCGTTATGGCCGGCAGCGTACCCCTGGAACCTTTGGGGCCTTCCTGAGGGCCCTGGAGGCGTGCTCCGCCGCCTCCTGGGAGGCCTCAGCCTTGACCACAGAGCCATCTAGCATTCCGGAGGCAGCGCTACTATGCAAGGACGTGTAGGGTTCTCTAGCCAAGGAGGTCACGGTGGCTGCTCTGAGCCAGGTTCCCAGACACTGGCACCCACTGGACGCCACCCCATAGACTGTACGGCAGCCCACGTTAGGCCGCATGGGTGGCCCCTGACCTCCGGGAAGGGTTTGAGATACCCCCTATCCCAGACGCAGACCTCATATGCAAACTAGATGCCTCAGTCCTGTCGTGAACCAGTGTGGGTGACCCCGATGTTACTGTAGAAGCCACCATCCCATAGGAATGGCTCCCGGGCATGTGAGCAGCCAAGGCTCTGAGGGACAAGGTGAGCCACTGACGCCTGGGAGCTCAGGGGCCCCTGTGTCCATTTGCACACTGGGGACCCCATGAGAAGTCACAAAGTGGGAGCTAGGGGCCCTCCCCCTGGTGGCTGACTTCTGCTGCAGAGTTCGGGTGACCCTGCTGGCTCCGGTGTGCAAAACCTGGAGGCTGGGGAAGGACGGGGCGATGCCATCATCACAGCTCCGGCTCAGCTGGGAGCTGCCCCTCCTCTGACAGCCTTTGGCCTTTGGAGTCTTGTCTTCTGCCAGGAAGTCGTGGTCAGAGTCCACATCAGGTGACGGGATCCTCAGACATCCATGGGGTTGCCTCAAGGCCCATGGACTCCCTATGAAACAGGACTGCTGGGAGAGAGCCTCGTCCAGGGCCTGGCCATCTCTGGTCTCAAAGGCTATTGTCCCATGAATGTGGCTCGACAGAGAGGCTCTGCAGAGCCATGGGCTCTTGGTGCACTCCTCTGGCTCTGCCACTGGATTCTTAGGCCTGGGGCGGGGCTTGAGACCATGGTAAGGATGGGCGGTGAGTCCATTGAGTCTGGACCCCTGAGTCACGCTTCTGACTGTGGAGGGTGGACTAGCTGCGCAGGCCATGGATCTCAGACAAGGCTCTGACTCAGTCCCCCAGTCATAAGTTCTGCGACCACACTAGGGGCCACAGAACCAGAAGAGACAGACACTTAGGCCCACCCCACTCACCCCTGAACCTAGGGCAGTCTTGGAGAGGTTACTAGTACAGGATCTTAAAGACACTGCCTTTTCCCACCTGCACCAGGTGCTGTAATCGGTCTGGGGGGCACCCTATTCACCACAGAACCTGGGGGTAGGGTCCTGGCCATGTCACTGGCCACAAACACTAGAGGAGACTCGGCCACACCACCGATGACAGAGCCTGGAGAAGGGCTGTGGACCATGGCATTGGAGGTCCTGGCCCAGGCAGCTGATCACGGATCATGGCTGAAGGGCTTGAGCCACACAATTGACCACGTAATTAACCACGTAACCCAGTGGAAGGCTGGGGCCACACAGTGGATCTCAGACCCTGTGGGAAAGCTAAAGGTCTTGCCACGAACCTCAGTACCTGGGGCCACCGCTGTGCTCATCCTATTGGCTACAGAACCCGGCACTGAGAGACTGGCCATGCCCATCACAGGCTCCTGGCTGGAAGCATTGGATTGTTGATAACTGGATGTGGTGACTGTGGACATAAGACACTGGTGGCCCACATGGATCGACATTGACCTGACCTATGCTGGAGCCCACATTGGCCAGGGGAAATCTGGACGGACTCAGACCTGTTGGCCACAAAAGCCTGAGAACAGCCAGCCCTGCCCCCCCGTCCCCTTGAAGCTTGTTCATGAGCCACAGGGGTACCTGCCATAGAGGTCCAGAATGCCATGGGAGCCGTGCCACTGCCGATCTGAGATTGCCTTGGGCCCACAGCAGTTGCCACGCTTCTCCGGCACACACTCCTTGTCACACCAGGAGACACAGGTCCTTGAGTCATATTTAGGAACTTTTCAGTATCCAGGGTCCCAAGACACATTTGAGAGCATACCAGCAGCCACAGCGCCCTGACACGTGCTTGTAGCCAGGATCCTGAATAGAATGCCCGAGACAGCCTGGATCCCCGGCCTAGACAAGAACCCCCTCCATGCGTCACAGCTGGCGGGTAGAGGTTTGGGGTTGAAACAGTGACAAGAATGTTCTGTTTGGTGCCTCCCACCAAGACCAAGTGGCTGATGAAACCCAGGGGACACCTCTCTGAGTTCAGGGGCCTGGACCTATGAGGTCATCCCATGACCCATCAGAAGATATTGACATGGATTCACCCCAGTGGCCAGAGATGGCTGGCTCAGCCCCCAGCCCATGCCACTAGCCCAGACAGATGTGTTGTATTCCAGGTGACTTCAGCCAGCAAGGGTGGATGACAGACAAGGGGCCACTGCATTCACTCTGGACAGGAGATCTGAACTCGCCTCGGGGCCCAAAATAACAGTGATTGCATAACCCTTACTACTACTCACATGTGGCTGGCCTAGGCTGGGGGCCACACTATTGCCCATAGTTGCATGGGTTAGGCTAGGGCAGTGGTCGGCAAACTCATTAGTCAGCAGAGCCAAATATCAACAATACAACGATTGAAACTTCTTTTGAGAGCCAAATTTTTTATACTTAAATGTCTAATGCCACTTCTTCAAAATAGATTCGCCCAGTATTGGTATTCTGTGGAAGAGCCACACTCAAGGGGCCAAAGAGCCAAATGTGGCTCCCAAGCCGCAGTTTGCCGAGCACTGGGCTAGGGGCCACTCCACTGGTCATAGATGGCTGTGCTAGGCTGGGTCTTACCCACAGACCTTAGATGGCTGGCCTAGAAGGCTTAGATAGGCTCTGGGGAGCTTACTGGCCATAGAAAGCTGGCCTGGATTTGGAGCCACCTTACTGGTTACTGATGGCTAGGATGGGCTTGGGATCAATTTACTCATCAAAGATGGCTGCTGCTCAGAGGGACCACATGACCTACAGACAGTCCTGTCCTGTAGGGATTCTGGCACAAGCTATCTTTTGGACCCAGAGAGTTTTGGCTTGAGGACATATACCTCTTGTCCTGACCACCTGAGCTCCAGTGGATGCTCAAGGTCATATGACTGGACACTGAGCTGTGGTACAGAATGGGGATCAGCTCTGAGGCCAGGAAGGGCGAGTGGTGGAGGTTTGGGGCCATGTACCCATGACCCACTCTCTCCATCTCTCCCAGGTCCCCAGGCCTCTGGGACCTCCCCATGGCCTCCCCAGGACTCCTCCTCTGCCAACTCGACAACAGTCAGGCTGGCCACAGGCAGGGTACAAAGACTGAGTGGGCTACAGGGGCACAAACAGCTCTGGGACCTGCTCAAACTTAGGCCACAGCCTGCAGAACCCTTGGAGGAGCTTCTGGCCAGGTCAAGGTCATTGTCTGAGCCCTGTGGCAAACAGTTCACTGAGTATATAGCTCCCATGGGCAGCACGTGCCAGAAATGATACCCCGTGTTCAATTCTTCTCAAATGGATGTATGGGGAAGGGAGGGCACTAACTGACTTTCTGGGGACGCTTCCCTGACTTTCGAATGCCCGGAGGTGACCAGGAGGCATGGAGCCAGGCAGCAGGATGCTGTTGTGTTTGGGTGCCTGGGGGGGTCTGTGGTTGAGTTAGAGGACTTTGCTCACTGGTGGCCCTCGGGAGACCAGAGGCCACCTTGTTGGTCATCTCACTCCGGCCCTTAAGGGCCTGTGTATGACTTGGGGACTGAGTCCTCTGCATGGTCTCCGCAGGGACCGTGATTCTTGCAGACTTTTGGCGCTGATGGCTGATACACCTCAGGGGTCCCCGCTGGTGACCCCGAATGGCTGACACCAATAAGCACCCCCCCCATAGATGGTGACAAACTGCTGGGAGTGGATGGTTATCCCACCACCCACAGTGCCGGCAAGCTTGCCTGGGGCCACCCTGTCCTCCCCCAGGGATGTTGACAGACATGGGGCCATCGTGCTGGCCACATGTGGTTTGTGGGAGCTTGGGGCCACGCCACTGGCAACTAGTGTCTGCCACAGATGGCGGGGTGGCTGCAGGGGGAGCGGCTCAGGCAAACTGGGGCCTGCATCACTCACCCTGAGTGGAGAGCTGATGCCGATTCGCCCGCCCCTGGGTGCACGGAGGCGTCTCCCTTATCCCATGACAGAGTGGGGTCCAAAACTGCAGTCAGTCAGGGAAACTGGAGAACGGTGATGGGCAACCTAGTGACTAAGGAGGCACCCGGACAAGCAGGGTGACCTCCTGACCATGGCCCATCCTCCATCTCCTCCAACAGCCCTCCCAGGCCCCACCCTGGACCCTGACCTTGCTGGGCTGTGGCCTCACACGGCCCATGGTGGGCCCCCGTGCAGCTGGCCGGCACTTCCTGGAGTCCACCTTCACCGGGACTGGCGTCACAATCAGCCCAGTTCCCAGTGTTTTCGAGGTGGCCTTTGGGAGGACGAGTTCAGTCTGGAGGGCCGCCTGAGACAAGGACTGGCTCAGGACGGTGCCCAGCTCCCCCTGGCACACCGCCTGGCTCAGAGCAGCCCGGTCTTGCTCGGTCAGGACCTTGCTGAGCACCTCCACCAGCGTGTTCTGGATGGCCTTCGTGAGTTCTGCCCGCAGCTCCCCCTGGGAAAGGGCACGGGACAGGGCAGTGCCCAGCTCGCCCCAGGACAGAGCCTTCACCAGTGCTGTGCCCAGCATGCCCGGGGGCAGGGCCTTGGCCATCGTGGTGCCTAGGACCTCTTTGGACAGCAGGGCCTGGTTCAGCACCGCCCTCGCCTCTCCCTGGGGGAGAGCTTTCGCCAGCAGAGCACGGATGTCCTCCTGGGAGCCCAGCACAGCGGCCAGCTCAGCACACAGTGAGGCCAGCTGGGCGGCCCCCAGCTCCTCCTGGCAGGGCGCGGCTGGGCTTGTGGTCAGTGGCTGGGCCAGGGTGGCCCGGCTGTCACCCCAGGACTCGACGTTGCATGTGGAAGGTCCAATGGACGCCAGCCGAGGCACCAGCATGGTCTGGGTCTTGGAGGCCGCCTGGCGTGGGCTCTCGGTGGCTTTGTCCTGGGCACAGCCGTGGGCTGGGAGCGGGGTTAATCTGTCCCCTGGCTTTGCTCGGGACAAAGTGCAAAGAGAGCCGAGGTGTTGACAGGGCTGGGTGGAGGCCTTGAACCCAGCCAGGAGCGGCTGGGACCGAGTCTTGCTACCGAGCTCAGCAGCCTGGCGGGCAGCAGAGAGGCACTCGGCTGCTTCTGAGACCAGCTGGGCTTGGGAATGCGCCTTGGTCAGCCCCGCAGGCGGATGTGCTTGAGACTGGACCGTTATCACCTCTGTGGTCACAGGTGCCGGGGACTGCGTCTTGGCCAGACACGCGCCCGGATGGGCCAGGGTCGGGGCCGGGGCTAGCTTGGCAGGCGGATGTACCTGGGATGGGGGCTTGGACAGACACCTGGCGATGTTTGCCTGGGGCGGGGGCCTCATCTGCCTTGCCAGCATATGTCTCTGGGGCGAGGCTGTGGCGGGACAGGTGGCCTTCTGTGCTCGGAGCAGGGGCTTGGCTGGGCGCGGGCCCTGCTGTGCGTGGGGCAGAACCACCGCCATCTCTGCCGGCGCACAGCCCCGGGACCGAGCCTTCGGGACATCTGTTCTCAGCTGTTCCTGCGATAAGACCTTGGCCACGCTGGTGTTAGATGTGGCTGTCATTCTCACCTGCTTCTGGGAGAAGAAGGACCTGATTTTCTCGGCTTCCGCAAAAGGCCTAGATGGAGCCTTGGGAGCCCCAGCCCCCAGATGTGGTGGGGGGCAAAATTTCACCTTTCCCTCAGCCACGTGTGAATGGGACGAGACTTGGTCCGTGCCTACCATCTGCCTCCCGGTCACCACAGCCTTGGCCGTCAGTCTGTTCAGGTCTGTATGTGACGACGAGGTATTGGGAATCCCATCCGCCACGGCGGCTGGAGGCGAAGCGTCCAGATTTCCATCTGCGGGAGGAGACAGGCAGAGGTTCCTGATGACGGTGGCCACGGAGCGTAACTGGGCCGGCGTCTTGATGATCATGGCTGCCAGACGTGTCTGGGTAGGGGTCTGCGTCACTGAGTCTCCTGGGAGCGTCTGAGATGGGGTCTGGGTCACTGAGTCTCCCGGGAGCGTCTGAGATGGGGTCTGGGTCACTGAGTCTCCTGGGAGCGTCTGAGATGGGGTCTTGGCTGTCGCAGCCACCGGACATGTCTGCAGGAGGGACTTGGCTATCGGGGCTGTTGGGTACATCAGGGGCAGCGGGGTTTTGAACATCACAGGCACCGGGCAGGTCTGTGCCGGGGGCTTGGCCATCACAGGCACCGGGCAGGTCTGTGCCGGGGGCTTGGCCATCACAGGCACCGGGCAGGTCTGTGCCGGGGACTTGATAATTGAGGTCATGGCAGCCGGTTGTCTCAAGGCTGTTGGTCGCATCTGAGCTGGGGTCTTGGTCATCGGGGCTGCCGGGCTCGGCTGGGGCGGGGTCTTCGTTGCCATTGTGGATACTGGGCACGGCTGGGCTGGGATCTTGTTCAAGATTGCTGCCAGGCATGACTGGAGAGTGGTCTTGGCCACGGGGACGGCTGAGTCCAGCTGAGGTGGGATCTTGGCTATTGTTACCCTGGGCCTTGGGCAGTGCTGGGCTGCGGATTTGTGCATCGTGGAGGCCAAGCACGAATGGAGTGGAGTCTTGGTGGTCGAAGATGCTTGGCCCGTCTGTGGTGAGGCTCTGAGCACCTCTATTTCCACCTGGGCCTGCGCCTGGGTCTTGAGGGGGGCGTGAAGTGTCTGGGCAATCCTTTCACAGGGTGGCCCGAGGGCTCCTGCCTTGCTGGCTCTGCCAGTCACTTTCTTGGTCTTCGTCCAGTCCCCTTCTGAGTGGCTAAGGCTGGTACTTCTGACGGTTCTGGTTAGCAGACAGGGTTGGTACTTTGCATTCAGACCCGTGGGACACGGAAGTCTGAGGGAAGTCTGGAATGGCAGGAAAGTGGCGGTAGGGCCTCCGGTGGCACAAGGAGCCTGCACGCCGGGCCGTGGGGCGCCTGGGGGCTGCAGCAGGGCCAGCTGGAGGGCACAGGCAGCCAAGCTGTCATCAGAAGGGAACTGGGTCTCCTTATTCACCATGACAGGAGGGGCCAGAAGATGCCTGCCTTCTTCTGCATGCTGGAACCGCACCAGCTCCGGGGGGTGATAAGGGATGTTCTCCTCGTCCGCTTCTGATTTTTTCTCCGCTGCCTTGCCATACCGGAGGCGGCGTTTGGTATTGAAGCGCCGCCACGCTGCATGGACGCCTTTAGCCGCCAATATGTGGGTGGTCAGCTTCTTCCGGAGCTGGTGGCCCCTCCAGTTGGCTTGGATGAGGGTGGCTGCACGAGACTTCATCATGTCCATCTCATCCACCAGGATGTTCTTGAAGGCCTGGCTCTCGACCACAGCCCGGAGGCGTGGAATGTGGTGAGGTGCCCCCTTGTCCTTGTCAGGCTGTTGCAGGAGGGTCTTCCTGAATGCAGCAGGTGTCCCTGCTTTGCCTTGGTAACTGGGGGCGGGCTGGGCATGGTAGGAGCGCTGCCCGCTAGGTGAAGACTGTAGCCATGTTGCTTGTGGCATTGTCTTGGTTCCTAGGTGGGTCAACTCTGCCTGTGGGGTGGCGGGGAGGTAGTCAGAGAGTGGAGTTGTGCAGACAAGAGGGGTCCTGGCTGGAGCAAGCGCTTGCCCCGGGACCTATATCCTGTCCCTGGTACCTTGTAATCTTCCTCCTGCCCATTGCAGCCCCCTCCATCCTGGCCCCCTGGCCACCTGAAGCTGGAACATACTGTGAGCACAGCACTGATCACACTATTTTGAGAATTTCCTGTGTGTGTGTATTGTTATTTCCCTCTCCCAATTGACTATCAATTCCTAGAGGGCAAGAAACAGGTCTGAGTCACGCCTGTGTCCCCATCGCAGTCATAGAGTCTGGTTTCAGGATGTGAATGGGTAGGTGTTGGATGAGTGACTAACTTGACTAATAAGTGAGTGGATGAGTGGATTGGAAGTCAAATGAATAGACGAATGCATGACTTAATACTGAATGGGTAAATACATCTGTGGGTGAATGAATGGTAGGTCAGTTGGAGGGATAGTTGAAAGGTTGGATGAAAGGATGGATGCATAAATGAAGTTGATGAATTTATGAGAAGATCAATACAAACAGAAATGGACATCCTAGCCGGTTTGGCTCAGTGAATAGAGCATCGGCCTATGGACTGAAGGGTCCTGGGTTTGATTCCAGTCAAGGGCACAGGCCCAGGTTGTGAGCTTGATTCCCAGTAGGAGGTGTGCAGGAGGCAGCCAATCAATGATTCTCGCTTTGAAATCAATTAAAAAAAATTTTTTTTTAAGAAATGGACACATGAATGGAGGGGTATATGGCTAGGTAGAAGGATGAGTGTATGGATGGTGGATGGATGGATGGATGAATAGAAGGGTGGATGGATAGGTGAGTTTGTAAATGGGTGACTGGGTGGATGGATGGGTAAATAGATGGTTAGATATTTAGATGGAGGGATAGATGGGTGGGTAGAAGGAGTGAGGAATGGATGGAAAGATAGAGGTATGGATTTGTGGATGGAGAGGTAAAATCTGAGTAGATAAATGAGTGTGTGAATGGAGAGAGTTTAAGGTATTGGAGGACCGATTAATGGATCTGTGAATGGATGGTGCATGACTGACAGATGATGGATAGATTAATGGCAGATGGAAGGATGGGTAGAAGGAAGACTGAGGAAATGACTGTGGTTTTCAGAAGTACCTATTGCAGAGAGGATTGGGATGCTGTCAAGCAATCCTGATACATAACCTGGAGCCTGTCTGGCTGAAGTCCCTCCCCCTGCCACCCTCCGCTTCTGGTTGGACCAGTCTGACCCTCGCCCAGCCATCTTCATACCTTAGAGGATCACAGAGTTGGAGGAGGAGCAGGAAGAGAAGGTACAATCTCAGAAGTCAGCTTGCAAGAGTAATCAGCCTTCACCCTTCATCCCATGCAATGTGCAGCAACACTGCCCTGGGCTGGCTCTGTGCTCAAGACCAACATAAGAGATGTTAAAAGCAAAAGTTAAAAATTAAAATGTCAAGGAAACCCAACACTTTTAAGTCCACACAGATGGATGTACAAGAAAGCGTATCCTTGTGTTATTTTGTATGTAACAACAAAACAACTGGAAATAACCAAAAAGGTGATTGCTAGGAGGTCAGTTACAAATGCATGAAGAAGGATGTTCCAGAATATTCATCGCTGTATTCGTTAGAAAACTAAAAACTGAAAACAATCCAAATGCTTTATCAACAAAATGTTGCTTAAATTCATCAACAGAACACTTGCAGAGTGGCACGCTATCCAGTCACTAGAAACAGTGTCCAGATCCACAAGAATAGCTAAAATAAAAAATATGGCTTATGCCGGGACCGGTTTGGCTCAGTGGATAGAGCGTCGGCCTGCGGACTGAAAGGTCCCGGGTTCGATTCCGGTCAAGGGCATGTACCTTGGTTGCGGGCACATCCCCAGTGGGGGGTGTGCAAGAGGCAACTGGTCGGTGTTTCTCTCTCATCGACGTTTCTAACTCTCTGTCCCTCTCTCCTCCTCTCTGTAAAATCAATAAAATATATTTAAAAAAAAAATAAATAAATAAATAAATAAATAAAAAATATGGCTTAGTGCTTAAACATCAACCTATGAATCAGGAGGTCATGGTTCGATTCCTAGTCAGGGCACATGTCCAGGTTGTGGGCTCCACCCCCAGTGTGGTGTGTGCAGAAGGTAGCCAACCAATGATTCTCTCACATCATTGATGTTTCTCTCTCTCTCTCTCTCTCTCTCTCTCTCTCTCTCTCTCTCTCTCTCTCTCTCACTTCCTCTCTGTAATCAATAAAAAAGATACATATATTTTTAATATGGACCACTTGGGGAAATTGTCAGTATCTTGAAGGCAACATAATCCACACTGCTGAATATACTCAAGAGGTCTAACTGTTTATACCCATCAAAAGAAAAATAAATTTTATATTAATCAATATCTATAGATATAAAAGGCTAATGTACAAAGTGTCCCCTCGGGAGTTCAACCAGGAGACTGGGAGTTTGATCACTTGCTATGACATGTGCTGACCACCAGGGGGCAGCACAGAATGAAAGAAGGCCCCAGCTGGCAGCCAGCAGCTGGAAGGAAGGCCTCAGTTGGCAGCCAGAAGACCCTGATCACCAGCCAGGCCTAGGGACCATACCTGTGCACCAATTTCATGCACCAGGCCTTTAGTATCAATATAAATAAATATCAATATAATTACTGACTTATTTGTAAATCAGTGTACCACATTCAACACAGCTAGAAAAAATGAGCTCAGTGACATATGTGTATCTCACATACATTATTTTGAGTGAAAGAAAACAAATTGGTTATTCTAACTAGAGAAAAGAAAAGGGAACAGAAGTTAAGCTCTGCAATTAGAAATCAGTATAGGCCCTCGCCAGGCCGCTCAGTTGGTTAGTGTCATCCCTGATACCACAAATTTGCAGGTGCCATCCCTTATTTAGGCACATAGAAGCAGCAATCAATGAATGGGTAAGTAGGACCAGTTGGTGTGCTCTCTCCCTCAAAACATGGGTGGCTGGGAGGGGACAAAAATAGGCCTTAGAGATAATCATGTGGGTTTGTGTGGATTGTGAAAATTAAAACTCATGGTAAAATACAGACGAAACCCGTTTGGCTCAGTGGATAGAGCGTCAGCCTGTGGACTGAAAGGTCCCAGGTTCGATTCCGGTCAAGGGCATATACCTTGGTTGCGGGCACATCCCCAGTAGGGGGTGTGCAAGAGGCAGCTGATCGGTGATTCTCTCTCATCGATGTTTCTAACTCTATCCCTCTCCCTTTCTCTCTGTAAAAAATCAATAAAATATATTTAAAAAAAACAAAAACTCATGGGTAAAATACAAATATTCTTTAAAAAAATGACCAGTTATAAAAAAAAAATACTATAGGCAAGCATGTATAAATCACCAAGGTAATTCATTATATCTAGAAATTTAAAAGACAGCCTATGATTTTTCAAAAAAAATGTCAAAAAGGTATTTTATCGCCCTAGTTGGGTTGGCTCAGTGGATAAAATGGCCTGGGGACTAAAGGGTCCCAGGTTTGATTCCAGCCAAGAGCACATGCCTGTGTTGCGGACTCAACCCCCCACGCTCCCTAGTAGGGGATGTGCAGAAGGCAGCCAGTCAATGATTCTTTTTTTTTTTTTTTAATATATTTTATTGATTTTGTACAGAGAGGAAGATAGATAGTTAGAAACATCGATGAGAGAGTCATCAATCAGCTGCCTCTTGCACACCCCCTACTGGGGATATGCCCGCAACCAAGGTACATGCCCTTGACCGGAATCGAACCCGGGACCCTTCAGTCCCCAAGCCGACGCTCTATCCATTGAGCCAAACTGGTTTCGGCTCAATGATTCTTTTCAATATTGATGTTTCTATCTCTCTTTCTCTCCCCTTTCCTCTCTGAAATTAATTTAAAAAATATTTTTTAAAGGTGTTTTATCAAATGCAATGGCTATTTCTTTTTTTTCTTTTTTTTCGGGGGGCGGTAATTCTCACCTGAGGATATTTTCCCATTATTTTTAGGGAGAGTGGAAAGGAGAGGAAAAGACAGAAAGAAACATTGATGTGAGAGACAAATTGATTGGTTGCCTCCTGCATGCACCCCGACCAGGGCCAAGGTATATACCCTGGACCCTTCATTCTGCTGGCAGACGTTCTATCAGCTGAGCCAAACTGGCTAGGGCTGCAATGGCTGTTTCTAATAACAACTTATAAAAATAGAATAGTATTAAAGATGGTAAGGGTAACCACTAAACCACAGCAAATGCCACTTAAAATGCTGAAATCCTAAAGTCATTTGCACTAAAGGAACAAGATGCACAGATGGTCCAGCCAGCTTGGCTCAGTGGTCACAGTTCAATTCCCAGTCAGGGCACATGCCCGGGTTGTGGGCTTAATCCAAGTGTGGGGTGTGATTCTTATCATTGATGTTTCTATCTCTCTCTCCCTTTCTCTTTGAAATCAAGCAAAATATTTTTTTTAAAGATGCACAGTTGCCCACCCCCACTACAGGTATCATTTTTTTAACATATATTTTATTGATTTTTCACCGAGAGGAAAGGAGAGGGATAGAGAGAAACATCGATGAGAGAGAAACATTGATTCAGTTGCCTCTTGCACACTCCCTAGTGGGTATGTGCCCGCAACCAAGGTACATGCCTTTGACTGGAATTGAACCCGGGACCCTTGAGTCCGTAGGCTGACACTCTATCCACTGACCCAAACCAGTTAGGGCAGGTATCATTTTTTTTTAATATATTTTATTGATTTTGTACAGAGAGGAAGGGAGAAGGATAGAGAGTCAGAAACATCGATGAGAGAGAGTCATCGATCAGCTGCCTCTTGCACACCCCCTACTGGGGATATGCCCACAACCAAGGTACATGCCCTTGACCGGAATCGAACCCGGGACCCTTCAGTCCCCAAGCCGACGCTCTATCCATTGAGCCAAACTGGTCACGGCGGCAGGTATCATTTTTAAAAGCAAAATGACAAGGATTTGAATAACCAGTGTAAGTATTTTTATTAATTGTTTGTTTGTTGTTGACAGTATTACAGATGTCCCCCATTTTTCTGTTTCCATCCAGTTCCGGCCCCATCCCAGGCCTTCGCCGTTATTTACAACTAATGCCCTGGTGCATGGATTCGTGCACATTAAAAGGAAATTAATTAGCCGAGACTAGTTTGGCACAGTGGATAGAGCATCAGCCTGCGGCCTGAAGGGTCCTGGGTTCAATTCCAGTCAAGGGCATGTACCTTGGTTGTGGGCACATCCTCAGTGTGGGCATGCAAGAGACAGCTGATCGATGACTCACTCTCTCATCGATGTTTTTTTTTTTTTAAATATATTTTATTGAATTTTTACAGAGAGGAAGGGAGATAGAGAGCTAGAAACGTTGATGGGAGAGAAACATTGACCAGCTACCTCTTGCACACCCCCTACCGGGGATGTGCCCGCAACCAATGTACATGTCCTTGACCGGAATCCTGGGACCTTTCCACTGAGCCAAACCGGTTTCAGCTTATTGATGTTTCTAACTCTCCCTTCCTCTCTATAAAAAAATCAATAAAATATATATTTTTTTAAAAAGGAAATTAATGAGAGGATGGCCAGTGGGGTGGGACTGGGGAAAAAAGGTTAGACAGGCCATGGAGCCAACCTCCTGCCATCCCTCCCTGCTGGCAGCACAGGGCTCGAAAGGTGTCTGCAGAGTGCACTGGGTCCCTCTAGCAGGTGGGGTTCCTCGGCCTGGCCTGCGGGGATCGGCCAAAACCAGTTCTCTGGCATCCCCTAAGGTCCCAGATTGAGAGGGAGTGGTTCTCAGGTGACACACCTCAGAATTGGGCTCCCTCCTCTCTGGTTAGAATTGAACTTGGGACCAGTTTCGGCAAGACATTCTAATTTTAAAAAATAGCCCTGCTGATGTGGCTCAGTGTTTGAGCATTGATCTATGAACCTGGAGGTCATGGTTCAATTTCCAGTCAGAGCACATGCCCAGGTTGTGGGCTCCGCCCCACTGGGGGATGTGCAGGAGGCAGCCGATCAATGATTCTCTCTTATCATTAAATTTCCTATCTCTCTTTCCCTCTCCCTTCCTCTCTGAAATCAATAAAAAAATGTATATTTTTAAAAGGGTACCTAGGTTTGATCCCAGCACTGGTCCCTGGCCCTAGCTGGGGCATGTGCAGAGGCAACTGTTAGATGTTTCTCTCTCTCGCTCTCTCCCTTCCCCTCTCTCTGAAAATCAATGAATGGGGATTAAAAAACAAACATATATCTATAAATATATATTTCTATATTCTGCATTTAAATATGTATTATTAATGTATTAATATTTATAATTTTGAAATGTAATTTATATAAACGTGTATACATTTAAAATGTATACATATACACTTTAAATAATTATAAAGGCAGTGTTTATTAAAATACATTTCATTTTCAAAATTGAGCTATCAGCTGTTAAAGTGTGTTTACATTTTTTTCGGACAGCCTGTGTGTGTGTGTGTGTGTGTGTGTGTGTGTGTGTGTATGTATCAAAAAATATATATTTATTTGCTGTTAATCCTCACCTGAGGATATTTTTTTCATTGTTTTCTAGAGAAAGTTGAAAGGAGGGAAGGAGAGGGAATGAGAAAGAGAGAAACATTGATGTAAGAAAGACATCGATTGGTTGCTCCTGCACGGGGATTGAACCTGCAATGCAGTTACATGCCCTTGACTGGGAATTGAACCCTTGACCCTTCAGTGCACAGGTCCACGCTCTAACCACTGAGCCACGCCAGCCAGGGGTATATTTACATACATTTTAAAAAATATATATATATTTTATTGATTTTTTACAGAGAGGAAGGGAGAGAGATAGAGAGCCAGAAACGTCGATGAGAGAGAAACATCGACCAGCCGCCTCCTGCACACCCCCCACTGGGGGATGTGCCCACAACCAACGTACATGCCTTTGACCTTGACCGGAATCGAACCCGGGACCTTTCAGTCCACAGACTGACGCTCTACCACTGAGCCAAACCGGTTTCAGCACATTTACATACATTTTTAATACCTACCTGAGGATATGTTCATTGATTTTTAGAGGGCAGAAGGGGGAGAGAAAGTAAATGAGAGCCAGGACCGGTTTGGCTCAGTGGATAGAGTGTCGGCCTGGGGACTGAAAGGTCCTGGGTTTGATTCCGGTCAAGGGCATGTACCTTGGTTGTGGGCACATCCCCAGTAGGGGGTGTGCAAGAGGCAGCTGATTGATGATTCTCTCTCATCGATGTTTCTAACTCTCTATCCCTCTCTCTTCCTCTCTGTGAAAAATCAATAAAATATATTTAAAGAAAAAAGAAAAAAAAGAAAGTAAATGAGAGAGAGAAACATTAAGAGAGAGGAACGGATCCGTTGCCTTCGGTATTCACCCTGATCCCCACCCTGACCAGGAATTGAGTCTACAGCTTTTCAGTGCACTGGACAATGCTCCAACCAACAGAGCCACACGGGCCAGAGCTGTATCTGCATGTTTTTATCTTCCGTCTTTCCTAAGGCACATGGATGCATACAAATCCAGCAGCTTTGCCGAAAGGAGCAGGAGGCTTGGCTCCACTCCAGGCTACAAAGTTTCTATGGTAGAAAGTAAATATATCCCAGATACCAGGGCCTCCGCTTGGATCGCTGGGGGGCGTGGCCGGCCTGCAAAACACCACAGGCCCCTCCCCCAGGTCACCCAATTCCCCAAGGGAATCCCCACCCTGATCCGGGACACCCTTCAGGGCAATCCACTTGGCCCCCACCTGTGACCAGGACTCTATCCTATCTAATAAAAGAGTAATGTGCAGATTGACCATTGCTCCAACACACAATAGCTGCCCCCATGTGGTCAAAGATCCTGCCCCCATGTGGACACAAGATGGCCACCAGAAGATGGCCAGCAGGGGAGGGCAGTTAGGAGGCACCAGGCTGCAAGGGAGGGCAGTTGTGGGTGATCAGACAAGCAAGGGAGGGCAGTTGGGAAGCACCAGGCCTGCAAGGTAGGGTAGTTGAGGGGGACCAGGCCTGCAAGTGAGGGCAGTTGAAGGCGATCAACCCTGTAGGGAAGGGCAGTTAGGGGTGACCAAGCCGGCTGAGGAGGGAAGTTGGGGGCAAAGGGGCTGGCAGGGGAGCAGTTAGACATCAATCAGGCCGGCATGGGAGTGGTTAGGGGTGATCAGGCTGGCAGGCAGAAGCGGTTAGGGGCAATCAGGAAGGCAGGCAGGCGAGCAGTTGGGAGCCAGCAGTCCCGGATTGTGAGAGGGGTCCCAGATTGGAGAGGGTGCAGACTGGGCTGAGGGACAACCTGCGCCCGCCCCCATGCACAAATTTCATGCACCAGGCCTCTAGTTATTAATAATGATAGAAGACTCACCATAAGGTAAATGAAACTCTAGGTGGTTTCCTAAGGCTTAGGGAGGGCTTCCAAGGAAGGGCAGATCCGGAACAGGTTTGGACTGCCTCGGAGCACATGTGGTTTGGCCTACCCAGAAGTGGAGATGTTCGCTGGCTCGGCCATGCCGGAGCGGGTCTGGAGTTGCTGGGCATGGAAAAGGTGGAGGAGCCGGGGATCAGCAACTGGTGATGTACACACACACCGGGGGCCCGAGTGCTGGGGGGCAGGAGGCCCGCGGTCACGGGCCACCGTGAGGGCTCTGGTTTGGAGGTCGGGAAGACTGGAGAAAGACTTCCACCAGGTGAAGACTGAAAAGTCACAGAGGGATGACGATCGCACCCACCGATGGTGTGTACCCCTGAGGCACGCTCCACCTGGGAGCCTCCACACTGAGCCTTCTTGCAGGTGAGTCACTATGTCTCCACACAGTCCTCCACTGATAAAGATTAACATTGTACTCACTGGAAGGAGACAAAGGAACTTCTTTGTCACAGAGTACACACTGAGGGGATCATGTAAAGAGTCAAATAATCCGAAAGGAGGCAGAAACGGGAGAGTAAAGGACTAAAACTTGGAGAGGGCAGAAAGAAAAACAGTAACATGGTAGACTTAAATTCAGCTGTATCACCGAAACCAGTTTGGCTCAGTGGAAAGTGTTGGCTTGCGGACTGAAAGGTCCCAGGTTCGATTCCAGTCAAGGGCATGTACCTTGGTTGTGGGCACAACCCCCAATAGAGGGTGTACAGGAGGCAGCTGATCGATGTTTCTCTCTCATCGATGTTTCTAACTTTCTATCCTTCTCCTTTCCTCTCTGTAAAAAAATCAATAAAATATATTTTTTAAAAAAGAGTAATGGGTCTAAGGCCAGCCCCCCTGAGGTGGGCCCCTGATGTCTGGAAAAGCCACATACTGTGTGTCTTAGTTGTTTATGTTGTTTCTGGTTTGCCTCCCCGATTAAGACTGAGCTACCCACAGGTGGGATATCTGACTCTGGTTTACTTGTGGATCCCCAGAGCCTAGAACAGCCCACAAAGTGCTTACTAGATGTGTACAGATGGATGCATGCATAGATGGACAGGATGGATAGATGAATAGATACAGGAACTGGATGGATGGATGGATGGATGGATGGATGGATGGATGGAATCCAACCTTCAAAACTTGGACTTGGCAGCTTTAAGGTCTGAACTGGTCCATCCCAGGGACCATCCTGGAGTTTTAGCAAATACATGGTCCAACCTTTTGGGGGAATTCAACCAGACAACAGAGTAAGAGAAAGGGGAGTACAGGGGAGAATAGGACCCCCAAACATACAAGCTGAGTGGCTGCCTTGGCAATTCTGAGTAAACCCTCTGAGCCTCAGTTTGCCTGTGTCACACTTTGCTAGGCTCCCAAGACGTGGCAGACTCTCCAGGCTGGGCCTCCGGGCAGAAAACCCACCACCAGGCCTTGGGGGACTTCAGTGCTCGCTCTGCTCTGAGGGGCAGGCGGGCTGATCCCTCCTCCGAGAGGCCTGGAAGGCCCAAGGGGACTCGGGGGACACTGGGGACCAGGGAAGAATGATCAGGTCCCCATGTACCCCCCTCAGCCCTCCAAAAGCTCCACTCACCTGCCCCTGAAGCTGAGCCCAACAGCCTGAATGCCCAAGCTCGCGGCCTTGGTGTCAGGCAGGCTTTGTGACTCACAGCCACGTTCCGGCCAATCAACGCCAGCTTCCAGGAGGAGGGGGCTCTAGGAGGCAGACTCAGGAGGAGGCGGGCAGGACCTGGGTCAGAGCCCAGAGTCGGGCTGGCTGATACCAGCCCATCCTGAGCAGACGTTCGGGCTCTGACCACAGAAGTGACCCAGCTCCACCTCCATGCGTCTGAAATAGCCTGTCCCTTGGGCGTTAGCTGAGCACCTAGTTTGGGCCGAGATCTGATCCGAGTCTGGGGACACAACCCAAGTAACCTGGGGCTGTGAACGTCAGGAAGGAATCAAAGACGGGTGGGATGGGTGACCCACAGGGGAGGAGTTGGTCCTGCCCAAACTGGGAGAAGGGTGTTTCAGGCGGAAGGCACAGCGCAGCAAGCTGGGCATAAGGAGGGAAGAGAGGAAGCTGATTCGGAGGTAAGGGAGAGAGAAGGGGGCCGGGAGGGGTCATAGCTGGGGCCTAGGAGAGGAGTAGGGTCGTTCGGGTTTTATTAAGAAGGCACCTAGGAGCCATGAGGGTTTAAAACAAAGAAAACTCTGACTTTCTTCTTTTTAATACATTTTTATTGATTTCAGAGAGGGAGAGAGAGAGAGATAAACATCAATGATGAGAGGATCATTGATTGGCTGCCTCGTGCAAGCCCCCAACTGGGGATGGAGCCCACAACTGCAACCTGGGCATGTGACCTGACCGAGAGATGAGCCGTGACCTCCTGGTCCATAGGTTGACACTCAACGGCTGAGCCACACTGGTGGGGTTTCTTCTCAGAAAGCAAGCTGGTGGCGCCGGGACCGGTTTGGCTCAGTGGATGGAGCGTCGGCCTGCGGACTGAAAAGGTCCCGGGTTCGATTCCGGTCAAGGGCATGTACCTACCTTGGTGGCGGGCACATCCCGAGTAGGTGGTGTGCAGGAGGCAGCTGGTCGACGTTTCTCTCTCATCGATGTTTCTGACTCTCTATCCCTCTCTCTTCCTCTCTGTAAAAAATCAATAAAATATATTAAAAAAGAAAGAAAGCAAGCTGGTGTCTGTGTCTGGCTCTGAGGACAAAGGCTGCTTAGGATGGGGCTGGGCCCAAAGCCCCTTGGGATCCACACACGGCCTTATGGAAATGGGCATTGACTTTTTAAAAAATTATTATTGATTTTTTACAGAGAGAGATAGAAACACCGAGCAGCTGCCTCCTGCACACCCCCCACTGGGGATGTGTCCGCAACCAAGGAACATGCCCTTGACCAGAATCGAACCTGGGACCTTTCAGTCCGCAGGCTGACGCTCTATCCGCTGAGCCAAACCGGTTTCGGCTGGGCACTGACTCTTAGCCACAGTCTTGGCGAAGGAGGCAAAGCTGCCATCCCCAGGCACCTCCTGGGGCTAGGCCGGCCGAGGCCTGGTGTGAATGAATCACTGCTGGCAGGGCTGAGGCTGACACACACCTTGGCCTCCGCTCAGCAGGGTCCCGCCAAAGCCACAACAGCCAGGCCCGGGGGCCTCCGCTGGGCCTCGCCAGAGCCAGAGTCCAGCTGCAGATTGGTCTCCAGAAGGATTCGGCTTAATTAGTGGGTTGGGACTTTCAGCCCCACCTTTCAAACCTTCTGGGAGGGGGGGAGGCTGGAGACTGAATTAATCACCAAAGACCAAAGATGAAATCAGTTGTGCTTATACCATGGAACCTCCTGGGGCTCCAGAGAGCTTTCTGGTTGGTGAGGACATGGGAGCGCTGGAGGGTGGCAGCCCAGAGGGGGCACACACAGGAGCTCAGTGCCCTGTGCATCTCTTCCATCTGGCTGCTCCGGAGTTGTATCCTTTATAATCCCTAAACCAGTCAGGGAAGCCCTTTCCTGGGCCCTGTGAGCTGTCCCAGCGAATGATCAAATCGGAGGATGTAGTGGTGGAAGCCTCCAACCGATAGCTGATGGGTCAGAAGTGCAGGCGGCAGCCTGAGTCGGGGCTGGTGTCTGTAGCGGGGGCAGTTTTGTGGGACGGAGCCCTTCACCTGTGGGGTCCGTGCCAACTCCGGGTAAAGTGTCAGAACTAAACGGGAGGGAACCGGCTGGTGTCTGGAGAGCGGGAGAACTGGTTAGTGTAGGGAAAAACAAAATACAATTGTCATCAGAAGTGTGAGGAAACAATTCAGGCAAATCTCGCAACCTCCCTAGACCTCCTTGCTATCAGCTGTGTCCCTGTTGTTCAGCCCCCATCCTGCCCTGGGAGGTGCTGCCTGGATGTGAACACGCCCACATCAGCTCCTCAGGTAAAGGCCAACGTGGGGAGACTGGGCTGAGATGACAAGATGGCAAACGGGCACCCTCAAAGCATGGCTGTTGGTCTACTTTGTGTCAACACACCACCTCTTCTCGCTCTGGCGCCCCTCTGGAAATGTCTGCCAGAGGTGGTGCCAGGGCAAGTCACATGGTAAAACCAAACCCAAAGCAGCTCTTGAAGCCTCACAGGCAGGCAGGGTGAGCAGGGGCCGGAGGGGACGTGTAGATGGTGAGGCACACCTCTTCCACGGCTGGGGCTGTGGGCATATGCCACTCCTTTGTACCTGTAAATCAGGCACAATTCAGTCACCTTCCGAGCAGGGCTGGGTCGAGTCAGTGTCCAACACACACTACCAGTCCAGCTTGCCCTGTGTCCGGGGCCACTAATGCTCCATCCCCTTGGGGCCCCAAGGCAGACGCCCAAGCCCAGGTCTCTCACAATAGCAAAGCCTAGCTGAGGCCAGGGAAGAGCGCAGCCTGGCAGTCAGGGCTCTGGGGGTGAGAAACCCAGGTCCAAATGGCCCTGTAGAGTCTTCTTAAAAGGCTGAGGTCCTGGCCTGTGTGCTCAGTGGTCAGTGCCAGCTGCTCACCTAAGGGTCTCAGGCTACATACCTGGTTGCAGGTATGAGCCCAGGTCCAGGTCAGCTGATGTGGAGACAATGTCTCTTAAAAAAGAAAAAAAAAAAGGGAGGGGGGTATCATCAGGTGAGGATTAACAAAAAGGCTGTGTGATCTCAGAAACCGGTCACTCAACCCCTCTAAAACTTAAGTTTCCTCAAAACGGGAGAATATAATGTTGGGGGAGGTGCTTTCAGGAAGTATTTGGAAAATCCTGGACCCATAAAAGGGAGGTCCTGCACAAAGTACCCCACCTCCACATCTAGATAAAGACCTCCTGGCTCAGATCCCTGTGGCCCCAAGACTCAGGTCCTCCAGCCCCTCATCAATAATAAACAAACAGAGCAGACTGTAAGCCACACAATGCTCTGTAAACAAACTCAATTTTCACCATTTTATGGAGGTATGCGATCGTTCTGTCCGTTTCACAAACGGGGAAACACAGGCCCAGAAAGTCCAAGTTCCTGCCTCTTTCTTCCTACCTCAGGCGGGGCTGTCCCCTTCCCAACCCGAGAGCTCGCTGGTTCCAATCACTGGAGTCTCCAGCGGCGCCCCCGCCCAGCTCGGACGGCAGCCGGCCCGGCGCCCAGCGCGCCTAGATGGCGCTCGCCCCGCGCCAGCGCGCGGCCCCTCCCGGCGCCGGCTCCCCCGGCCGGGCGGGAGGAGGAGGGAGCGCGGGGGAGGGGAGCGGGCCCGGCCCTGCACAGCCAGTCAGGCCCCGGCGGGGGAAGGAGGAGGCGGAGAGCCGAGCTGGCATAAGGAGACTTTACTGAAAACAGAAAACCGGCGAACCAAATATTACAAACAGGAATGTAGACTCGTAGCAAAACAAAACTGAAAAGGGGAAAAGAAAGAAGCCAACAGGGCGGGAGGAGAGGTGGGAGGGCGTCTGTCGGAAGAACGGAGGGGGCGGGCGCAGAAAGCAAGGAAAGGGAGGAGGAGTTTTCTTCTTCCTATTTCTTAAAAAAAAAAAAAAAAAAAAAAAACCAACACAAAAAAACACACACGCACACAACCAACGTTTGTTCCCGAGTAGAAACATAAATAGGGCAGAATCGAACACTGTTCTCTCTTCCAAATGCAAAAAAAAAAAAAAAAAAAGTAAAAGAAAAGGCAACGCAGGGCTTCAGGCTGCGCCCCCTCGGAGCCCTCCTCGGCGGCGGCGCGCACAAAGGGGCGGCCGGGCGCGCGGGTTTGTGCAGCGCGGGATGCCACGCGCGGAGGGCAGAGGCGGCGTGAGGGAGGGAGGGGCGGGGGTCATGCGCCGGCCCCCCGGCGGCAGGGGTTCCAGCTTGTCGACGGCGAGGCGCCCTCTCCACGTCCTGGCACCATCCGGGGCGCCCCCGGGGCCACGCCCTCTCCGAGTCCGGGGGGGCCCCCACGCCCCCTCCCACGCGAGCCCGCCTCTCGCGGAGGGGGGCCGCGCATGCGCCCCGCGCCGGGCTCAGTACGCGGACACCTGGTGTTGCGGCAGCAGCTGGCAGCCGCTGTTGACGTGGCTGAGGACCTTCTGCTTGAGTTGCGCCACCTGCTCGCGCAGCAGGCTCGCGGTGGACGCCAGCTCCGTGTTCTGGCTCTTGAGCGTCTTCACCTTCTCCTCGAGGCGCGAGATGCGCTCCAGCTTGCGCTTCCGGCACTTGGAGGCGGCGATGCGGTTGCGTAGCCGCTTGCGCTCCGCTTTGATGCGCTCTTGAGTGTCCATGTCGATGGGCGACAGCGGCGGGCTCTCGCCGAAGCTCGGCACGTCGGGCACGGTCTGCGGCTCATCCTTGAGCGCGGCGAGGCGCGGCGGCCCCAGCGCGCCCGGGGGCGGCGGCGGGAAGGGCACGGGCTCGGCGGCGAAGGCGACCGCCGCGGCGCCCCCCGCGCCCCCGGTGCTGCCCGCGTAGCTGCTCAGGTTCGCGTAGACCGGCGCCTCGGGCGTGGCCGCCGCCGTGGCCAGCTCGCCCGGAGGCGCGGCGCTCGGGGCCGTGCCCGAGGGTCCCCCGGCCGCCGCCGCGGCGGAGGCTGCGCCCGCACCCAGCTGGTTCTGCTTATGTAAGTCCTCCAGGGCCTTGACGAAGCCCTCGGCGAATTCCTGCTCCTCGCTGGCCGCCACCTTGGGGTAGAGGAATTGCGTGCTCGTCGGCGTGGTGGTGACCAGCCCGTTGGACTGGATGATGAGGCGTTCGAGTTCCGGCGAGGCGAGCTTGAGCAGCCCCAGGTCCGGCGAGGCGAGCAGGACGTCGGGGGTCGCCGCGCCAGGGGCGCCGTCGGTGCGCAGGGGGGCCGGGGGCGGCGCGGCCGCGGGCTTGAGCGCCGCTGCCACCTGCTCGCTCAGGCCCAGCGTCAGCGCATCCTTCTTCATCATACTGCTGGCCGCTGCCGTCGGGGGCGCCCCGGGGAACAGGCGACCCGAGGACGCGAAGCTGCCGCCGCCGCCACTGCCACTGACGCCGCCGCCCAGGCCGCTTAGCGCCTCATCGCCGTAGAAGGGTGTTTCCATCCTCCGCCTCCCCCGCCGCGCCGGTCCGGGGGGGAGGGGAGTGGCCGCGGCCTCCCGAGAGGCTCGGGCCCCCCCCCCGTGCGCTTGGCCCTGAGCCCGCCCAGGCTGCGGCCGCTGCGCCCGGCCCTCCGTTGGCGGCGGCTCCTGCGCCGCGCAACCCGCGCGCCTTCTTATAGCCTCGGCCCAGCGCGATGAGCTCATTGCCCCCGCTCGCCATTGGGCGCGGATGACGTATATCATTTACATAGAGGGGCGGGGCCAGGCCGTCGACGCTCCCCCGGCTGCCGTTGCCCCGGTGACGCGCGGTAAACGGCACAACAGCGCGCTGCCTTGTGGGTTGACGTCATGGGGGTGGGCCGCGCGTCTGGGCCGGGTCACCCCGCCCCGGGATCTCTGTGTACAGCGAAGGCCCCCGGCGCCGCCTCCCGCCAAGGCACGTCCGGGGTGGCGTGATAGGCTCGGCCACCCGGCGCCCGCCTGCTCCAAAGCCCCGCCCCGCGTCTGCGCGTGGGGCCAGATCGGCGGGGGCGGTGCTGGTCCCGGGGAACGGGGGTGGGGGATATGAGGTCCCAGATGGATAAATAACTCCCTGGCGCCTCCCGATCCACTGCGCAGACGGCGGTTCCCTCGCGCGTCTCGGCCAGGCTTTGTGCGCTCTGGAGCCTGAAGGGATGGGGGAGCGGTGGCCAGTGACTCGCCGGAGATGTGAGCCAAGTCTGCCTTCACCCACCCTCACTCCAATGCCCGGTGGTGTGTGTGCCTTCAGAAAGACAGAGGAGGGGAAAGGAGGGCTGCCAAAAATTGCTGGACGCGCTTTGATCTTAATATCTTTCACTGGAAGCCCTCTAACGCACGGCGTCCATGCGAATCCAGCTCAGCGAGTGACCAGCCCGTAGAACCCGGGCGCCCATGCCCCGGGGCAGCCGCATACATTTTAACTCTTTGTCTGCCAAGGCCTGCTATGGCTCCTCCGGTTAGGGTGCCCTACAGTTTTTCCTCCCCCCCCCCCCCCCCCCCCCGTTTCTCCCTTTAGCCCTGCTTGGGCTCTTATCCCAGCTGGTAATTATTACCTGCTTATTACCATTATCATGACTGTTAGGGCTTCATGAGCCGCCCTAAAGGCTGGCTGGGGATGGGATATGAGGGAGAAGGGAGGGGGGAGGGAACAACTCCCCAACACTCCCCAGGATCCTTGGGATAGCTGAGTCTGACAGACAGCCCTTGCATACAACCTTTCCTTGGGTCCTACCCCACTCAGGAGGAAACCCACTTCTCAGCCGGCTGGTGGAGGCTCTGAGTTCACACCCATTCTTCCTCCTCTGACCTTTCACCCTTACCCTCTCTGAAACTTGGCTTCCCAGATCATCACTGCCCCGGGAGTTCTGTACCTGCTATGCCCTCTGGTGATTCCTTGGCCCAGTGCACAAGTATGTCCTCAGAGAGACCCTTTCTCCTCACCTGGTTCTCATTTCCTTGGAATTATCCAGATGGAATGGGTCATACGGCTCAAGAAGATAAGATCCTTGTCTATCCTGGGCCTGGCCGTTCCCCAGCTCCCTGCACAGGGCCTGCCTAGCACACAGTGGATGCAGAATGTTTTTTTTTTTTTTTTGTAAAATTTTTATTGATTTTATACAGAGAGGAAGGGAGAGAGATAGAGAGTTAGAAACATCGATGAGAGAGAGTCATCGATCAGCTGCCTCTTGCACACCCCCTACTGGGGATATGCCCGCAACCAAGGTACATGCCCTTGACCGGAATCGAACCCGGGACCCGTCAGTCCCCAAGCCGACGCTCTATCCATTGAGCCAAACCGGTCCCGGCATGGATGCAGAATGTTGAAGGAGAACACTACCTGGTTGGGTTTGCTGTGGCAGTCTCTGGCCTTGGTTGTGTGACTGGCCTGTGGGCAAGAGCAGCACTCCCTCCTCCCCACCACTCCCCCCTCCCCCTCCAACTCCCTTTCTCACCTGGCCCTGCCCTTAACGGCTGTGGAGCAGAAAGGCTAAGGGTGGGACTGTGATTATGAGCAAGAAGCCTGGACTGGCCTGGCAGGCAGAGGGCCAGGCATGTGGAGGTGTGTCTGTGTACACACTTGTCTACCTGTGCTTGTATGTGTGTGTGCATGTGTGGAGCAGGGTACCTTGTGTATATGCGTGTCTGTTTCCAGGCGTGTAAGTTTCTGTGCCCTCTTGACCTGTCCTCTTGGGTCCCAGCCTGGGCATGAAGGGACCCCAGTTGGAAAGGATTACAGGCCAAACCTGTCGCCAGCCCTGTCCTGGGACCCCTCTCCGGGGCAAAACTGGAAGAGAGGGGACCATGCTTCCCTCCAAGGCAGGAGAGTGACTGGGTGGCCTAGGGAGGCTCCACCTGGACCGTGGGTCCGGAACTTTTTCCTTTTTTTTTTTTAACCTTAGTAAGTTCTAAAAGATGAAATAGAGAAGGGGCCGGAGACCGGGATGCAGGACACAGGCTTTATTGAAGAGAAGAGTACCATTGCCGGCTGCTTCCAGAGGGGTGGGGGAGAGAGGGGGAAGGCGAGGGGGAGAGAGAAAGAGAGAGCTGGAGTATAAGCACTTTTTAAGGGGAGGGGAGGGGCTTAGGGCCCTCAGCACACGCTGATTGGTGGTTTCATGTAAGGCCTAGGATTAGGTACGTAGGGGCCTTGGGTATTTGGTAGGTGCTGATTGGTGGTTCAGTGCTCAGGAATGTCTGATGCAGGAGGAAGGGAGGATCTATCAGGTAGGTGAATGAACTGTGGGCTGAGCCGGCCTGAGCTGAAATACTCACCAGCAGACAGGCCTTGAGAAATGGAGGCATAGGGAGGCCAAGGCAGGTTATCTCTCTGCTTCATGAAAACGGAGCAAATAATCCTGCTATCTCATGGTGTGTGGGGATTTTTACTGGATTTGCAGAAATAGTGTAGGCTCAACAAATGTCCTCTCTATCATTGTTTTATTTTATTATTATGCAGCTAAATTTAACGGCTGTTTTTTTGTCTAGAGTTTCCTTAACCTGGAATGCTCTTCCTTAGCCTCCAGGCAAACTCCTACATATCCTTCAAAACCCACTTCCTTCCTCCAAGAAGCCTTCTTTAACCAAGCCATGCCCCTGGGGACTTCCCTAGACCCCTTCCATCTGTCCGAACTCTGTCCACCATTTGTGTCTGGCTCTACATACCCCAAACGGGAGGGGAGGACCTTGGCTCCTAAGTGCAGTGGCAGACTCTGCCAGCCCCACTCTCTAAGGCCTGACCCCTCACCCCCAGACTTCCTTCTGACCCAATGCCCTCCCCTACCATTTCCTTCCTTCCAGCCAGGGAGCTCTCTCGGACACCCCAGCCCTGCCCTTCCATTTGGGCCAGCCCTGACCCCACAGGGCTGGGAAGAGGGGCTGTGTCCAGATCTGTCCCTGAGACTGGGGACTTCTTGGGCAGATCAAGGAGGCCCTAAGTCCATCAACCAAGCCTTTCCAGTGAAGTAGGTTTAACTACCATTCCTTCCTTCACTCACTCCATGTACAGTGACTGAGCACTTACTGTGAGCCCCGTGGTGGGACACACACAAACAACCCCACCTGCCCAGCATAAGCTCCGAAGGAAGAAGGTGACAAACAGCTTCCTGGAGGATAAATGGTGCTTCTTCCATGGATGGTAAAGGAGGATGTTTTTAGAGTTGAGTGATCTGGGAGAGGAATCACAGGAAGTGATGCCGAATGAAGGAGCAAGTCAGGAGATAATCAAGGGCAGAGTGTCACAGTGGGAACAGCGAGTGCAAAGGCCCTAGGGCAGAAGCCAGTTGGGCACATTGATGGAGGGCAGAGAAAGGTGGAGCCAGAGAGACAGGGAGAGAAGGAAAGTGAGGTGGGCAGAGTCTCCAGCAAAAGTGGGGGGGTGGGCGCGCTAACTGGTTTGGCTCAGTGGATAGAGCATCTGCCTGCCTGCGGACTGAGGGGGTCCCAGGTTCCATTCCAGTCAAGGGTATGTACCAATGGGGGGCGTGTAGGAGGTAGCTGATCGATGTTTCTAACTCTCTATCCCTCTCCCTCCCTCTCTGTGAAAAATTAATAAAATATATACATATTAAAACTAGGGTGGGTGATATTTGTTCCAGACTATATTTTCATCTTTATTCTCCCAGCAGCTTCAAAGTCTGGGGTCATTATCCCACTTCCTAGAGCAGTGTCCAGAGGGGGTCCACGACCTTACCAGAACTCAGCTGGTCCTCCCCGCCCCCCCATTCCCTATAGGGTCTTAATCTGAGCCCACCCACCCCCATCACCCCGGCTCTGGCCTCTTCCTGAAACTCAGTTTAATGTTTGGTTTTCATTTGAAGACCCAGAAACCTAAAATCTATTGAATAAAACGGGAAAAAAGGAGTTAAGCAGGAAGCTGAAAGGGGTGAGGTGGAGGGTCGATCTGGGGTGAGGCTAGCGGGGGATGGTCCCCCGTGCTCAGGACCCCGCAGGTCCGGGTGGGGCTAGTAGGGGCAGTCCCAGGGAGCTTAGGCTGGAGAGGGCAGGGATGGCAGAAACCTGGGTGGTAGGACCCGGGGCGACCAGAAGAGAGGCACCGGCTTGGGGTAGGGGGCGCGTCTGGCCCCGCCACATTCCTGAGGATCGGGTTACCGGCGAAGGCGAAGCCCCTCCCTCCCTTCCTGTCCTAGCCTGGAGCCCAATAGGCAGCCACCTCCCCAGTCCAGGGGCAGGTGTTTCTCTGGCCGCAGGGAGGGGACCCAGGCCCTGCCCTCCTGGCTGGCTCTGTATCCCTCTCTTTCACAAGGCCATTTTGCAATTCCCACGTCCACCCTCTGCAGCAAGGATGGGGCCAGATGGATATCTGGCAGAACCGGCTGCATGACTGGTGGCCCTGCTGACCGCTCCCTGAGGCCCTGGTGTATCCTCAGCCTCCTGCGGCCCAGGAGAGTCCTTCAGGCCAGTCAGTGTTTGTTGATTGACTGATCTATGGTGCAAGGGCTCCTGCAAAGAGAAAACACCTCACACCAGCCACCCCCACCCCCCACAGGCTCGCCCAGTGTTTATTGAGTGTGTTCTTGCTGTATGCCCAGGCCCAGGTGGGGCCTTTCACAGGTGGCTGTTGGGAGAATCGGGGGGAGGGGATGGTTTGGGAGTTGGTGAATCCACTTTCATTAGACCAGCTTCGGAGGTTGACTTGTTTCTGGTTCTCCTTTGGGCTAATCTCAAGACCCGGCATCAATCCATTCAACCACCTCATTGAGCACCTACTGTGTGCCCGGCCTTGTATATTGGGTATCGATTTTTGGCCTTTCTCATCACCACCTGAGCGGTTCTTCTTTTTTTTTTTTTTTTTTTATATTTCATTGATTTTTTTACAGAGAAGAGGGGAGAAGGATAGAGAGTTAGAAACATCGATGAGAGAGAAACATCGATCAGCTGTCTCCTGCACACTCCCTACTGGGGATGTGCCCACAACCAAAGTACATGTCCTTAACCAGAATCGAACCTGGAACTTTTCAGTCCGCAGGCCGATGCTCTATCCACTGAGCCAAACCGGTTAGGGCTGAGCTGTTATTCTTATAGGAGACAGAAAACAACATAAGCACATAAGCACTGTCACTATTGTTTTTTCTTTTTTAAAAAAATATATTAATTTTTTTACAGAGAGAAAGGGAGAGGAATAGAGAATTAGAAACACCAATCAGCTGCCTCCTGCACACTCCCTACTGGGGATGTGCCCGAAACCAAGGTACATGCCACTGACCGGAATTGAACCTGGTACCCTTGAGTTCTCAGGCCAACGCTCTATCCACTGAGCCAAACTGGTCAGGGCAGCACAGTCACTATTTTTCCTTTAGTTTGACCCCCATTTCTGTTTTTACTTCAGTGAGTATATTTTAAAAGGGAACCTTTGTGTCACCAAGAATGGAAAACCAGTTTCTCTTGCCATAAATAGAAGGAAATCCAAAAAACGATTAAATGAGAGCAAAACACAGGCATCCCCCACCAGCTCAGGGACACTCTGGGCCAGGCCTAGATCAGGAATGTCCAAACGTCCAGAGAGCAGTCAAGGCAGGGCAGCCCCAAGCCAAGCCAAAGAACACTTCAGGAGGGACCATGGGGACCCACTGGTGGTTTCTGGCCCAGGGGCCCCAGCCCACAGCTGATGCTCCGTCAGTGTGTCCAGCCTCAGCTCAGCAACAAGAGCCCCTGCTATTTTTGAGGTTTGCCTGCACCAGCCAGCACCCTCCCAAGGTCCTATGGGGTACTGGCCCATATCAGGGGCAGAGGGAGGTAGTGGTGGCGGGCAGCGTCTCCACGGGCTGCTGAAGGGAGGCTTCTGGTCGGTTCGGTTAAGTAGAAGCTCCCACTTCCTCCTCAGAACCTCGGGGCTGTCCCCACCAACGCTCCAGTGGGCCCCTGGTGAACCCTGACATCCGTCCTTCTCCCAGGAGCTGTGGGCTCCTGGTGTCCTTCCCTGGCCACCTGGGGGTTGGGGAGGGGTTGTGTGAACCAATATATTTGAACAATTAAGTGGATGAGTGGATGGAGTGATGGATGAGTTCGTGAAGTAATGAATGGATAAGGCAATTCACTATCGGCTGCCAAGATTGTAGCATTGAGAGGATCGAAGACGGGGATGCCAGGACACAGGCTTTATTGAAGAGTGCCAGCTGCTTCCATAGAGAGGAGCGGAAGACAGCGAGGGCCTAGGCTCCATGCACTTTTAAGGGGAGGATAAGGGGCGGGGCTTAGGGCACTCACCACAGGCTGATTGGTGATTAGGGACCTAGGGACTTAGGAATGAGGGCTTAGGGTGTTTGGCAGGTGCTGATCGGTGGTTCGTGGTTCGGTGCTCAGGAATGTCTGGCCGCAGGTGGGGTTTAAGTCCCTCCATCAACTGGAGGAAGGGAGGACCTATCACTCTCCACACTTTTCCTTAAAACCCCACAGCAGGCCCTCAAGCAGGGACACCTGCTCCCATTTTTCGGATGGACACACGTAGGCTCTGAGCAAAGCCTGGCTCCAATCCTGGGAAGGGAGGCTGGGATACAGGCCCATCTCTCCAGGAGAATGGGAGCCTGGGAATCCGGTGTCTGGCCTGTCCGAAGCTGCAGCCGGACCAGGGCCTGCCGGCGAGGCCTCCTGGTAAAGGCCCGGCGCCCCGGGAAGGGAGTGGGTTGGAAAGGGGCGCGGCGGGCAGCCCAGGGGAAGGCGCAGGGAAGAAGGAGCGGGAGGAAGGGAGCAGGCAGAGTCCGGGTCCATCATCACGTAGGGGCTCCTGGGAAGGAAGTTGGCTCCGCCCCCACGCCCTGCAAGGGAGACCCCGAAAACACTAGCTCGGCCCCACTCGGGCGCGAGGCGGACAAACCCTCCGAGCCTGAGGCCGCTCGGCAAAATCCCCTCCTCCTTTCCTATAACCCCCTCCCCCCTCCCTAAACCCCCTTCTCCCCACCCACCGCCCCAGTCCACCACTGTCTCGGAGGGAGGAAGTGGTGAGGAGGGAGGCCCCGGTTCTCACTTCCCCTGGGGCAGGGCGGAGCCTGAGCGCCCCTCCCCCGCGGGGAGCGTGGGGGCCCTGCACTAGGGTGGGGGTCGGTGCCGCAGGAGCCGGGTGATCGCGAGGCCCTGGGGCCCCGTGGCCTCCCTAAACCCTCCGGGCTCCCCCCGGTTCTCATCTGGAAAGTGGGGGGCACTCAACCTCGAAACAGAATTGCTTGGTAAGAGGACCCCGCCCGGGGCTCCAGGAGCTCCCGCGGGGCGGAGAGACCCGGCTGGACCCGGACCCGCCCCGCCTGGGAGGTTCGGGGCGGGCGGGCCTCGGAGGATCCTGCAGGAACTGGGCTGGATGGGGTGGGAGACGAGTTCCAGGCGGGAAGCTGGGCGCAGGCAAAGGCCTGGAGGCTGGACGGCGCCTCCCGCGCGGCCCCACTTTGCAGGGACTGAGCTCCCTCCGCACCCCCCCTCCCAGGCCCGGCGAGGGGGGGCGGCGGCGGCGGCGGCGGTGGAAGCGTTAACCCCGCAGTCTGAAGGGGGGGAGGGGTGCGGGGGGGCGTTAGTGTGACGTCAGGGGAGACGGGGCCGCGCGGGAGGCTGGGGGTGTGTGGGTGGGTAGGACCCGCCCTCCAGGTTCCCCACGCCACGCCCACAGGGAAACTGAGGCACAAAGAGCAAGAAGGCTGAAGCACATCTGGGACTGGGAGCCGAACCCCCAGCTCGCCCCGGCCCCTCCGCGGTCCCCTGGCTCAGGTGGAGACGGCCCCCAGGTCGCGCGGCGGAAACCAGCTGGTCCCATTGTCCTATCCAGCGGGGGACAGAACCCCCAAACCAGCGCCTGGCGGCCCGGGCTGCACCCCGGTTAGTGCCACCTCTGCGTGGGCCTCAGTTTCCTCCACCGAACTACATGCAAGGAAGAGAGCAGACATTTTCCAGCCTCTGGGTGGGGTGGGAGGGGCGGGGTGTGGAAAGGTCAGAACGGAACGGGGAGCCCAGACATCTTGGGTGGGGGACCCTGTGATGCGGGATTCGAATTCCTGGCTGGCGTGGGCTCCCCTCCTCCCTTATCCGCCTCCTTTTCCTCCTCCGCCCCCGCCGGTCCCTCCCTCCATTTCCCCCCCCCCCCCCCCCGCCCTCCTCCACCCCCCTCGCCGAGCTTGGCTGCCCGTCTGGGCCGCTAATTAAATGCAGGGCTGGGGGGAAGGGGACGCCGTGCGGTTAACCCCTTCCCCGCTGGTTCCTGGAAGCCTGCCCGGGTCTGGGGGGGAGGGGTGTGGGGGGCACGATCGTCCAATACTGAGCCTCCTCCGCCCCGGACTGAAGGTGTAGGAAAGCCTATTGGATGAATAGGTAGACCAAGGCCAAGGGGCCGGGTTAATGAGGGTTGGGGGGCCGGGAGCATAGAATATTGGGAAAGAAAGGGGCGATGGTAGCTGATGTAAAGGGCTTAAGGCAGATATGGAGGGAGGGGGAGGGCAGGAGGGAGAGAGGAGAAAAGTTCAGTGGAGCCAGAAAAGTTCAGAAGGCCAGCGACCTAGAGCAAAAGGAGGAAGGAGACAGCTGGGAAAGGCTGGAGACGGGAAACATGTTTATCATGCTTTTCCCTGGGATCCATCCTTGGCTGGGCCTGGACCGAACCAGCCTTCCGTGAAGATGGAGTGGCTGTCTCCCAGGGCAGTACAATGGAGCTGGTGGTGACATGCATGGGTGACCAGTATGTGGTGATGGTGTGTATGGGGGCAGGGGGCGCTCACAGGCCACCCCAAACTTGTCCTGGAGGCTCCATGGCAGACACCCTGGACTGGCTTGCCCACTGCCCACTGCCCACTGCCTTTCTGTTCCCACTGTGGCTTGACCTGAGGGCCAACCTGCCCAGGGAGCTGTAGGTCATTCCAAGGTCCCGCTCTGCCCTTGCAGTTCGGATCAGATGGAGAGGACCCAGACACTGGCCTTCCATTGCCCGGTTCCCCCTTCACTGCACACCGGCCACTGCCATTCACAGGCTGGGTAAATTAAGGCCCACATTCTTAGGGTGGGAACAGCTGGATACATAGATAACATGTAACGTCCAGTAGTGCCAGGAGTTATGAACACATTGCAGCGAGGGAGTGGAGGGAGTGCAGAGGATCCTCCTTCAAAGGGAGGGTGCAGCTGAAAGCCGGAGTGGCACATGCAGACTCTGAGGCGGGAATGCACAGTATGTTGGAGGAGGCCTGAGGTGGGGTAAGGAGAGGGGAGAGGGGGAAGGTAAGGGTGGGAGGATCACAGGAGCACCCAAGTCATAAGCAGATGGGGTGATAGGTAGTTGGAGTCCTCACCTACTCTCCCCACCTCATTTTCCCCACCAGTGCCCATGGTCGGGAGGCTCAGGGGCCATCTTCATCCCTCTGAGTACCACCCTGGCCTCCCCACACTCTGGCTTACTGCTTCTGTCACCCCCCAGCTCTGCCCACTGCCAGCTCTTGCACAGGCTGTTTCTTCCCCACTGCTTTAGACAGTCCCTGCCCCCTTCCAGGCAGAGCCTGGAAATTCTGCAGGGAGCTGTTTTCTCAGGAGGTAGAGGGCTGAGAGGCAGGGGGGAATGGGCATCTTGGTCCTTGAGTGCTGTCAGCAGCCTGGATAAAAATAACTGTGCCCCTGCCCCGGCAATGACGTGCAAGTGGCTGCAATGATGGGGGACGTGCCTGGAGAAGGATCTGGTAGGATCCACGTTGCCATGGCGATGCTGACTCAGGCAGAGGCAGGTAGCAGCAGCTGGTACCCAACTGGCCTGTCCCTGTGTTCACAGCATCCTGCCAGGCCCCTACTCTGCAGGGTCCACTCTGGGAGTGGCTTCTGAGACTGGAGAAGGATGGCAAGACCCTGGGGTTGCTAGGTCAGTTCCTGCATCAACCCATCTAGCACCTGCTGCATCTCTTTCTGCCTCTCAACTCAGAGTACAGTCCAAACCCTTCCCCACACATCCCAGAACCTGCAGCGGCCGGCCATCCCACCTTCCTCTCTCCCGGTCATTTTTCTTCCAGCTATGCTTTTCCTGCAGCACATCAGCCCACTCCCACCTCAGGACCTTTGCACATACTGGTCTGCCTGGAAGATCCTAAGGGTCTTTACCTGGCATCTTGTTTGATTCTTGGCTTCCTTATTATCTGTTTCCACCCTCATCTCCAGAGTATGGTCTGTGGTTGTTCTGGAAGCCGGTCTGCCAATTTCTGCCTTCATTTCCCTCACCGGGAAATGGGCACACGGGCACGGTGGTCACAGCATGACCTCATGGAGAAGGTGCAGATAAAGCGCTTACAATGGTGCCCAGCAGAGAGTAAACAATAAGCACTTAGAAACAGCCCACATTCCATGAGCTGCTCACGGTCCATCCACACAGAATATTATTCAGCCACAAGGAGTGACACACTACAATGGGGATGAACCTCAACAATGCTGCTGAGAGAAACCAGACACAAAAGGCCACATGTGTATGATTTCATTTATGTGAAATGTCCAGAACCACCAAATCTATAGATACAGGAAGTGGTTTAGGGGCTGATGGAGGTGGGGATAGACATGGTTTCTCTTTGGGATGAAAATGTTCTGGAACTAGATAGAGGTGGTTGCACAATACTGGGAAGGGTACCAAATGCCACCAAACTATTTTAAAAGGGCTAATTTGATGTTAGTGAATGTTACCCACTTAGGAATAATAAAAAGGACATTGGGTGAAAACAGGAAATCTGGCCCTTGCCGATGTGGCTGTTGGTTGGGTGTTGTCCTGTGCACCAAAAGTTGCCAGTTTGATTCCTGGTCAGAGCGCATCCCGAGGTTGCCAGCTTGACCGCTGGTGGGGTTGTGCAGGAGGTAACCCCTCTCTCTCCCTCTCCCATCTTCTCTGTTAGGACAGAGCGTGTCAGGAGGCTGAATGGCTGGCATGACGTCAAGGACGTCTGGGTGCTTGAAGAGGACAGCCTGCCCCCCAGGGGAGAGGGAGAAAGGAGGACCTACAATCTCTGTGGGGTCTCACAGCAAGTAAGGGAGGCTATGGGGTTCAGTCCAGCTGAGGGCTCTTTTGGGGAGCCTGTCTGCAAACTTGTGGACACAAACAGCAAGAATAATTTTCTCGCCCTGGCTTGTTTGGCTCAATGGATAGAGCGTGGGCCTGTGGACGGAAGGGGCCCGGGGTTGGGTTCATTTTTGATCAGGGGTACAGGCTTGGGTTGTGGGCTCAATCCCCAATAGGAGGCATGCAGAAGGCAGCCAATCAATGATTCTCTCTCATGATTGATGTTTCTATTATATCTCCCTCTCCCTTCCTCTCCGAAATCAATAAAAAAAATTTATTTTAAAAACCAAACTTTCTCATTTTTAAGGAAAACAGAAAAATATCCCTGGATAGTGTTGCTGCACCCAGGCACCCCCCTCCAAGAATAGACTTCTAGGGTTTTCAGAAAAGGTTGCTTTTCCAGAATGTCCCTGGGGAAACTGCATCCTGGTCTCCATGGTGACAATGGAGGGAGGCCACTGCGCCATGTCCACATGCATTTAGAGACAACCTCCAACCCTGGCCACCAGGGACACTCAATGTGCTGGAGGGTCATAACATGGAGGACAGGACCTGGGGCGCTCACAGGAATGGTTTTCAAAGGAACAGAGAAGGGAGTGAGGGAGGGGAAGGCTCATGCGGACTCGCAGAGTATTTTTAGGCACTGAATGTAGCCCTGAAATATTTCCACGGCCACTCCCGAGCCTGAGCCGGGTGACTATTTCAGTGCCTGGTTCCAGTGGAGGCGGGGTAAGGATGAGTCACCTCTGGGTGACTGGGCCTAGACCCGAAGGGGCCTGCAAGGTGACTGCTCACCAGCCCAGGCCAGGCATCTGGTGCCAGCGTCTGGGGCATAGAGGACAGTGGCCTGGCCACTGCCCACCGGATGGCATCAGTGCTCCCACCCCGCCCCCTCAAACAATGGACCTGGAGATTTACAGAGCAGAAGAGGGTCCTGGAAGAGGCTCAGGCACTCCACAGGTGCTCACCAAAGCACCACTGAGAGCTTCAAGCATGAATAGACCGTTTGCTGTATACCAAGCATTCCCTCCTATAATCCTCCCAAAAGCCCCATGAGGTAGACTCAGGCCTGTTACCAGCAAGACATGGCAGGGTTAAACCTGCAGGACCCCTTATGGGCCTTGAACCCCGTCCTTCAGCTGAAACCACAGTAAAGGGAGGGAATTTTTTTTTTAATATATTTTTATTTATTTTTACAGAGAGGAAGAGAGAGGGATAGAGTTAGAAACATCGATGAGAGAGAATCATCGATCAGCTGCCTCTTGCACACCTCTTACTGGGGATGTGCCCGCAACCAAGGTACATGCCCTTGACCGGAATCGAACCCGAGACCTTTCAGTCCACAGGCTGACGCTCTATCCACTGAGCCAAACTGGTTTCAGCAGGGGGAGTGAATTTTTAAGCAGGAGGCTAATCTTGCCTGCTCCTGCCCCAACTGATTCGAGACTCCTGTGGTTGACACAACAGAACTGAGAGAAGGTTAATGGACCCTCTAAGTTAAAGGACAAAACAGGGAGGAGCTGTGACCTAGGGTCAAGCCCCCATCCTCTCTGTGCTGATGTATGGGAGCCCACCACCTGTTCTCTACTCTCTTCCATGGCCAGTGCCTCTTGTCCTTCCAGAGCTGGTTTGACGTGTCCCCTCACTGAGGCTCCCCCTCCGCTCTGTGGAAAGGTCCCTCGGCTCCTGGACTTACTGTGGAACTGGCAGCTCATTGGCCTGGGTCCTCCCGGCAGCTTGCTCCTTGTTCCACCTCATGGCCTCCGTGAGGGGCTTTACTGGTTTCTTAAAACCAACAAAGAAGTTCAGAGTCCGCAGAACTACCTCTTCCTGGTCTGGCTTCACCCTGGCCCTGTGTTCCAGAGCCCTCTACTGCTTCCCATTTCAGTCAGGGCCTGCACCCACTTCCTGCCCCTCACTTTGCTCCCATCACCAACCTGCACAGCCTTTGCACGGGCTGTCCCTCCATCTGAACTCTTCCCTAAGACAGCCGGCGCCCTTGCCTCGCTCAAGCCCTCCTCACACATCACCTCCTTGCCTTCTCTGATCACCTCTACTTCCCACTTTGCTTTCTCCTCCTCCAAAAGCACCTGGATGGGTTGTGGCCCCTGTTCCTGTCCTAAGCCAGCCCTCTGCCCCTGCTGTGGCAGGTGGCTCTCCCATTGAGTGGACAGCAGGCCTTCTCCCCCTGACTAAGCAGCCAGCCCTTTGTCCACAGGGGATGGCAGAGGACCCAGGAGCACATGCTGAGCCACTGGAGACACGTACTGCCAATGCCAGGAGATGCCTGGCACCAAGGTCCAATAGGAGGGTGGGAAGACCGCTGCCGCCACACCTCCTGGAGGTGGTGGTGGTAGGTTCAGTGCAGGCTTCGAGGAGGAATGACTTGGTGGTGTGTGCAGGCAAGGGTGATACAGAAAAGCAACAGACCCCTCCCAAACAGCTGTGCCTACTGTATATCCCAGAAAAGGGCTCTTGGCCCCAGGCTAAATCACACCTGGGCGAATGAGGCTCCTGATGGCCACCAGGAGCAAACTCCAGGGGGAGGGGGTCACTGCCCCATTTGAGGATCCTGCATTGTCTGCCGAGAGGGCGCAGGCACTGCTGACAGACCACCAAGACACAAAGATTGAGGCCCCTTAAATTTTGGCTTATGCCTGGGGTGAGATGACAGGACAGCTAGCCAAGCTGCCCTTTGGGAAGGTGAGGGCCAGGTGGACAGAGCAAAATTACGTAGACTTGCATGGGCTGAGGCTAAGGGCAGCGTGGTGACCAGAAACGGGCTCATATCCCTGAACTTCAGAAGGATGCAAGGTGCTGGGGGCCTCTGGGCGCTCCTGGTCCAAATCAGTTAAACTGCCAGGAGCAGGCCTCTAAGACCTCCCATCACAGCCCATGGGCTACTTAATCCGAGCCCCCATCTCATCAAAGCTCCACCAGACAGAACACCTGTGGCAGGAGCTCTGCTCCCAACCCCTCAGACCAGGAATCCTTCTGGAGGGAGGGAAGGAGGGAGGGAGAGAGAGATATGATGCTGAGAGGTGGGGTGGGAGCCAGCAGGCACCCACAAGGCCCAGCCTTGCCACCAACACTGCTATTTCGAAAGAACCATTCACACCAGAGTTCACCCAATAAGAGAAGGCAACTGACTCACATAATGTTTGGATTTTCTTAAGCCTCTTCCCTCTTCTCCAAGATACCACCATCCACATTGTGTGAAACTCTTTGCCTTCATAAGAAATGTAGAAGGACATCGTAAAGGTCCTGTTGGAAATGCTTACCCTCAGCGAGATGTGTTGCGGGCCTCGAAAGGAAACTTCTCATTATGTGCCCAGTGGTTCAAAAGAAACTTCGGATTTGTGGCTTGTAGTTATTTTGTTTTTATTTTTGTAACACAAAAGAGGGAGAAAGGCAAAGGAACAGGGCCCAACCAAGGCCCCACAACAGCATCTGAGGCACAGGTCCGGGCGGATTTGTTTTGAAAAGACAGTTTCAGGTCTGTCCCAGGAAAACTCCCTGGATTGTCAACCTCAGTGCAAAGACCTTAAAATGAAAACTCCCATCTGTTTTCCACACAGGGGTCTAACAAGATACAAAACAAACCCATTTGGAAAATGCCCCCGTTAACACAAGGGGGAAGGCTCTACAGATGCATTAACACACAGAATCTTCCAGAAATCAAGCTGGCTGCGACTTCACAAAATCAAGACCAAATAATATTTCCAACTGTAGAAATGCTGGCTAAAAAAATAAAAGTAAAAAAAAGACTTAATGCCCTGGCCAGGTGGCTTGGTTGGTTGGAGCATTGTCCTGTACACCGAAAGGTTGCAATTTCAATTCCCAGTCAGAGCACAGATCCAGGTTGCAGGTTCAGTCCCCAGTCAGGGTACATGCCGGAGGCAGGAGGTCGTTGTTTTTCTCACATCGATGTTTCTCTCTCTCTCCCTTCCTCTATCAAAAATCAATTAAAAAAAAAAAAAAAAAAAAAAAAAAGACAACCTAAAAAGGACCACAAAGTGCCCAGGTGGGGCCCCCCAACACCTGCCTCTTCTGTCCTGAAGACTCATGGACAGGAGCCTGTGGGGAGGCTAAGTCCGGGGCCGCCGGGCCAGCTCACTGTTTACCCGCCTGCCTGCCGGGCTTCTTTTCTGGCTGGCCTCTGCCAGCGCCTGGGATCCCGCCTCTGCCACGGCCGCCAAACACACCTGCAGGACAGAAGTGGGGGCTGCACGGGAGCCAGGCTCCAGGGTGTTCTAACCCCCCAAGTCTCCGTGGCCCCCCTATGTAAAGTGGGGAAAAGCAGGTTGAAAACCTGGGATGGAGTGTCTGGCCAGAGCTGGGTATGGGTGGTGCTTGAGAATGTTCTCAGTGTGACAGAAGAGACCAGACCCCCCAGGTTGCAAAGGGTGTGAGGAAGGAGAGAGGAAGACCACAAGTCACATCGGGGCTTGGGTCAGGCTTCCTGGGAGAGAGGGACCGGGGCTGGGGTGAGTGGTCACTGGAGAGGGGAGCAGGAGCCAGGACAGGGGCAGGACTCTGCCAGGGTGGAGCAGAGACCCCAACTTTGAGGCTGAGGTGTACACCTGGGACCCAGGACCTCCTTCACACTAACCCCATCCTGTAGGTCCAGAGACTAATGCTGACATGGGTTGCCCCATCTCACTTCTCATGGTAAAGACCAGCTTTGCCAAGGTGGCTTCTCTTCAGAGTGGCCTGCGCAGGCCACTCCCCCTGCCCTCCTTGCAGCTTAGTCACCACTGGTACCCACCAGTGCAAAGAGCCTGGCCTCAGGTATCAGACAGGCCCTGAGAACGAGGGCCCACTATCCCCCCGTTTCTGTCAACCCTCCACCCGGAGTGCCCTCCTGCCCTCTTCCTGTGGTTACTCTGTCTGGCTGAGAGCTGGCTCCAGGCCTGGCATTCAGAAGGTCCGCGTAAGGAAGAGAAAGGCCAGGCCACTCCCAGAACAGGAACCCCACCAGGAAGGCGGGGCTTACAGAGGGCCTCTAGGCTCAGCCCCAGCTGACTGCACAACAAATGTAACTGTGTGCCAGGGTTGTCATGTCGAGGCAGTGAGGGGAGTCTATAAAAAAGGTGTGACCTTGGCATCAAGGAGTCAGGGCAGGGAAGGGTCCTGTGCTAGGCCCTGAGTTGGGGTCCTTGCCCGCAGCCTGATGAGGCGGGCACCGCCAGATCCTCTCTACAGAGGGGAACTGAGACCTGGGGAGGTGCCATGCCCAGAGATGAGAGTTTAAAGCCCAGGTCTGCCTGGCACCAGATCAATCTGCTGGGCACCAAGGACTCAATTGGGACCCCGAGTTGGAGTCTGGGATAGATGGCAGTCAGCAAAAGCCACTCCACAGAAGAGCCCTGTGAGTCACAGCTCCCCTGGCTCTGCTGCAAGGCTAAGGGGAGGCGTAGGGGTAGGGGTGGAGTTGAGGGGAGAGGCTCAGAGCCAGGCCTGCTGCACTGTGAGAGCACCAGCCAAGAATGTCAACACTGGGCTGAAATAGATGCCACGTGCTGCAGCCACTCGCTGTGTGTGTGTGTGTGTGTGTGTGTGTGTGTGTGTATGTGACATACCTCGTCCAGCACCCCCCATGCCACGGCCTTTCTGCTGCTTCTGCTGCTGCAGGCCACGGCCACGACCCTTGGCCACCACCTCTTCTTTGACCATGTCAATGATCTCATCGGGGATGCGCAGGTACTTGATGGTGCTGCCGCGGATGTAGCACTCGGGCATGCGCCAGAACTTGTCCCCATCCTGCACAAGAGGGGGTGGGATCTCAGATCCACGCAGGTCCCTTCAGGGTGGGTACAGACAGCTGGGTGCCACCTGTATCTCTGGCATCACCGCTGTAGGCTGCCAAGTTCACAGTCCTAGATATGACACGAGACCCTCCAAAGGGTCCCAACAGACCCTCAGCACCCTTGGCACACGTGGAAGAGCAGCAGAGCTACATGGAAGATGGCGTCAATCTGTCCTCTAGCGTGGAATGGGGTTTGTTACCTGCAGCCAAAGCTCAGGGTGAGGGGCTGCCCCATGCACCAGGTGCTGCCACAACCCACCTCCTGTCTGCACCTGTCCCTAGCCTTCTGGAACCTTTCCTAGGGAGGTGCCATGCCATGCCCAGACACAGGTAGGTATGGAGACGAGGGCACCAGATCAGTCTGCTGGGCTGTACCTATAGCTGACCCATTTATTCATTCAACTATCTCCAGGCAGAGGCTGAGCTTGGTGTGGGACACAGGCCAGCAGAAAGAGACCCTATGTGACAGGTGAAGAAGTCCAGGAGGGGGGTGAGGAGGTAGGTATGGCGTTCGCCAGCATTAGCTCCCCAACATGCCAATTTTCAGGGGAGCTAATTGAGGCTGCGTCCTAGGAACCCTGTGGTTCCTAGGACGCAGACTGCCCTTCCCCCAACCCCATATTCTGGAACCAGCTCAAGGCCTTCCCCTAAGTCCCTCCTGCTGCCCTTGGGCAGGAGCCTAGGGCCTCCTATTCGTTCCCCAGCCCCACCCCTACTGCCTAGAGCCAGAGGCCTGGGTAGCCTTTCCTCCCCCACGCCCTTAGAAATCAGACCAAGACCTCTCCCTGCTTAGAACCCAGTCAGGGTCCTTTGGCCAAGGACCAGGTCCAAACACAGTATGGCTCCCTAGTGCCCAAGATCCAGCCCCACCCTGCTGCCCTCTCTGGGTACTCAGCACACCTTCCAGGTGAAACTTTCTGGAACACACATGAGGGATTTCCTGCCTCTAGGACTTTGCACACTGTTCCCTCCTTTCCTTGTCCAGCTAACTCTGGTCCTTGATGGGGCTTGCCTTCCAGCTCCCTGAAATCCCCAGTCCTCTCACTTGACACTCACCAGCAGTCTGGTCTGGGCTAGCACAAGCATTCGGAGGGTCAGACGGAATATTCGAGGGCTAACTCTTCCCAGGAACATACATGAGCTCCCACCCCACACAGGAACCCCACGAGGCCCTGCACATTCCTTTCCCAGAAAGAGTGGGCAAGGGGCCAAGTCTATGGGGATGCAGAGTACAGCCAGATAGAAACAGAAGGATTCCATGGAAGCTGGAGGCCAGGGCTGGGGCTGGCTGCTCCTTGATTGGCTCTCCCTGAGCCAAGGCCAGCTCAGGCTCAGAACACTCCCTGCAGGAATCTCACTTTGCTTTCCATGGCAGTTTAGCGCCCACCAACCCGGGTTCCCCGGACTCTGCCACCCACTGCCCAAAAGATTTCAAACCTCACCCCAGCCTCTCCTCCTAATCACCTGGCCACAGAGGGAACTGTCCAGAGGAGCCATGTTTGTAGGCTTAGTTGACTCTGGAGGCTGGACCAACTGTCCCCAACCCCCGTAGTTGGTTCTACAAGTGGACACAGACCTACCGGTCATGTGCAGGAAGACATGCACGCCAGGCCGTGCACTGCAACACTGTCTGCTAAAGCCATCGTGGAGCTGCCCACACACCTGCTGCCTGACACGTGGCAAGAAAACCAGGAGAGCTTCTAGCTGATGTGGAAGCTCCACGGTGTATCATTACAAGGACAGGTCACAGAGCTGTGTAGGTGAGGGAAGGGGTCATGCCCACGAGTCTGCCCGTTGGGGTGTGAACCATGCAGAAGGATGGGCCAGGGGCAGGGGGGCTGTCTTGCTGTGCTGTACTCTGGCATGGCAAACCCTAGGGGCACGCTACCCTCAGTCTCAAGACAGCTCCAAGCTGGCTAAGGCCCCAGCAGCTTTTTCCTCTGTAACCTGGGGGTCTGCAGGGATGGGGTCTGAGGCTGGAATCCAGGCAGGAGAGAGCCCATGCACATTAGTGGGAGTGCGCCTGCCCCCGCCACCATCCTGGTCCTCATGGCTCTCGGGTCTTTCCAGCCTGTGACCCAGGGATACTTCCCCAGCCCTGGGAGCTCAGGTTCTGGCCCTGCAGTTCCTGGCTTCAGGCCTGGGGAGGTAAGCGAGCCTCTGGGGCCATTGGGCTGTCCTTGCCGCCAGATACCCTATGGCCACACCACTATGGCCTGCAGCCTGGAACAGCAGCAGCCAAGGCTGACAGGAGGGGAGGGTCTGCCTGCCCGCAGACCTGTAGCCAGAAGCACCCCCCGTCAGGCCTGAGTCTGTCTTTGTCAGGGGTGGAAGCAGGGGCAGGAGGAAAGGGAGAGCAGATCAGTGCCTGACCAGGAAACATCCCCACAGGTGCAAAGTCCTCACAGGTGCAGAGTCCAGGACATTGGGAGGCCCTGCTCCTCCCTCGGCCCCACCCTGGGTAGGATGGCCTGTGGTAGGCTGACCTGCTCCTCCCAAAAGGTGCAGGGAAGGGCCTTCACTTCATTTGGAAGCCAGAATGCTGAAGCTCTGTAAGCATCCAGTCCCAGCGAGCACTCCTGGTCACACTGCCCCTACTCCCCATGCCTGCCCGCCCCACCCAATGGCCCTCCGGCGTCAGGCACAGACTCAGCCCAAGGGCACTCACCCTCGATGTGCAGATCACCTCGCGCAGGTTGATGTTCATCCAGTTGTCACAGCTGACCAGGTGGCCATTGTATGTCTCCCCGTTTTTAAGCTCTACTAACTGGAGAGAAACGGGTCCCAAGTCAGCCAGGGGTCCCAAGGAAGGTGCAGGCCTGCCAGTAAGAGTAGCCCTAACCTCATTCAATATGTCCTCAGCTCCGTTCAGACAGGGGCCACTGCACACAACGCCTAGGCCCCAGAGAGGCCCATCTTACAGGGACATATTCTGCTTTCTCTGTACATTCTGCTGGGCATCTCTACAAGGAAACTTTTTTTTGATGAGGAAAAAAATAAAAAAGACCCAAAATACAATAAAAACAACAAAGGCTGATTTAAAAACAAACAAACAAACAAACAAACAAACACTCAGCCCTGGCTCATGTTTCTCAGTGGTTAGAGCCTCAGCCTGAGTATCTAAGGGTCGAGGGTTCTATTCCTGGTCATACCTGGGTTTCAAGTTTGATCCCTAACCTCTGATTAGGCGCATGAGGGAGGCAACCAATCTGCGTGCCTCTCCCACATTTTTCTCCCTGCTCCCTGGAAAACTCTCTAAAAAACAACCAACGGAAAAAATATCCTCAGGTGAGGATTAACAACAAAAAAAAGAACCAACTCAGATATTTGTAAAGGCATGCATCCGCGTAAAAATGCACACATAAACATTCATAGTCGCCAAATATTCCACAAATAGCCAAAGGATAGAAAAAATAAAATGTACATCAACTGATGAATGGATAAACACATGGTGGTCCATCTGGAATATTATTCAGCCATAAAATACCACAATATGGATGAACCCTGAAAACATGCTGAGTGCAAGAAGCCAACACACAGACCACATGTTATACGACCCCATTTATATGTAGTGTCCAGAAGAGGCAAATCCAGAGAGACAGAAAGTGGATTTGTAGTTCTCAGGGACTGGGCAAGAAGCATGGGGAGTAACTGCTAAAGAGCATGGGGTCTCCTTTGGATGATGGAAATGTTCTGGATCCAGAGAGAGGTGATGGTTGTGCCACACTGTGAATTTACTAAAGACCACTGCATTATTTACTTTAAAGGGCTGAGTTCTGTGGTATCTAATTACATTGAATAAAAAGCACACGCATGTATTACAGAATTAGTTAATAACCTGCTGGGAAAATGACTTTTCTGTTTGACATTTTAATAAGCACTATTACTTTTGTAAGCAGCAACAATGGCACTGGCCCTGACCCGTGTGGGAAGTAGAGGACAGCTGCTGTTTTGTTGACAGGCGGGGAAGCAGGTTTGGCTAGAGGCACCTCACCCTTTGCCCAGTGTCCCTATCCCTGTGCTAAGGCTGGTCCCCACTGACACTCGCTGTCCCAGATGGTACATACCATGGGGTGATTCTGAGCCGTCTTCAGCAGTGACAACGGGAGCTGAAATGCAAAAGTACAAATTTGTCCGTGTAATCAGCTCGTGGGAGCCCCCGACTCTGGGCAGGGTCCCACAATAGCACCGGAATACAGGAGCACACAAGCCTGACCCCCTAAGGGAGAGGCATTCTCCTCCTTCTGCACAACCCCAGGACACACCTGTCTCCCTCTCAAGGCCCCTCTCTCCTTCCAGAGGCAGCTGACACCTAAGCCCAGGGCTGTTTATTTGCTTTTTTTTAATAACTCCCACTGTACATTTTCCCTCACCCACCAAGCTTATCAGCAGCATCACAGCATACAGGTCTCTCTGCTGCTGTTTTGCTCAACTGATATTTAAGATGCATCCACAGGAGCAATCCAACTCCAGGTCTCATTCCCAGCACTGCATATGACTACTGTCACACCCTCTTTACAGATGGGGATACTGAGGCTCAGAGAATACTGCCCAGCCCTAGAGCTGCTAAGAGAGAGCTTGGTTTGACTGATTGTCTGAAGCTGGAGGGCAGCCCCAATTGGACCAAGAGTGACTCGGCCATGCACAGTGGGGAGTCCACCTTGATCTGAAGAGGCCACATCTGAACTGGGTTTTCAAAGACAGGAATTCACAGGTTAGAGGAAGAAACATTCCAGAAAAAGTTTGTGGTTATTGCAAGGGATGGCAGACAAAGGGTGGAATCTTTTAAAGCTCACCCAAATAAGGTAGGCTTTTAAGGTATTTCTTTTTCCATCATTACTGGATTTCTTTTTAATAACAAACATGGTGCAGCTGGAAAAAATCCAGCTCTTCTCATTTTGGGAACACATACACTGGAGCCACCTCTGGCTCTCCAGAAAGTGACTAAGGTGGTAGTGCTTAGGTCCAGGTCCAGAGGCAGCCCAATCAGTATGGCTAGATTAAGATTCTGGACTAAGGACCCTGTAGACAAGAAACTGCCTCAGGGAGCAAGAGGTTCTGCTTCATCCTGGCCTGGCCTCACATGCTCACTGGATATGGGGCAGCTGTTTCTCCAGGTGGCAGAGTGGAAAGCATCTCCTGTGGAGGCTGGAATGGCCCTCAGCCCCCACAGTGTGGCTCTCCATGGAAGGGCTTGGGTTGGGGGCCAATCCGATATCCCACAGGCCTTCCCCAGAAGAGTTACCAGGGGAGGTCCAGCGACAACAGGAAGCCAGGCCCAAGCCCACTTCCTGCACTGGCTTCCTGGACTGGCAAGATAAGAACCAGCCACGTGGAGGGGAGGCAGCTGCTCTAGGGAGGATGGGCAGGTTGGAGACCAACGTGGCCAACCCACAGCTCCTGCCCTCTCATTTGGGTGCATCTGTGTGACTGCACCAGGCCGTGAAGGAGAAAACTCCCAGGAGGATCAGAATGGCAGGTGGGGCCACGCGTCCAGATTGCCTTTTACTGTGGAGACCCTGTGGGCTTTCCTGGGCAAGTGGGAATCTGAACCAAGGCGATGAGACAGCTGGGTTCTGCTCCCAGATCACCGAAAAGGGGAGAGGGTCAGGCTAGGCCTGGAATGAGAATGAAAAACGGACTCAGTTGCCAAGAAGCAGAGGGGGGGGCGGGGGGGTCAGAGGAAGGAGCTGCCCAGGGAAACAGCGAGGTCACGGTGAGCCAGTGAAAGGAGACGGATGCCTGTCAGCAAGGGATCCACAGGTGTCTTTTAGGACATATACGACCCCTACACTGATGACGGCCTCTCTCGGGTCACCACCTCGTCCCAGCTACTGCAGCACAGTTCTGGAGGACCCGCATCCTCCACAGATGTCCCTGGCTGTGCCCTATTCAGAGTAGCCGAGGAGGTCTGAAACTCATAAGGGACCAGCACCTGCTCCCAGCCCTCCCGACTTCCCTCTCACTCACTCCCCAGGCGGGCCACACCTGACAAGGATCCAGCAAATACGCCCATTCTGCTCGTTCCTATTGCAGGTTCCTATTGCTCAACCTTTGTTCCTGTGATTCCCTCTGCCTGGGGTGCCTCTCCGCGGGCTGGTTGCCGCTCCAACACCACCTCCCTCTGCCAGGACCTCATAATAACCCCATTTAGGAAACAAGGTTTCCACCTCGGCCACCCTCTGCTGTTTCCATTATAGCACTTAGCCAGTCTCTAATTATCTTGTTTACTTGTCTCCCTGGCTAGACTTGAAACACCACGCCTTTTGCTAGACTGGAAAACTCAGGAGGTGTGGACTTTGTCCAATGCCAAGCATGGGGCCAGGCACACCAGGTGGACTAAGAAAATATTTGCTGAATAAATACAAGGGAAATACACATACTGCCCAGGAAGGTACATGCATTCCACCCGCCCCGCCCACAATAAGGAGCTCAAGGGAGAGGTGGCATCCAGACAGCCCTCTACTGCTGCAACGGCCAGGAGCAGTGGGCCTGTCTTGCCATTTCCATCCTCATCCCCAAACTGTGCTGGAGTTGGAGGGAAAAAAAGAAGGGGAGGATACTGGAGAACTTAAAACTCAATGGAGCCAAGGCCGGTTGGCTCAGTGGATAGTGTCGGCCTGCGGACTGAAGGGTCCCGGGTTCGATTCCGGTCAAGGGCATGCACCTTGGTTGCGGGCACATCCCCAGTAGGAGGTGTGCAGGAGGCAGCTGATAGATGTCTCTCTCTCATGGATGTTTCTAATTCTCTATCCCTCTCTCTTCCTCCCTGTAAAAAATCAATTAAAAAAAAAAAAAAACTCAATGGAAAAGAGGTGTCAAAAGAAATGGGAGAAGGCCAAACACTCAGTTCCGGGGGAGACTGGAGTTGGGAAAGTCAGAAAAGCTAAAGAAAAGAGGATTCCTTTCTGTGGGCTTTCTCACAAGGTTTGGAGTCTGGTTGTCAGATCTGGGCCAATCCAGGAGGAGACCCAATGGGCTCCTGAGGTTCCCAATTCAAAAAGCCGGCAGGGACTGTCCTCACATACACACCCACCCAGCCCTCAGCTTCCAGCCCCCAGGACCACAGGGAACTGGGGAGGTGTCATGTCTTGTCTACTCCTGGGCACTTCCAGCTGAAATGATGAGCCTGCACTTTGCACAGGCACGGTCCTAGACTCTGAGAATGTATCAGGGATAGATACAAAGCTTTGCCTCCATGAAGCTTAAAAGAGGGATCATTCTGCTCGTTTCCTCAGGCTGTCTCTGCCTTCCAGCAGGGAGGTACCTGATCCCTTCTCTCTTGTGCTAGTCAGCAACCTTTGTGGGAACCTTCACTAACACCGAGAAACATGCAGCAATAGTCCGAGTGACTCAGGTGCTCAGAGGCCAAGCACTCTCCCAGGAAGCCCAACTCTGAACTCCTCCGTGGGGGCCTCCGTTTCCCTGTCAGGGTCTCAATGTTCCCTTCTGTGAATAAATACACGGGAAACGCAGGCCGCTCCTGCCTCAAAATACCCTCTCTCCCCTGCTTTGTGATCCAGGGAGAAGAAAAACCCTTTCTGGATGTTTCTCAGCTGAAAACGAGAGGAACAGGAAGCTGTGCTGCAGCATTCTAAGGGCCTTGCAAACCCCGAAACTGGTTTAATTTGAGAATTCAGACAGGCCCCCTACTTCCTCGCATCCCAGCTTCCCAGTGAGGTTAGAGTGGGTCGGATACACTCGGGGACACTTCTCTACCAAACTCACGCAGCTGCACTCACCGAGCCCTTCTGCGGGTCCCCTTATTCTCCAGCCTCAGTTTTCCCATCTACAAAGTGGGAGGAGGGCGGCTAAGTCGCTATACTAAGGTTACACGTTCGTTCAACCCTGAGTTTTCGAAGACCGACGCGCTGGGTACCCTAGGAGCGCCTCCTGCCCTCTCTGGCCTCAGTTTCTTCTCCTCGGGCCGAGGGCGGGCCCCATTATACACTCACTCCGCGTCGCCCCTGCCCCAGCGCTAGCCCCGAGGGGCCTGGGAGGCCGCGCCCCCGCCTCCTGGCGAGAACACGCCACCACCCTGCCCTCACCATGGTGGCGGCAGGGACCTGGCCCGCCGGTCACTTCCGCCGCGGCCGCCTCGGTTCACGCGCCCGCCGGTAGCGGCTCCGCCGCGCGCCACTAGACTGAATGGAATGGCAGCGGCGAGAGCCAATCCGCGCGGGGCTCAAAGGCAGGGCGACCAATCCGTGCGGAATAGGGCGGGGCCTGCTCGGCACGAGGGACGGGCGGTGCCGTGTTCCGCGCCGAAGGAATGAGGGAAAGAGCCGTAAAGCGCCGCGGTGAGTGCTGCAAAACGGGGCGGGCAGCGTGCGCCGGCGCTGGAGGCCTTGTGGGTAAGGGCGCATGCGCATGTGAAACCCTCGCTGATGGGGCTCCACACTGTGGGCAAAACTGGTTATTCCTTACACCTTGCAATTGGAGAAACCGAAACCGAGGCTCCACGGTTATTAGGAAGTGCCTTTGGACTCCTAACTCTAATTTTTTTTTGGGGGGTGGGGTGCCTCCTACTCTTCTGTACTATTGTAGTTGGTCCTTATTAAGGCACATGTTTTAGTAAATTGCCCCTCTGAGACTTAGTTATCCACCCTGTAAAACCAGTGTAATGATAGTGTCTGCTCTATAGAAGGTTTCAGTAAGAATGAAACGAGGTAAGCCATGTGAAAGTACTTTGGACAACATCTCGCACATACTAAGCACATGAATGCACGGGCCATAAATATGTACTGAGCACCTACTACTTGCTTACTCTTGGAAACACAGGTGAACAAACCTGACAGAACTGGCTTTCCTTGGGGTTAGGAGGTGGTTGGAGAGACAGACAGTAAACAAAATGAGTAGGTAAATGTATTCTTCCCTTGGGCTGCTGTAACAAATTACACAATAGAAATCTGAAATCAAGGTGTCAGCAGGTTTGTTTCCTACAGAAGGCCCAGAGAGACAATTCATCGCCTGCTGCTCTCCCAGCTTCTCTAGTTGGCAAGCTTTGTAGTTCTTTGGCTTGTGGACACATCACTCCAATATCTTTCTTCACACGGCTTTCTTCTGTGTGCCTGTGTCTAAATCTTTCTCTCTTTTCTATTACATGGACATTCCTTTTTCTTAATAAAATCACTCTAAATATAGGATAATGTCACCTCAAGATCCTTAATTACATCTGCAAAGACCTTATCTATATATATGAAAGGCTAAGTAACCAATGATACATAAGTCTGATCATCTGACCCCCTTGATACATATGACACACACTGGCAATTTAAAAATAAACATTGATTGCACACGCACCATACATATAAAGCTCTCACTAGTGCCAATCACATGCAACGCCAGAGTGTATCTGAAGACCAACTATTGGCACTTTGTTATTGCTATATCATATTGTTATTTATTTATTAACCAATTTATCATTCATTGTTTATGTCCATGTTGTTTTTATATCATGTTGTTATTGTTTATTAATCAATTTATTATTTTCATATACATTTTACTAATTTTATTTTTTTAAAATACATTTTATTGATTTTTTACTGAGAGGAAGGGAGAGGGAGAGAGAGTTAAAAACATCAATGAGCCGGGACTGGTTTGGCTCAATGGATAGAGTGTCGGCTTGGGGACTGAAGGGTCCCGGGTTCGATTCTGGTCAAGGGCATGTACCTTGGTTGCGGGCATATCCCCAGTAGGGGGTATGCAAGAGGCAGCTGATCGATGACTCTCTCTCATCGATGTTTCTAACTCTCTCTCTCCCTTCCTCTCTGTATAAAATCAATAAAATATATTAAAAAAAAAAACATCAATGAGAGAGAAACATCAATCAGCCACCTCCTGCACACCCCACAATGGTGATGTGCCCGCAACCAAGGTACATGCCTTTCACCGGAATCGAACCCTTGAATCTGCAGGCTAGCTCTATCCACTGAGCCAAACCCATCAGGGCCATTTTACTAATTTTCTTTCATCTCTGACATTTCTATTATAGAGAAAGGGTGAATAGTGATATTCCAATATTTTGTATTTTAATTTTATAATACTATATATACTATTTTGACATGTAATGTTTTGCAGTAACGTAATTACCACGTGAATCTTTCTTCTGATTAATTTCCTTTCAATGTGCACGAATCCGTGCACTGGGTCACTCATTTCAAATAAGGTCATACTTATAGGTATTGGGGGTTAGAACATATCTGTCATTATGCTAGTGGATTAGCCAATGACTGATCCCATATAAAGTGCCAGACACTTATTACCAACAGTTGTCCTTCATGCTTTAGTTTGGGGGTCCTGAGATGAGTACTCAAGGTCACATAGTGTATTCAGGGGGTGACTCCAGGATGCCCCCACTGGGGGTGGAGACCTGATACAGGAAGGGAAGGATCCTGCAGGGAGCACCAATAAGAAGCTGACACAGACAGCAACCGGAGGTCAGTCCAGCTGGGTACAACAGCATCAGAGCTCATGGCTCATTGTGGTCCCATCCAGGGTCAGGGCAGCTGAAGCAATTATTCGACAAGTCCCATCTGTCATCAGTTCAGGGCTTTCCATCCCAGGGAAACTCGGATGTGTGCAGGATGTCAACAGGCAGCCAACAGTGATTCCCCCACTGTTTTAGAGGGATCAGAGTGAACTGCCAAATTTCGTTTGTTAGGGTAAAGGTTACTTGATGTAAACAACAAAAACTGGGGTGCAGAAGTGTCCCAGCATTAATATGGTGGTGGAAGTAGGAAAATCTTGTGCTGGATTACTCCTTTCTGACTTTCCTATGCAGAGGCTTTCTTCTTCTTTTTATTTTTTACTTTTATTAATATATATTTTATTGATTTTTTACAGAGAGGAAGGGAGAGAGATACAGAGCTAGAAACGTCGAGAGAGAAACATCGTCTAGCTGCCTCCTGCCGGGGATGTCCCCGCAACCAGCGTACATGCCCTTGCCCGGAATTGAACCTGGGACCTTTCAGTCCGCAGACTGACGCTCTACCGCTGAGCCAAACCGGTTTCGGCAAGGCTTTCTTCTTTTTAATATTTTTTTATTGATCTCAGAGAGGAAGGGAAAGGGGGAGAGAGAAATGTCAATGACGAGAGAAAAATCCTCAGTCCTCTGCCTCCTGCATGCCCCCAACTGGGAATACAGCTATACATGCCCTGACTGGGAATGGAACCCTGACTTCCTGGTTCATAGGTCAACGCTCAACCACCCAGCTACGACAGCTGGGGGAGGGAGGCTTTCTTCTTTTGCCCAATTGGCAAACTCCTATTCCCCCTTGAAAATTCTACTTGGGTGACCCCGTGTGGTAGACTGAGGTCACTGCGGGGTTTGTAGGTCCTTTCAACATAGGGTGGCCAGTTCTCCATTCCCCTGGGCATAGTGATTGATTAAAAGAGAAGCACATGACCAAGCAAGGCCAAATAGAATCTCCCTTGAGTCCAGCTGGCTTGGTTCAGTAGGTGAGGTCACAGCTCCATTCCTGGGTTGCTGGCTTGATCCCCAGTGTGGGGTGGAGGCAGCCCATCAATGATTCTCATTGGGGTCTCTCTCTCTCTCTCTCTCTCTCTCTTCTCCCTTCCTCTATAAAAATAAACAAAAACATTTAAAAAAAATATTATCTTGCCAAAACCGGTTTGGCTCAGGGGATAGAGCGTTGGCCTGCGGACTGAAGGGTCCCAGGTTTGATTCCGGTCAAGGGCATGTACCTTGGTTGAGAGCACATCCCCAGTGGGGGGTGTGCAGGAGGCAGCTGATCAATGTGTCTCTCTATCGATGTTTCTAGCTCTCTATCACTCTCCTTTCCTCTCTGTAAAGAATAAATAAAATATATTTTTTAAAAATAGAATCTCCCTTGAAAAACACTGAGGGTTAGGAGGGAGAAGAGTGTTTTCCATGGAGGTTATTAAAAGTGAAATAGTGAGTTATTCCTATTTACTGAAATAGTGAGATTTACAAGTGCGATAGTGAAAACCCTGTTCTATGAGGTTCCAACATACACAAGAGTGCAACATACATAAGAGCTGCTTGGTGGACAGGGTGGCATGGTTTAAGCCCCGGAATCCAGCTGTGCCTAAAGCCATTAGGTCTAACTTTCCATTTACGTGAGCCCAAGAAGTTCATTATTGCTTCATCCACTTGGAGTTTGGATTCTGCCCTGGCAATGGTCAGAACCTGCACTCATGCGTAGCTGCTTCATGGACTCTTCAGTGACTGGTCCCAAAATTTAATCATTCCCTGTCTTATACTTTGAACTTCAGTACCTTACATAGATTTTCATCATTACCTGGTGTGTGGCAAATTTAATTGTGCTTTTGCACACTTAGGCCTTCTGGACTCTGACTTGGAGCAAAAACATGAGAGGTTGCATGGGCCACTATTTGAGGGAGTCAGCATGGTTCCTTCTCCCCTCTCATCGTGGACACGAGTCCCTGGCTCAGCCGATTAGAGAGCTTCCCTCGGCTGGTGCTGGAATTGCGGTTAGAGTAATGTGATTCAGGGACATAAATGGCCATCTCTCCACTTCAGAGTCTTGGCCCTGTGTAATTCTGGATCTGGCTGTACCCGATGCTTCATGAATCTCCATCCTTTCTTAGCTCTTGAACCAATACTCATTTTTTTTTCCATTCCAGTTGAAATTGTATTTCTGACCGCAAAAACTTAGAGGACCAATGTACCTAACAAATTAACAAAAATATCTTACCCTCCACTAAAAAAGAGGAAGGGGGGGCATTGTAAAACCCATTGTCATTGTGCTCGCTAGCTGTGAACCCAGTTTCTGGCTGAGCACACAGAAATGTGTAAATACAATACACACAGGGGGGGTGCACTGGCCACCATGGATAGCTGTTGCATTGAGCATCTGCCCCCTGGTGGTCAGCGTGCAGTGTAGTAACCGGTCATTCACTGGTCCTTCTGCTGCTCGATTGATTTACCTATTGGGTTTTATTAGCCTACATAATAAAGAGGCAATATACAAATTGACTGTCACACCATCACAAAGATGGCAGCACCCATGGAGGGGGCTGCTCCATGCGCCTGCCACCGTAGTCCCCTCAGCCCCTCTGGCAATCCCCACTGACTGACAGCTTGCCCAGGCTCCTCCAATGAGCTGCCCATCCCTCTCTTCCTCCCTCCCTCGGAGCTGAAGCCTGACTGTGGTGTCCAAACAAATGGAAGTTATAACTCATGTTGTTGAGAGTATCCTCCATTCCTCAGTTGGGGCTGGCCACTTCACGTGCCTGCCGCCTGGGTCCCCTCAGTCACGCCGGGGGCCTCGGGTCCTCCTGCACCCTCCACTGACTGAGGCTCAGGCAAGTAAGGCTAGCTGAGGTGCAGGCAAGCCTTGGATGGTGGCTGCCCAGCCTCCCAGGGCTGGCCTGAGGCTCAGGTAACCAGGGCTGGCGAAGGCTTGTGCTGCCGGCAGTGGCAGCAGCAGAGGTGTGATGGGAGCATCGCCTTCTCCTGATTGCTGGGTCACCTCTTGCCCTTGAGGGCTCCCGGACTGTGAGGGGTGCAGGCCAGGCTGAGGGATCCCCCGCTCCAGTGCATGGATTTTCATGCACCGGGCCTCCAGTATAGGATAAAAAGCCTGCAGTAGTCTTTAATCCCCATTTTTACAGTTGAGGAAACTGAGGCTTGAAATGGGAAAATAATTCGTCTGGAGGGTACAGGCCACATAAGGAGTCAGGCAGAATTTGAACCGAAGCCAGCTCTAACCACCATACTTGCTGCCCTCCATTTTTAAAAAAATATATATATTTTATTGATTTTTTACAGAGATGAAGGGAGAGGGATAGAGAGTTAGAAACATTGATGAGAGAGAAACATCGACCAGCTGCCTCCTGCACACCCTCCACTGGGGACGTGCCTGCAACCAAGGTACATGGCCTTGACCAGAATGGAACCTGGGACCTTTCAGTCCACAGGCCGAAGCTCTATCCACTGAGCCAAACCGGTTTCGGCTGCCCTCCATTTTTACCTAAGAAAACTCATTAATATTTGAAAAGGAATAGTTCTTTACAAATGAATTTTTTTATTTATTTATTTTTACAACTCTGGGAAATAAGTTGTGTTACCCAAGTCCATTACATTGTATCAATTTCCTGGTTTTAACAATGGTTTAGTAAGATAAACTCTTTCACTGAGGGAAGCTGAGAAGAGGGTTTATAAAACCTATACTATTTTTTTTCCATCTTTGTGATCAGTCTTACACTGTTTTGAAAAAAAAAAGTCATATAAGTTGAGTGACTAAAAGAATTGGTTGTGCATTGTTGTGCAACCAACCTATAATCACCATGCTGCCAACCATCACCTCTATCTAGTTCCAGAACATTTCATCAACTCAGAAGGAAACCTGGTCCCCATTAGTAGTCACTCCCCATACCCCTTCACCTATCCCTGGCATCCACTAATCTCCTTTCTGTCTCAATGGGTTTGCTGTTGAGGACAATGCATATAGATGGAATCACACACTATGTGGCCTTTTGTGACTGGCTTCCTTAACGTGGCACGGTGTTTTCAAGGTTCATCCATGCATGTATCAGACTTTGTTCATGTTTATGGCTGAGTAATATTCCATGGCAAACCACATTTTGTTTATCCATTCATCCCTCGATGGACATTTTATTTTGGTGGTTTGGCTACAACTATTTCAGCACCTAATACTTTCCATTGTCTGGGGTTTATCCCCAGACATTGAATTGCTGGGCCCTGTGGTAACTATGTGTAACTTCTTGAGGAACTGCCAAACTTTTTTTTAAAAATTAATTTTAGAAGGAGAGGTAGGGAAAGGGAGAGAGCAAGGAAAACATCGATGTGAGAGAGAAACATCCATCGGTTGCCTCTGGCACATGCCCTGAAAAGGGATCGAACCAGAAACCTAAGTATGTGCCCTCCCTGGAAATGGAAGGAGTGACCCTTTGGTACAAAGGGGACACTCGCCCAACTGAGCCACACTGGCCAGGACTGTCCAAAATTTTCATTGCAGCCGTACCATTTTATGGCACTTGGCTTTCCAATGTATCTCTCTCTCTTTCTCTCTCTCTCTCTCTCTCTCTCTCTCTCTCTCTCTCTCTCTCTCTCTCTCTCATTCTTCATCCTCCTCTCTAAGCCTTCATCTAACCTACATGGGCATTGCATTAGTGATTACATCTTTGCAAAGCTCATCCTTGAACACACATCTTGGCAGCTCCAGCCAGGAGTGTGTGTGTGTGTGTGTGTGTGTTTTCTCACTTGCAAAATGGCGTAAGATTAGACCCTTCCTCTAAGGATTTTTGGAGATTTAAAAAGAGAATTCCAGTTACCCACTTGAAGAGGATCCATGGATGGTTCAGGTACCAGTGAACCTGAGCCTTTACCCCCAATCACTCTTGGCAGCAGCATGTGACTCAGTTTCCCCATCAGGGCTGATGCTGGGTGTTCCAGTTTCCTCCCTCTGATGGGGGAAAACAAAACCCACTGTGACTTCCCTCTCTTCACATCCTGGGCTTCTAGCAACATGTGCACTTTCTACCCGACATTTACTACATTTAAACCATACAATTTGATTCTGGGTGAGATTTTCATTCTGTTCTTTTCTCCCACTTGCTTTGGGTCTCACTCCCCCGGCCAGACCAGACCTGCTCTGAATTTTCTGAATCCTACCTGAAGCTGCCAGAGACCCAAATCGTCACCGAGAATGTGACCTCCAGTCTGAGCTTGCAAACAGGTCCCTGGGTAGTCCAAAGACCTCTCCCCTGGGCAGTCTGAGGCCTGGGCCAGAGGCAGCTGGTATTTGAGCGGCACCCTGGCTACTCGGGGCCAAGCTGCTTGGAGTGAGACATCAGTGACCCGTGTCTAATGTGCAGCCCTGTGTCTGAGGATGTGGTCAGAGACACAGCTTTATTATTTCTGGCTGTTTTTGGAGGAATTGTGACCTCTGGTGAAGGTTGGTGGGAGACCAACTGTGTGCGAGGCTTGTACTGAGCGCAGGGACACAGATGTAATAGGGACACCTGTGGGAACCCTTCACACGACCCGCGTGATTAGGGCCCATTCAGGGTCCGGCTTCTGGAGGCGGCCACACACTGAAATGAAGAGAGAGACTAGAAAAGAGTTAATTTGGGACAAATGGGGGGCCAGGCAGGAGTCAACCTCTAGTGGGAAGACTCTCTAGGCTCTGGCCTTGCTATCCCTTTTATTTTGTATTTATTTATTTTTATTTATTTATTTTTAAAATATATTTTATTATTTTGTACAGAGAGGAAGGCAGAGAGATAGAGAGCTAGAAACATCGATGAGTCATCGAGCAACTGCCTCTTGCACGCCCCCTACTGGGGATATGCCCGCAACCAAGGTACATGGCCTTGACCAGAATCGAACCCGGGACCTTTCAGTCCCCAAGCCAACGCTCTAGCCATTGAGCCAAACCGGTCTCGGCGGAATGATTTCTTTTAGTGAAATGAGGAAATGAGATGGATCTCCTGGGTGGAGGTGCGTTCAGCCCGTTGGAAACGCCCCTCAGAGGAGGTGACGGCCAGAGCGGGCTTCTAGGAAGAGGTGACATTCCAGCTGAGCCCCGAAGGAGAGGGAGAGGCTGGGTTTGTGTAACTGCTGGGCACGTTCCAGGCAGAGGATACAGCAAATGTAGAGCCACTGGGGCGAGTGTGGGGAGATAAGAAGGAGGAGAGGCTGGGGCCTCTGGGGCCACGTCAGCCTCCTTAGCAACACGGAAGCCTGCAGGGAGCCTGCAGGGGGTTAAGCTAGGGGGTTAGCTTAACCCTCTGGCCTGACCATCACTTCTGTGATTCCAGGGGGCTCTAGCCGAGTGGCCATCCAAACGGTGCCTCAGTTTCCCCATCTGCAAAATAGGACGAAAAGAATATATGTTTTTTAAAAATATATCTTATTGATTTTTTACAGAGAGGAAGGGAGAGGGAGAGAGAGTTAGAAACATCGATGAGAGAGTCACAGTGATCTGCTGCCTCCTGCACACTCCCCACTGGGGACGTGCCCGCAACCAAGGTGCATGCCCTTGACCGGAATCGAACCTGGGACCCTGGGACCCTCCAGTCCACAGGCTGACGCTCTATCCACTGAGCCAAACCGGCCAGGGCGGAAAGAATCTTGCTCATCGGGAAGTGAGGGGACCCGCAGGTAACTCAGGCAGGCACTCCATGGACACTTGTGGAATAGGAGACCAGCTTGTCCCTAGCGCCTGATTCAGTGATTTCCAACGGCCGCCTCCTACGGTACACACCGTCCCCGTTACCAGTGGGAAAACCGAGGCTCCGCAGGGCGGGAGCCGGCGCTCGGAGCTGGAAGGCGACCTCGGAACGGTGCCCGCGGGCGTTGGGGGCCGAGCTGGGGGTAGAGGCGCGGGGGGGAGGGGGGAGGGGGAGGAGGGGGCCCCGGGCGGCGGGCGGGGCGAGGCCGGCGGGGCGGGCCCGGGGCGGGGCCGGGCCGGGCTCCGCGGCGCAGGGCGCGCCAGTCCGGACTCCCGCGAGCCGGTCGGAGGCGCAGCCCGAGCGCCATGGAGCAGCCCCGGAAGGCGGTGGTGGTGACGGGTACGCGCGATGGCGGCGGCCGGGGCCGGGGCGGCCGGGGCCGGGGCGGGGCTCGGGGCGCGGGCCGGGCCGGTGCTGGAAGTCACGCCGCGTTTGGAAGATGTCATCGCCCGCGGGAGCTCAGCTCGGTCTGTGCAGCGGAGAAAGTGGAGAGGGGGCGCCCCTGGGGTTCCAGGATCGGGGTCCGGGCAGGCGGGGGCGTGGGGGTGCCCCGCGCTGAGCCGTCGGCTCCGGCGCCGTCCCTCCCGGGGGGACACGGTGACCCTCCGGCACCTGCTGTCCGCCCCCCGCGGTGAGCGGGGCGGGCTCCTCCCGGCACCACCCGAGGTCGGCCCGGCGCCACCCCCGCCCCCGGGGACAAAGGCCGGTCTGCGGGCAGGAAGCGCCCCGGTGACAGGTGAACCGTCTGCGAGCCGCTGCTCCCCGAGTCCTGCGCTAAAGGGACGGCTCCCCCCCCCCACGCCCCCAGGCAGGCTGGGCGGAGCTCAGGGACTTGGGGTACCCCGCCACGCTCCCGCTTGTCCCAGGCGCCGTCTTGATCAAAACCTCTTCTACCCGGGCTGTTGGTGGGTGAGCCTGGCCCCCCGCTGTCACCGACTCCCCCAAAATAACTGCTCCTCCCAGAGGTTACTCGCCTCGGGACCACGTGGGCGTCAACTTCCGCTGGGCGTGCGACTGGGGAGTCATTTTGACTCGCGCCCCAGTGGGAAGTCCAGCTGAGGTTCACACCGGTGGCGGGGGAGGGGGTGAGGGGTGTAGAGAGAGGGGGGGACTAGCCTGGGATTTCCAGGGAGAAGGGAGAAGACACGCCCCTGACCCACAGGTGTGGGTGCCTGCGGGGAGGATCCCGCCCCCAGCAGCGGCCGCTCATTTGCAGGCTGCCATCAGACGGGGCATTGTCCTTGCCTGAGCTCATGACAGCCCACCTGTCTCTGTTTTGCAGAGGGGGAAGCTGAGGGTCACAGAGGTCGCCCTGTCTGTGAGGGGCTGAGCTAGGACTTCTTGGTTCCTGCCAGAGGGAGAGGGGGAGAGGCCCCGCTGTCCCAAAGCCTTGACGCTGGTTGGGACCCTTGGCCCACCTGGATGACCCGGCTCCCGGGCAGCCTCCCTCGGCGGTGCTTGTTTCTCTGGGCAGGTGACCGGGCGATGAGAAGAGGGGAGTCAGGGATTCATGGGTCTGTGTTTGAATCCCAGCTCTCCCGTCGTTTCCTGGTGTGACTTTGGGCAGCTGGCTTCCCCTTTCTGGGCCTCAGTCTGGCTCCTGTGAAATGGGCCCAAGAACACCCTTTCTTGAAAAGGGGTGCACACAGAGCACTGAGCACAGTTCCCGGCCTTGGTTTGTACGTGGGGCTGGAGTACGAGCAAGTGGGGAGGAGGGTGGTGGGGTGGTGTCCGGGCAGCCTGGCCTGGGAGACACACACATGCTTCCCTTAAAGGCCATTCCCTTTCTTTCTTTCTTTCTTTCTTTCTTTCTTTCTTTCTTTCTTTCTTTCTTTCTTTCTTTCTTTCTTTCTTTCTTTCTTTCTTTCTTCTCTTTCTTTCTTTTTCTTCTTTCTTTTCTTTCTTTCTTTCTTTCTTTTTTTTTTTTTTTTTAAGATTTATTATTGATTGTTAGAGAGGAAGGGAGAGGGAGAGAGCGAAACATCAATTTCAGAGCGAAATATCAATTGCCACCTGGTTATGTGCCGGGATAGGGAATTGAACCTGCAACCTTTGGGTAGGCGAGGTGTCACCGACCCACTGAGCCACACCGGCCAGGGCCTGGGCCGTTCTTCATTCAGTGGTAACTCACAGAGTGCCTGCAGCCCCCTGCGTTCCCAGAGTGGGGGAGCGGCCTCGCAGGAAGACGGTGATAAGATAATTGTACGTTGGGTCCAGGACAGGGGAGGAAGTTGAGAAGAGAGCAAGACCTTTTCTGGATCAAAAGGAGGCCGCTGGCCTTTTGCCAGGCGTGAGAGTCACATGAAAGTAAGGAAGGACAGAAAAGAACGCACAGCGTCGATTAGGAGCAGACAAGTGTGTGGGCGGCTCTCACAGCCCCCCTCCCCCCCAGCCCCCGACGTTGCCTCAGGTGGCAGCTGTTCCTGCAGCCCCCGCTCTGTTCTGCGTGGCGGCCATAGCCTGGCCCTGGCCGGCTAAGAAGGGCCACTCTGCGGTGACATGCTGTTTTGTTTTCTCAGGGTTTGGTCCTTTTGGGGAGCACACCGTGAACGCCAGCTGGATTGCCGTCCAGGTAACTCAGACATGAAGGGTAGGCATCCTTCTCGGGGCTGGGCTCCCTCTGGCAATATCTGGCACCACTGAGAGCATCTCCTGTGACGCTACCTGTGAAGTATTTCAGTCTGATGCACACGCCTCCCCAGATAGCAGCTGCTGTGGCACATGTGTGTTGAGCACTGCCCTGGGCCCAGCACTCCGAATTTTCCTGACAACTCCTGCGTGGTCAGGAGCAGTTATCCCTGCACCCACTTGACAGATGGGGAAACTGAGGCCCGGAGAGAATGATCTGAAGCCACACAGACAAAAAACTGGAATGGCATTGCCTCAGAAGCGCCCCACGCCCAGCCATGTTTTGGAGGGAACAGGCAGGCATATGGGGGGATGTGTTAACCTTGGGGGGTGGTACCTCCTTGCAGCTGAGGGAAGAGAAGGCTGTGGATATTAGGGGTGGGGGCGTCTTTTCTGAGCAGGGTGTCCACCAGTGAGCCTTCCAGTTTCTTTGTCAGATGGGGCGTTTGGAGGGACAGACCAGGGAACAATGGGCAGAGAGAAAGAGAGAAACGTTTTCTCCTTATATAAATCAGATCCGCAGAGACCGGAGCCAAGCTACAGCTAATCCTAGCCCATTAGCTACTTGATTTAAAGCATGGCATGCTTTCCACACCAGAACCCTGAGTTTGGAGACAAATTCAAGTTAAAACGTTGATGGGTCAACCCCTCATTGGAGCGTCCCACCTTTTTTTTTTTTTTTTTTTTTAAATCAACCCCTACTCCAGACCGCAAAAATCTTAGCACCTTTAAAAAAAAAATTATCACCCAGGGATGGGGTTCCCGGGACCCTGCAGATGGGAGCATGTCCAAGCCCTTGCTCGGAGCACCCGCTCCCTGGAGCCCCAGACAAAAAGGAAACAGCGTGTTTCTGAAGACTTGTGTGTCTGGCTTTGTGCGAGTTTCAGACCGGAGCCTTCACGGGGCTGAGTGGACACAAAGCCGTGTGTCTGGATTCCTGGGCCCCAGACATGATGATCTGCATCTAAATAGGAGAAAAATCAATTAAACAATCTTTGGAAATCCCCCTCCCAGCTTTGGGACTTGGGTGAGGGGGGGTGGGGGGAGGGTGGCTGCTTTTCAGGCTGCTGCCTGAGAGGAAATACACCTTCTGTTTCTGTTGCTCATCTCTCCAGACCTGGCCTCTGGAAGCCTTTCCGTTTTCTCCCTCAAGTTTATGAAACAAGAAGAGATTTCCCACTTTTCCCCAGCTCAAAACACCAACCTGCCCAGATCCGATGGTTTCTCTGTGTTTTGTTGTTGATTTTTTTAAACTGGAGGGGTACAGATAACCTCTGAGTACCCACACTCCTGTAACTCCGTGGAATATTAGCATAACGTGCACCTCACGTCACCCGCGTCCGGATCAAGGGTTAGAACATTCCAGCCCCTTCTGCCTCTCTCAGCTGCCCCCCTCGCCAAGATGCAAACCTCTCGCCGACTTTGTTGCCACCACAGGAGTCTTGCCTGTGCTGTGCTTGTCCCCACTTGTCTGCACGCTCCACCCAGGGGTTGCCCGGAGCCCGCATGGGCACTTGCAGTTGCCCTGGATAAAACGGAGTGGCCGTGGAAAGAGTGCAGCTGCCGGAGAGGTCCAGTGGATACCTCGAGAAATAGGCCTGAGTGTGGTCCAGGCTCAAGTTGCAGGAACAGTTGTCTGTCACCTGAGGCTGAAGACGGGCATTTGGTTACAGAATGACAGCGTCACTTTCTGCCCCAACTGATTTCTCAGAAGCCCAAGTTGCCATCTGGAGAAGGCACGTCTCTCCCTGTCTGTCTCTCCTCTCCTCTCTCCATCTCTCTCTGTATCCCCGTATCTCTCTCTCCCCTCCCCTGTCTCTTTCAGTTTCTCTTGGCCTCTCTGTGGGCCCCTGTCGTTCTCTGACTCAATCTGTGTCTCTCTCCCCTTCTCTTTACATCTCTCTCCATCTCTGTTTCTCTGTTTTTCTATTTCTCTCGGCCTCTCTGGGTCTCTTTTCCTTCCCTACTCCCTTTCTGTCTGTCTTTTGCTCCCCTTCTTTCATGGGGCCGTCCTTCTTCAGCCTTAGATGACCCTCACCGGGAGGGACTGAGGGGTGACCCACGCTTTGGTCTTCCCCCAGCATGGGGCTCCTCAGCACCTCTTGCAGGAGAGGTTTTTCCTGTGCCCTGTCTCCCCCGGTGGCCCGGGACACCAGCTGCACGTCTCTTCCTAGGCGGCCCAGGCAGGTGTAGGTGTCAGGGGCCAGGACCCCGTGGCGTGGGGCCGTCTGGAGCATTCCCTGCCTGGGCAGGCAAGGAGGAGCCGGGTCACAGTCCCGGTGACATCACAGGACAATGAGTGCCACAGCGCGTCTAGACAGACCTGCTAAGGCTATTAAGCAGGGAACAAAGAGGGTCTTTGTTGCAGAGTAAGGGAATCGGTCAGACACATCCACACGCGTGGTGGAGCCTTGTCAGGTAAACGGGGTACAGACAATGCTCCCCGTCTGGGACACCCTGGCCACTCCCTTCCACTCACAGATGTGCTCAGCGCTAGCTGCAGATCGCTGTGGGACTCGGGGTGTGCTGCCAGCCCCCCAGGAGAGCCAGCTGGCCCTGTCGGGACAGAAAGTGTTCAGAAGCAAAGAACTGAGCGCGATTACTGGTCGCCCACTTCTCATCACTTCAGAGGAACTTAATAGCTGCTCTTTGACCTCCATGACCCTTTTTTGAGTTGGAGAGTAATTTGCATAGAACGGCACATACTGATCTGCAGTATCCCCCTCACTTCGAAGAAAAGTATGTATGCCCACGTCTGCAAAGCTCCGTTGCTGTCCACCTAGAATGTTCCCTCCTGCCTCCCTCGCCCCCGCCCCTGCCCCCACCCCGTCCTGCCCCAGGGACAGCTGCCATCCTGAGCTCGGTCACCGTAGAGGAGTTTTGCTCGGTTTTGAATGAGTGGCACAGCCTCTGTACCCAAGTGTGCCAGTTGCTTTTGCTCAGGCTGCTTTGGTGCAGGAGGGGCACCTGGCTCCTTCCCCGGTTCGCCCCCTCCTCCCGTTGGCCGTGGCATTCGCAGACTCAGGGTTTGCTCCCGTCAGGGTCTTTGCCGAGAGGCGGACGGCTTGCTATGGGCTGTTGGACCGACGTGTGTGCATCTTTGATTTCTGGGGACTGAGGGGTGACCCCACACTTGGGTGGTTTTCATCGTTTAGATTTTCTCCCCAGCTGGGAAGGGGCTAGCTCGGCACCCGGAGAACACGGGGAACAGAGGTTAGATCAGGATGGTGACTCGTCCTGTGGCTCCAGCTCATTTCCCAGCGCTGAGGTGATGTGGGCAGTGGCCTCGCGCTCAGGCTGGAGAAGAGGGCAGAGGGAGCTTGTGGGGGGGATCTGCCGCCAGCACCAGGCGTCCGGCCTTGGCACATCCCGTCACGGTGGCCACAGGGGGGGTTTCTGTTCCCCAGAGGGGATTGCTTGGGTTGGTCACTGATCAAACTACAGGTAGCCCTCGGTTACATCGGACTCGACCTAGGTCGTTTCGTGGTTACCTTGCCATCTCCCATTTATTTATTTAAAAAAAAAAAAATAGGCCGAAACCGGTTTGGCTTGGGGACTGAAGGGTCCCGGGTTCGATTCCGGTCAAGGGCATGTACCTTGGTTGCGGGCACATCCCCAGTAGGGGGTGTGCAAGAGGCAGCTGATCGATGACTCTCTCTCATTGATGTTTCTAACTCTGTATCTCTCTCCCTTTCTCTCTGTACAAAATCAATAAAATATATATTTTTTAAAAAGTTCTGTCATTTCAACATTTGTACATATGTGCTTTATTTTAAAAACATATATTTTATTGTTGTTGTTTTTTACAGAGAGGAAGAGAAAGGGATAGAGAGTTAGAGACATTGATGAGAGAGAAACATCCATCAGCTGCCTCCTGCACACTCCCCACTGGGGATGTGCCCGTAACCAAAGTGCACGCTCTTGACTGGAATCGAACCTGGGACCCTTGAGTCTGCAGGTGATCTATCCATTGAGCCAAACCAGTTAGGGCATGTACTTTATGTTTTTTATTACTTACTTTATTTACCACAAGGAATTGTTATCTTCCTTTATTTTTTATTTTTTAAAATATATTTTTATTGATTTTTAAAAAAATATATATTTTATTGATTTTTTTACAGAGAGGAAGGTAGAGGGATAGAAAGCCAGAAACATCAATGAGAGAGAAACATCAATCAGCTGCCTCCTGCACACTCCCTACTGGGGATGTGGCGGCAACCAAGGTACATGCCCCTGACAGGAATCGAACCTGGGACCCTTCAAGTTCGCAGGCCAACGCTCTATCCACTGAGCCAAACTGGCTTCGGCTTGTTATCTTTCTTTAAAGTTTTCTTTTTTTTTTTTTTTTACTGTTTCGCTTCATTACTGCTGTGTATGTGCTCTGTGTGAGGGACATAGGTGCTTAACGTAGGCGGGTTCCGACTTCCAGGGGAAATCGCGTCACCTCGAGCCGTCCGGACAGATCTCCGATGTAACCCGAGGACCTACTGACCGTAGTAGCATCCTTGATCTTTGCCCCGGGACAACTTACTGACTGAGACTCTGAGCAGATGAGTCCTCACGCAGCCTGAGAAATGGATTCTTTTAATTTCTGTACTTTTTCTTTTTTTTATAGAGAGAGAGAGAGAGGAAGGGGAAAGGAGAGAGAAACATCCATTGGCTTCCTCCTGCACGCCCCCTACTGGGGATCAAGCCCGCAACCTGGGCATGTGCCCTGACAGGGAATCAAACTGGCAACTTTTCTGTGCCCGGGATGATGCCCCGCCAGCCAAGCACACTGGCCAGGGTGATGTGATACGATTTTAGATTGTGCCTTGGGGATCAGGAGCTGGAACACTGTGGGGCAGAACACAGTGGGACTTGGTCTCCAAATCGAGTTGACAAACAAAATTCAGGTGTAACCAGCAAACCTCAAGCAAATGGTGGTCTGTCCATGTTTGTGTGGCCATAGGGATCACTGCAGTGTGTAGAACCCGGGTAAACGTTTGTGGAATTGGGGAGCTGGAGTGGTGCTCACAGATCTGAAGCCTCCCGTGCTCTCGGGGGGGTTGACAGGGTGAAAGGTAATCTGGTCAGGAAGGAGGCCTGATCTCACGCTGGCCGCACGTGCCTGCTCTGTCTCTGAATCTCAGATCCTTAAGGAATGTCTTCCCTGGTCCCAGGGCTCCAGCCGGAGAGCAGAGGTATAGATGGAAGAATGCAAATGCAAATGACGACGAGAAATGATGGTGGGGGAAATGAAATATTTTACAAAGTTCCTCTTTAGGGTATTTTAATGTTTTAAAATCAATTTCGGCCCGGCCAGTGAGGGTCATTGGTTGAGCACTGATCTATGAATCAGGAGATCAAAGTTCGGGTTCTGGTCAAGGCACATGCCCGGGGTGCGGGCTCAATCCCCAGTGTGGGGCGTGCAGGAGGCAGCCGATCGATGATTTTTCTCTCATCATTGATGTTTCTACCCCTCCTCTCTCTCAAATTAATAAACACATATTAATGAAGACATTTATTTTATTTTATTTTTTTAAAATATATTTTATTGATTTTTTACAGAGAGGAAGGGAGAGAGATACAGAGTTAGAAACATCGATGAGAGAGAGTCATCGATCAGCTGCCTCTTGCACACCCTCTACTGGGGATATGCCCGCAACCAAGGTACATGCCCTTGACTGGAATCGAACCCAGGACCCTTCAGTCCCCAAGCCGACGCTCTATCCATTGAGCCAAACCGGTCCCGGCGACATATTAATGAAGACATTTAAAAAATAAAAAATAAAATCGATATCAGACAGAGCAACAGTCTGCAGCTCACCAAGCACCAGTGTCCGGGGTGTAGGGTTGTACTCTGCCCTCATCTGTCCAGCTGTGGGATATCTCTGGAGGTCCTTCCTGGTCCCACAAGTCACCGGGCTTGATGGGAGGGAAGAGGTTCCAGTTCCTGGTGTTGGCATTTGGGACTCTTCCCCCCCCCCCATCCCCGCCCTATCCCCCCGCCTGGCCGGCCACACACACCCATCTTGCCCCACCCACCCTCCAGGTGTCCTTGTTTCAGGTGACCTGCTGCACCCTCTTGGGGAGCAGTTTGGAAATATCTATCAGTGAGGAGAGGAGAGACCTGCTTTTCCAGGCGTCTCGGGTGTGGCATCGGACAGCAGGGATAGCAAGGTCAGGTGATGATTTCCTGAAGCCGCTGGAGGAGATGCGAGAACTCACCCGTGGCAGATTCCCGGAGGCCAGTCACACATGCTGCACCTGGGACCACCCACAGCCCCGGAGAATGCCCGCTAGCAGTAGCAGTTTCAAAGCCCTGCGTGAGATCTGAGCATAATGTGAAATAGCTTGACTAATAATCATATTTGGAGTATTTTTAAAATATATATATTTTATTGATTTTTTACAAGAGGAAGGGAGAGAGAGAGAGAGCTAGAAACGTCGATGAGAGAGAAACATCGACCAGCTGCCTCTTGCACACCCCCCACCAGGGATGTGCCCGCAACCAAGGTACATGCCCTTGACCGGAATCGAACCTGGGACCTTTCAGTCCGCAGACCAACGCTCTACCACTGAGCCAAACCGGTTTCGGCCATATTTGGAGTATTAATTCTACAATGAAGAATGCCCAGATTTTCATATTGAGCTGAAATCTTCATCCTCAAATAGCTCTGCCCACTCTGGGTCACTGTTCCTCCAGCGAATCTGGCCCTGGGCCTCTCGCTCACTGTGCCATGGGCCAGCCAGCTGGCAGGCTCTGCCCACAAGGAGCTAACAGGCAGACCCTTGGTGGGAAGCATCAGTGTTTCCCCAGAAAAGTGTGTACGCAGTAACCCCTAGCCCATTTTTGTGTGCAGACAATTCATGATGGTGCTTTAAAAAAAAAAAAAAAAAAAGGTTTTATTGATTTTTTACAGAGAGGAATAGAGTCAGAAACATCGATGAGAGAAACATCAATCAGCTGCCTCCTGAACACCCCACACTGGGTATGTGCCCGCAATCAAGGTACGTGCCCTTGACCGGAATTGAACCTGTGACCTTTGAGTCCGCAGGCTGACGCTCTATCCACTGAGCCAAAGTAGCCAGGGCAATTCATGATGTTCTTAAACCACCTCGTGCCCAAGATGGTTCGAGGCTCCCTAAGGAGTTGGGGACCCACCACGTCAATACACAGTTCTTACCAGGTGTCACCAGGGAAAGTGTAGTAACAACAAAAACAAGAGTAACAGGGGCAGCGTTATTTGAGCTTTGCTTGGAACTCCTAGTGTGAATTCATTCAATTCTTATAAGCACATTATGAGGTTAAGTACTTTTTTAAAAACCTCCATTTTACAGATGAGAAGACTGAGGCTCAGAGAGGTTAAGTAACATGCCCAAGGTCACAGAGGCAGGGTTCAGACCCAAGAGCCCAGCTCCACAGGCTGCAGCATCACACCCCTGCCGCTCTCGGACGTGCAGATAGAGTTCGAGACGTGCGGGTGGGGAAGGGGGTGAGGGAAGAGCTTCGAGGTACCCACTCTGCCCAGAGTCAGGACGCTGGCCTGTTTTCTGAGGATCGGCCAGTGTATCCACACGGAACACGTTATTGCTGTGCTCCCTAATGTTCCCGCTCCCCTCTCCCCTCGCTTTCAGGAGCTGGAGAAGCTGGGCCTGGGCGACAGCGTGGACCTGCACGTGTATGAGATTCCCGTCGAGTACAAGACGGTCCAGAGGCTCATCCCCGCCCTGTGGGAGAAGCACAGCCCGCAGGTGAGGGGGGCAAAGAGGCGCTTCCGTATCGGGGCCTGAGGTGGGCACCCCGCCCCCGGATGACTTATGGAGCTTTGTTCCTGCTTCGATCACATGCAACCAGTATTTTTTTAAAATCATGGAGACGTTTTTACATTTTTTTGGTGCCCAATCCCCAAAATCTGATAGTTTTTACATCTCAGTTTGCACCAGCTGCACGTCAGTGCTCAGTAGCTGCCTATATCTTATGTGTTCACACATTCTTTTTTACAGTGCCCCTTCTGTGTACAAGCATACACACCAATAATTGACGGTTGAAATGAAACTGTATTCAGTTTTAGTATCCTGCTTTTCATAAATATTTTTATCATGAGCATTTCATTACCTAGGTCATTAAAAATCCTCCCTAAACATTATTTTAATCACTGGGTAATTTTTGTAATTAATATAACCATTCTCTTATAACTGGATATGCTACTTGTTTCCATGTTTTTTGTTTTTTGTTTAATTTTTATGAATAACTCGGAAGTGAGCATCGAATGAAGATCACATCTTTGATTATTTTTAGGCTACATTCCTAAAAGTTATTCTTTATCTTTTGCATTTGGCAATATGTGTTGGAGATCATTCCTTATAGAACTGTTTTGAGCATTTTATTTACTTATTTACTTTTAAATATATTTTATTGAGTTTTTAAAGAGAGGAAGAGAGAGGGATAGAGAATTAGAAACATCAATGAGCTGCCTCTTGCACACCTCTTACTTGGAATGTGCCCGCCACCAAGATACATGTCCTAGACCGGAATCGAACCTGGGACCTTTCAGTCCGCAGGCCAGTGCTCTATCCATTAAGCCAAACCGGTTTCAGCAGCTTTGGGCATTTTAACAGTGACATAGTAGTTCGTAATTTATTTAACCAGCCCACACGAATAGCTAGTTATGTGTTTTCCAGTATTTGATTGAATCAGAAGGCTACAGGAACATTCTTGCATGTTTCACATCCTCGTCTGTTTCCCTGGGCACACCATTCTGCAGTGGTAACTCTGGGGTCTCTTCCAGCAGCGGGGGGTCAGAAACCGTGTAACCCGGGGGAGCCTAGCAGGATGCCCCCTCTCCTTGTCCTGAGGGGCCCCCGGTCCCAGGGGCAGACCCGCTGAGCCCTGCCTGTCTGCCTGCAGCTGGTGGTGCACGTGGGCGTGTCGGGCATGGCCACCACCGTCACGCTGGAGAAGTGCGGCCACAACAAGGGCTACAAAGGGCTGGACAACTGCCGCTTCTGCCCCGGCTCCCAGTGCTGCGTGGAGGACGGGCCCGAGAGCATCGACTCCATCATCGACATGGACGCCGTGTGCAAGAGGCTCACCACGCTGGGTCTGGACGTGTCCGTGACCATCTCCCAGGATGCCGGCAGGTAGGGCACCAGGAGCGGGTGTGAGTGGGTGTGAGCAGGTGTTTTCTGCCTCCCCTGGCCCGGCTGGTGGTGAGCAAGCTAGGTGTGTTGGCTTTGGCCTCCGAGGGCTGAAGGCTCACCATTCACGAACCATGGAACAAAGGATACACACGTAGCGGGTGGCGCCGGTTCTGCTTCCGGAACTCGTTACGTATGGATCTGCGCCCTCCTCCCCACCAGGGTCCCTGCCGTCTCCCCTCTGGATGCCGCTGCAGGCACCTCCCTGCTCATCCTCCTGGGCCAGGCCTCCTCCAGGCCGCTGTCTCTATCCTCGATTTCCTGCGGCTGCTGTCTCAAAGCCACTCACAGAAACGTGTTCCCTCCCGGGCCTGGAGGCTGGGCGTCCAAAATCACAGGGTCGGCAGGTCCATTCCTTCCCGAAGCTCCGAAGGATCGTCTGTTCCTTGCCTCTCTCCTGACTGTGGCGGCTGCCAGTGACACTTCGAGTTTCTTGGCTTGTAGATGTGTCACCCCAGACTCTGCCTCTGTCTTCCTATGGCCTTTTTTTAAAAAAATCCTCATCCGAGGATATTTTCCATTAATTTTTCGAGAGAGTGGAAGAGAGAGGGAAAGACAGAGAGAAATATCTGTGAAAGAAACACATTGATTGGTTGCCTCCTGCACAAGCCCTGACCAGGGCCCGGGCCAGGGAGGAGCCTGAAACCGAGGTACGTGCCCTTGACCAGAATGGAACCTGCGACCCTTCAGTCCACACACTGACTGGCTAGGGCCACATGGCCTTTTTTTTTTTTTTTTTTTTTTAATATATTTTATTGATTTTTTATAGAGAGGAAAGGAGAGAGCTAGAGAGCTAGAAACGTTGAAGAGAGAGAAACGTCGACCAGCTGCCTCTTGCACACCCCCTACCAGGGATGTGCCCGCAACCAATGCACATGCCCTTGACTGGAATCGAACCTGGGACCTTTCGGTCCACAGACCGATGCTCTACCGCTGAGCCAAACCAGCTTCGGCCCACATGGCCTTTTTTTAAGGATTTAGGACCCACCCTAGTCCAGCATGACTTCCTCTTACCTAATTACATCTGCTAAATCCCCGTGTCCAAATAAGGGCTCATTCTGGGGGTCCAGGTGAACATGAATTTGGAAGGGAGACTATTACAGGTCTTTTATAAATTTCGGTCAGACGCTGTCTCCTCCTTGCTGAATCCTCCCTAAAGCTCCCACTGCACCTGGAATGAAATCCCAGTCCCTCCCCGCCATCCTCAGGTGCTGTGTGGTCTGGCCCCTACCTACTCCCCCACCCTCATCTCCCTCCACTCTCTCCTTCCCACTGCGACCAGCCTCTTCCTGTCCCTCAGGCACACCAGGCTCACTCTGGTCTCAGGGCCTTTGCACACGCTGTAGCCTCTGCTCAAACTTGCCTCCCTCCCATAAGGCCTCTTTCCGGTCTCAGCTCCAACATGTTGCCTCCTTCCCCAGGCCTCCTCTACCTCCCAGACCAAGTTCTGTCCTCTGTTCCACTCCCTCTCGGCACCCGGTACCTTGATTTCTCAACGCTCCTTACACTTCTCCGGCCCTAAGGCAGCCGGGGACAAATTTAGTTGACTGACAGATGTAGGAGTGACTGAATGTATTATCCGTCTCTTCTTAAAACTAGTTTTAAGTGGCACCGATAATTCTAGACTAGGTTCTCCTATGTTCCCGATGTGAAACGGTTCTCTTGCCCTCTCTCCTCCCCCCTAGTGATCCCTCTGGTAAACGAGAGACTTAGATTATGAGCCCTCCTATCACCTCCACATTCCCATGCCTGTATAGAGCACGTGGCGTGCTGCTGTCGGGTTTCGCCCTGTTTTGCTTCGCTTTGATGTGGACAGGGTGACGTGGCAGGGATTTTCCTGGGCATCACCTTCCTCGGTTCCACTTACGGACACACGACTGGGTCTTCGCGAGTTCTCCGTCTTCCTCGGGGTCTACCACACGCCTTGTAAATGGTGGCCAAATTTCCCGCCCTGTGGACAAACCAAGGTGTATCAAACCCCTCTTCTGTCAGTGGACCTTTAAAAGGCTGTGTCTTACGTCTGTTTGAGTCGCAATAACCAAATGCCACAGACTGGGGGCGCTTGTCAACAACAGAAGTGTATTGCTCACAGTTCTGGAGGCTGGGAAGTTCAAGGTCAAGGTGCCCACAGGGTCGTGTTCTGAGGAAGGTCCTCCTCAAGGTGGCTGGCTTCTTGGATGTCCTCACACGGTGAGAGGAGCAAGAGAGCTGTCTGAGGTTCTTTTATGAGGTCACCAAGCCCACTGGTTAGGGCTCTCCCTTCTCAAAGACCCCCCTCTTAATACCATCACATTGGGAAGGAGGGCTTCGACATATGAATTGTGTGTCGGGGGCAGGGGGCAGGGAGGGACACACACACACACACGCACACACACACACACACACACACACACACACACACACATTCGGACCCTAGCAGGTTGCTTCCTGTTGTCCTGTTGTTATACACACACCGCAGCGGACGCCTTGTTTGTCTCCCTGTGCCCTTGTGCACTGGCTCATGAAGGAAGGTTCTAAAAATTGGAACTCTCAGTTTATCAAGACTGTGCCTGCGTCATCATGGGAGCCTGCCCAAGCGCCTTCCTTGGGGCAATTTGCATTCCCCACTAGCAGCTCGTCACTGCCTAGGTCCCCACATACAGGCCAGCCCCGGGAGTTCACAGGTGGTGGTTGTTTTCATTCTGCCAACCTGGGGAGGGAGAAGCAGGGCTCCTTCCCTCTGGAGGCTCTCTGGTGGGATTGGGTGTCTTACGGGAGGTTTGGAGGGAAGTTGACCTTTCAGTCTGACTGTGTTTTGATCTCCCTCCTGCCCGCTCTGTCCCGCGGCTCAGGTACCTCTGTGACTTCACCTACTACACGTCTCTGTACCAGAGCCACGGCCGCTCGGCCTTTGTCCACGTGCCTCCCCTGGGCAAGCCGTACAACGCAGACCAGCTGGGCCGGGCGCTGCGGGCCATCATCGAGGAGATGCTGGGTGTCCTGGAGCAGTCCGAGAAAAATCCACTGTCGCCACGGACACTGAGGGCCACGCAGGCCTCCCCGGGCCTCATCCTACCAGGGACCCAGGAGGAGGCAGACTGTCCGCTGGTGATCTGATTGGGATCAGATATTCCTGCTTCCTTACCTCCTCTCCCTTTTGATCTGCAAAAGTGCCGGTTGGTTGCAAGGAGGCTGCTGAAGATTTTTTTTTTTCTCCGTTTCCCTTTGCCTCTGGGGAGGTGGCCGTGATGTCTGGAGGCCCTTGGGTGCGGATTTCCGAAGAGAATCCTGATGGGGTTTATCTCCACGCTGCGATCCCACCGCTGGGATCCACCTGTACACCTGCTTTTTAGGGCTCTGGTGAAGGGATTTTGGAGTTCCCTCCATCCCATGACTGGTTTTCCCCGTAAAAGCCTCTCCGAGAGTCTGCCCTGGTCCATGTCCCAACAGCTTGGACAGCCTTGGGCTATGCCATGACATTGTTATTTTCAAAATTCTCTTCTCTCTCTCTTTTTTGAGAGAGAGAAGGGGGAGAGAGAAACACTGATTTGTTGCTGTTTGTACATGCCCCGATGGGGGATTGCACCTGCAACCTTGACATATCCGGGCGTCGCTCTAACCAAGGGCCTTACTCTTTTTTAAAACAATAGTGCGAGTTTGGGCACCGAGTAATTTATATTCCCTCTGGTGAAAACACGGGCTTCAGCCAACAACAAAAGTGTCTCTTCCTTTCCTGGGGTGCAGCACCCCCCTGCCTCCTGTGTCCCGAACACTGGACCTGCTTCTTCGTTTGGGGACTGACATTGACCTTGCTTGGGTTTGGAGACTGAGGGGGGTGGGGGAAGAGCCTGCTGAGCCTTTCAACACCCAAGCCGTGGGCTCTGGAGCGGGGCTTACCAGTGGGAAGGCCACGTTTTCCATATTGACATGTACATGATTTTTTTTTTTTTTTTTAATGTGTAAAAATTTGTAGCAGCTGAAAACCCACTGCACATCCTGCCTGAATTTTTGCAGCTTTGATGCTGGGGACCAGCTTCCTGTTCCTGTAGGGGGCGCCCACAGCCGGGCCTGGGGGTGGAGTTTGCCAAGCTCCATGTGCTACCAGCGGGCTTTTGTGGAGATGGTTTGGGAATCGCCCCCAAATTCAGGAGGACATTTTTATCTCCCTCCCTGGTGACTGGACTGACAGCCAGGGGCAAGCGAGACACTTCCCAGGAGGCATCTCACCAGCTGTGTCTTGGCACCGGCAGGACAGCGTGGCAGCCGCAACCATGAAGCCAACCGAGAAACATACATGTTCTGGAAGAATTCTCTTTTTTTGGAGAACATGTGGATTTAGCATCTCCCTAAGCATGAAGCAGACTAGAATCGGATGCTGTATCGAATCCCATCGATAGCCCCACATGCAGGTTTTTGTTCGTTTGTTCTTAATTTTTTGCTTACTGATTTTTAGAGTGAGAAGAAGGGAGAGAGAGAGAGAGAGAGAGAGGAAGAGGGAAACATCGATGTGTTGTTCCACTTATTTATGCACTCATTGAGTGATTCTTGTATGCGTCCTGATTGTGTTGATGGAACCCACAGCTGTGGTGTTTCGGGATGATGCCCCAACCAACAAAGCTACCAGGCCAGGGCTATTTTAAATTAATTATTTATTTTAAAAAATGGATCTGAGAGAGATTGAGAAAGAGAGAGAGACATCAATTTGTTCTTCGTCTTAATGTATGCAGTTACTGTTTTATTCTCGTGTGTGCCTTTGACCGGGGATCGAACCCACGGCCTTGGCGTATCAGGATGACACTCTTACTAACTGACCTACCCGGCCAGGGCCAGTTTTGTGTGGGTTTTCTTAAATAGTTGATATTTTTATTCTGTTTTCTTAAACGTTTACCTTCGTTCCCTCCTGTTCCAGGGCCCCGGGCAGGTCCTCCTCTGCTGAGCTGCTATGGGGACTGGGAGCCAGGCGCATGGGCTTCTGGGGGAAAGGCGTTCTTTGACTTCGGGCTTTCTCTGGGGGAGGGGAGTGGGCACGGGGGGATGGAGGGAGGAGACTGGGAGAGGGTGCGGGGCAGTGGGCGAAGACTGTGGCCGGCAGGCAGAAATGATTGGGCCTCTGCTTCCCTGTCCATGTCAGCCCTCCCTCTGCCAGGAATGTCCCCTCCATGGCCCCAGTCTGAGTTTGGGGTCTCTCCTGGGAAATCTGGGTGTTGGGATATAATTGCATCTGCTCCCTCACCTGGCTTCTGTGAGCAGAAATTGTGGCTCTTTTGAATGTGGGGGGCTCAAGACTTTTTTTTTTGGGGGGGGGCAGAGGTCCTATTCATAGCATCCAGTTCCATCTAGCTCTGCTCCCCAAGGTCTGATTTTGGGGGCTCTGAGGAGAAAGTGAATCTTGGCAAGATGTGGAGGGAGGTGAGGACTGGAGGTGAGCCTGGTCTAGTCTGGAACCCAGACGCTCCCCAAAGTCCGAATTTTCATCTTTCTTTTGTCCTCATTTCATCTCCCTGCTTAACGCACCCTGTGACTTAGCCACTGAGAGACGTAACTTACTGTCTGATCATTGTCAAGCGTGTGTGTGTCGTTTTTATGTTCCCGCGATAGTTTTCAATTTCCTCCAGTTGGACCGGAATCCTGTCCTTGTCCATGATGCAGCACACTTAGCTCATTTTTATTTAGTCAAATACTATTAACTATTTCACTCACTCCCTGACAGCTTCCCTCCCCCCCCCCCCCCTTTTCCTGTTTTGAATTTTAAAACATTTTTCTTTTGGGTCAACTCTCCATCCACTCTGTGATGTGTCTGTCTGGATTTGTTGGGTCTCAGACCAAAATGCTTTTGTGAAGGAAGAGAGAGCGGGTTCAGCTCCTCCCCTTGTCGTTTCCAGAGGCTCAGAGTGGGGCACAGGATGGGACAGAGGGGTGGGCCTGTGGAGTGGGTGCAGCTAGTCAGGTGTGGAGGAGAATGAGGCCGGGAGAGGTGGGTGTGACATTGCTAATGGCGGAAAGTTGAACCGAGGGATGTGATGTGAAGGCTGAGGAGGGACAGGAGAAAAGTGATGATGGGGGTCTTATATGAAAGCTGAAGGGGGCCTCTCTCTGGGGAGCCCCTGTGGAGGGCGGGGTGCTGCGGTGGGGAATGGGGGGGGGCAGTGACTTAGGTGTCTGGTTTAATATGCCAGAGCCTCTGCACCTCACACCTTGATTCTTCTCTCAGCTCCTTTGGCTGCCCCTTTCCCTCCAAAAGAAGGTCAGTGGTGTGTGCAGGAGGAGCTTAACAAAGAAAGAAGATGGTGGAAGGGAAGGAAGGAGAGAAGGAAAAGGAAGGGAGGGAGGGAGGGAGGAAGGGGATGGAAGGAGGGAAGGAAGGAAATGGAAGGAGGGAAGGGAAGGGAAAAGGAAAGAAGGAAGAAAGGAAAGAAGGAGGGATTTGAGATCGTGTTCTGGGCCGGGTGCCACTTGGCCTACCTGGTCGGGTCAAGGAACAGCCAAGGCCCCCTGGCCACAGAGAGAGACAGGGCCAGGCAGGGGGCAGTCATGGCTTCCTGATCAGCGCCAAGTCTCTGGAGAGAGTATCAGATTGCAATCGTTTCAGCAAGGAAAATAATTTTCAGCTGCCCTGCTGCTTGTTGGCATGGAAACTTCCCGACAGGATGGAAGGGCCTGCTCAGGGGACAGCTGGAAAAGTAGATTCAAGATACCTTATTGCTATCTTAGAAGCTTCTGCTGGGAAGCTAGGCCAGCGGAGGGGGAGGGGGGGTAACATCAGCATTCCTGTGCCCCTGGGGGTACCCAGGTTGGGGGGGAGCTGCTGGAGGCCATCTGCCCCCCACACCAGCCTCTTTTTGCTGCCACTGTCTAGACGGTTGACCTTTGACCTCTCCACCCCTTGAAGTGTCTGAGCCACAATTCTCCTTCAAGGATGGTGGGTCAAAGCTCCGTTCTTCACCATGTGCGCAGCCTCCACCGGAGACCGAGCCTGCAGCCACGGGGGTGGCCGGAGGGGCAGAGGCAGGCCACCTCAGTGCCAGGCTGCCCCCTCAGTCCTCCTGGCCATGAATCCCGGGCATCCATGGACTAGGAGGAGCCAAAAGGGCTTTTTTTTTTTTTTTTTTTCCATATCCCAGATGAAATTTCCCTCCTCCAGGCACAAGTGCCTTGTAAGGGCCGGGGCTGCCGCTGGGGGAGAAAGCATGTTGAAGGCCAGGGTCCCGCTCAGACCCGCGGCACGGGGGCTGTTTGGGGTGCGGGCCGTGTGCCAGGGGTACATCTAGAAGGTCAGTACCTAGGCCGATGGTGAACATGGTGCCGGGGCAGGTGTCACCAGCTGAGTTCTGGGGCTCCCCACTCTGCATATCCGTTTCTCCCCCTCCCTCTCCTCACCCAAGCCTTTCCTCCAGCTGCCCAGACACCCGCAGGAGCGCCTGCCTCGCCCATAGGAACGGGCAGGGGGGATGGGGCCAGGGTCCCATTCTCTGGGGGTTGGCCTGGCTCCCGGGTGTCCATGGGCAGGGGGGCCTGGGCGAGCAGCTCTCCTGTCCTGTTCGCTTTATCGCCAGGAAGTCCCAGGAGCCGGTCCGGAACAGGCGCTCCGTTCCCAGGCCTGTTGAGGCCCCAGAACCACGGGAGGCGCCACCCAGGTCCTGGGGAGCGTTGGCTTCCCACCTGCCCAGGGGGTACCCGGCTTCTAGGCCCTCCTCCGCCCCCCAACATCTCAGGTTTCCATCTTGTCCTAAATCTCTCCAGGAAGGAGCTTTCCTGCCCAAGGTGGCTTCTCTCCGACCCCCGAGTTCCTGTCAGTGCCTTGTCTGAACCCCCACGCCTGGGACTCCATGCCAAGGAAGTGTCTACCAGACTCTACTGGGGGCTGGGCCTGGGGAGACCCCAAACCTGACACCCCCAAAGCAAATAAACCAGTTGAGATGTGATTTTTGCGTGTCTTTGTGAGAAGCTGGTATCCGCTGGGGTCACCTGCAGCGTGTGTGTGTGGGGGGGGGGGGGGGGCGGTCCGTGGCAGAGGGCCCCAAATCACCAGGATGTCTATCCTTGGAGTGTGACCTGGGGCTCAGACTGTGGCGATTGCTACCGGGGTGCTGAGTGAACAATGGGGGGGTTTCTGTGCTGCGTGTCCTCTGTTTGGACGCACAGGGGGGCGGGGCTTCTGGTTACGCTGCAGGTGGGATTGAATCACGCGTGAATTCTTTTTTCTTCCCCCCCCCCAATATATTTTATTGATTTTTTTATAGAATGGAAGAGAGAGGGATAGTTAGAAACATTGATGAGAGAGAATCATTGATCAGCTGCCTCTTGCACACCCCCTACTGGGGATGTGCCCGCAACTAAGGTACATGCCTTTGTCTGGAATCGAACCCGGGATCTTTCAGTCCCCAGGCCGACGCTCTATCTACTGAGCCAAACCGGTTTCGGCTGGGGTGGAACTCTCACTCACAAACCCTGTGTGCGGGGTGCATTTTCACCTTTTGCAGATGGAGACACGGAGGCTTCATGGCCGGGGATAGGGGGGCTGGATTGTGGCCTCTCGGAAGCTGAGCAGTTTGAAGCCAAAGGGGCTTCAGCCATAAGGACAACGTCTTGTCTCAGGAAACAGGGGTCCCTGTTCTGAAATTTAAAACGGAGGAGGCAACGCCGCAGTGTCCTGGGCACCCCGGGCTTTGGCACTCCAGAGGGGGTTCCATGGCCAGTGACCTTGTTCCGAAGGCTGCTCTGTCCTGGGCCCTGGGGTGTGGGCTGCCGCCCAGGAGTGCCCTCTCATTGCTCTGGCGGCAGTGGGAGGGGCAGTGATATCCTGTATGTCCTTTTCCATTGTGAGAGAGAGAGAGTGAGAGAGAAACATTGATTGGTTGCCTCCAAAGTCTGGACTCGCAACCTAGGTATGTGCCCTGACGGATCGAACCCACAACCTTTTGGGACAATGCTCCAACCAAGTGAGCCATACCAACCAGGGCCTGGGTGTCTTCTTTAAATGGGGGATCGTTCCCCAGTTTCTGAAAACCTCCCCTGACTCCCCTTGGCTGTTCTGTCCGTGAGGCCCTGACAGCGCCCGGTGCTGCAGGCCGGGGGCAGGGCCGTGTGGCCGGGCCGGTATCCCGGTGCCGGTGTGTGTAAGGACTGCGGGGAGGCGACGAGCCAGTGGCACAGGACCGCACCCTGAGAAGTGCGGGCGAGGAGGGCTCGCTTTGCTTCCTTGAGCCTCAGTTTCTCCATACTCATGGAGCTTTTGTAGAATTCAATGGGATTCTGCTTTTATTGATCATCCTTAACTGGGTGACTGGGGCATAGTAGTTGCTTAATAAATATAATTATGCCCTGACCGGTTTGGCTCAGTGGATAGAGCGTCGGCCTGCAGACTTGAAGGGTTCTAGGTTCGATTCCTGTCAGGAACATGTACCTTGGTTTCGGGCACTTCCCCAGTAGGAGGTGTGCAGGAGGCAGCTGATTGATGTTTCTCTGTCATCAATGTTTCTTTTTTTCTTTTTTCTTTTTTTTGAAAGTATATTTTATTGTTTTTTTACAGAGAGGAAGAGAGAGGGATAGAGAGTTAGAAACATCGATGAGAAAGAAACATGGACCAGCTGCCTCTTGCACACCCCCCACTGGAGATGTGCCCACAACCAAGGTACATGCCCTTGACCGGAATCGAACCCAGGGCCTTTCAATCCGCAGGCCGACGCTTTATCTACTGAGTCAAACCGATTTTGGCTCATCGATGTTTCTAACTCTCTGCCCCTCTCCCTTCTTCTCTGTAAAAAAAAAATCAATAGAATATATTTTATAAATAAATAAGTTATAATTACCTTCTTCTCCAGGAAGCCCTCCTGTCTGTCCTGTCTGTACCTCCTCAAACTCCCACCATTGCCTCCCCCCCAAGTCACACATTCTGGGTATCAACTGCCTGGTTCTGTGGGAGCAGGGGAGGGCGGTTGGGTCTGTCTGGGGTCCCCTGTGTCCTCTGCATCCAGCACAGTGCGGGGCACAGAAGGAGTGTGCACTGAACCACACGGGGAGAGAGGAGCGGATGATGCTGGATGTTCTGTCCTTTGGCCAGCGAGGGGCGCAGAGGTGCCTGAGCCTCCGGAGAGGAAGAAGGCCCAGGAGGGCGAGGCTCCTCCTCCAGCCACAGCCCCCGGCTCTCCCCTGGTCTCTCCCCTGGTCTCTCCCCTGGAACCCCGGCTCCTCACGGCTGCACCGGGCACTCAGGAAGTGTGGTTGTACATTGGACGCTGGGCTGGGACAGGCCAGGGAGAGCAGCACAGAGGTCCCAGTGTCACGGGGGACGCAGAGCTCATGGGAGGGGAAGGCCTGGAGAGGCTGTGCTTGGCCCGCACACACTGCAGCTCTCGTAGGACCTGCTCAGCCTTATCCAAAGGGAGGCCTGGGTCTCCAGTCTCACCCTCACAGTCCAGCCTGTTCCAGGAACCTGCCTCCCCCTCCCCCCACCTCTCACAGCCCGGTGACTCCTTCTGTCCCCCCGGAGAAAGCCACAGGCTTCGGCTGGGTATCTGAACTGTTCCTAGGTCTCTGCTGACCCCAGGCTGCCTCCTCTGCCCGGAAGGCCCCTCCCCCATTTACACCTGGAGAACCCCCTCAAAACCCAAGCTTTGGGGCAAGCTGCTGAGATCAGCTTGGGATGCCCTGAGTGTAACAGGCCTGGGTAGGGGGAAGGAGCGGGAGCAAAATACCGCACCGGAAGTCCCGGAAGAGGACTCACCCACATCCTCTTCCACTTGCCTACAGCTCCTTTCAGCGCTCGCAGTTGTGGGAAGCTGACCCAGGCGTGCAGCAGTTTCTACAAGGAGTGAGTCAGACTTGGAGGACAGCCCCCGGGAGGATGGAGTGGGCTCTGGCTGCCTCTCTTCCCAGGGTGGTAATGACAGGGGTGAGAGGGTGGGCTGGGGGCTGGGAAAACCAAACAGCGACATGAGAGGCTGAAAACCAAATGCAGAGCAGGTAAGGGAGAGAGAGAGACAGTGATGACACGGAGGGGCAGAGAGGGGACCAGCCAAACAAGGCTGGGGGATGTTTGGAGACTGGGACCCCATGACGTGTGATTCGTGCACAGGGCTGTCCCCCTCCGGGCCTCAGTTTCCCTCTGTGACGTGAAGCTGACCACTGCACCACCCTGGCAGGACTGGGTGTCCATGGTCAGCCAGGGCCTGGCACACGAGCAAGTGCTTCATAAGTGCACACTGTGGTGTGTGAGGCCACTGTAGGAGCACCCGTGCAAAACAGGTGCTAGTGCCTTGGCCGGGAGCTCGGCTGGTGGCAGTGTAGTCTGGCTGCACCAAGGCAGAGCGTTCAGTCCAGGGTAGGCACATACAAGGATCCACCTGAATGCACCAATAAGTGGAATAACAAGTCAATGATTCCTCTCTCTCTCTCTCTCTCAAAAAAAAAAAAAAAATCAATAAAGATTAAAAAGCAAAACAAAGCAGGCACTGGAACAGGATGTGGAGTGGAGGGGACACCCCAGCAGACTCTTTCCGGGCAGCGAGCATGTGAGGTCCCAAAGCCTGCCTCCTCAGCTGACCTACTTCCTGCCTGGTGCAACCCCTCTCCCCTCTGCCCCCAACACACACCACACCAGGAACCCACACAGCTGGTCTCCGGAGCCCAATTGACCACTTCCACCCCCAGCAATCTGGGCCTTGCTGACTCACACTCAGCTGCCCCCACTCCTCCCCGCAAAGATGGCTGAAGGGGAAGGGGGGGGGGCTGGCAGAGTCCCAAACCCAGAGCACAGGGAGGTCATGGCCCCTGGGAACATCGCAGAGGAGAGCCAAGTGCCAGCTTTAACTCACAGGCAAATGAAAACACACCCTTAACACGGAAAAACAGGAATAATTGTGAGAGTGGCGAGATCAGGAGGTCTCGGTTCTTTTCTTCTGGAAGGAGAGACTCCAGTCAAGAGACAAAGTGCAGCAAAAGCACACTCAGGACAGTGAGACCAGAAAGGGCTCAGCGAAGAGAAGCGACAGGAGATCTAGGCTGGGCTGCCTTGGCTCCCTGGGAAGTCAGAGAAAAGGGGGCTTTGGAGACGGGTCAGGGGGTGAGCCCAGGACGAGCAGCTGCTGCCCACTGCTCCCTCGGTGGCAAGTCCTATGGGGTCCCATAGAAGGAAGAAGGGGGGCCAAACCCGGTTTTGCTCAGTGGATAGAGTGTCGGCCTGCAGACTGAAAGGTCCCAGGTTTGATTCTGGCCAAGGGCATGCACCTTGGTTGTGGGCACATTTCCAGTAGGGGGCGTGCAAGAGGCAGCTAATCGATGTTTCTCTCGCATGGATGTTTCTAATTCTCTATCCCTCTCTCCTCTCTGTAAAAAATCAATAAAATATATATATATAATTTTTTTAAAAAAAAGAAAGAAAGAAAGGGGAAAGGGAATGGGTCAGGCATGCCCCCTGGAGGACAGTGTGTTGGGGTATTGCGTTGAGGGTCTATCTCTCTCTCTCTCTCTCTCTCTCGCAGGCAGGGGTCCTAGGAGAGATCTCAGGGGAGGGTCTCAATAGCCATCAGCTGTCCAGGTGTCCTTTTAGGGTTGTGGTCTCCTCTTACTGGTCAGCACCAGGGCCATTAGTTCATAAAGCTGCTCCTGAGGCAGGCACAGCATTGCTCATCTGGTTTTGCTGCTCTTCTGGGCCTGGAGCTAAAATACGACTGGAGCTTAGATGTTATCTTCAGGGAGGAAAAGTCAGGGTGTCTAACCACATAGCCAGCCATATGCGAGGGGAGGGAGGTTCTCCTGGCGGGAGGGCCTTCTTTCCCACTTCTGCCCCTTGCTGAGCACCCGGGCTTTCCACCCTCAGGGCCTTCCTTACCTGGCCCATCGTCCATGTTCATGTCCGCTTGTCTACACCTGGGCGTTTTCTGGAAAAATCAGACTCCGTCACAATACTGACAGAAGGTATCTGTGATGTATTTAACTGACCCAGGAATAGCTTTCAGAGCATGCTCAGGCTCTCAACACACTAGAAGGAAGGAAAGGAACCCAACAGAAAAATGAACAGATGGCATTATTTCCTCAACTGCCATAATAATGACCTCAACTGGATATCTTTAAAACACAGTCCTGGCCCTAGCCAGTGTGGCTCAGTTGGTTGAGTGTCATCCTATCCACTGAAAAGTTGCCAGTTCGATTCTCAGTTAGGGCACATGCCCAGGTTGCAGGCTCGATTCCCTCTCTCTCCTTTTCCCTTGTCTCTCTAAAAAAAATCAATGAAAACATTAAAAAACAAAACACACTTGTGTGCATGCATATAAGCCTAACCAGTGGTCATGGACAACAGGGGTGTGGGGGCATGGGCGGGGAGGGGTTTGGGATGGAAATGGGGGGGGGGGGATGAGGACAAATATGTGATGCCTAATCAATAATGTAATTTAAAAACAAAACACAGTGCTGGTCCTTCTAGGGAAGCTCAGTTGGTTAGAGTGCCATCCTGCTATGCCAAGGTTACGGCTTTGATCCTGGTCAGCACATACAAAAATCAACCAATGAATGCAACAATAAGTGGAAAAACAACTCTCTCTCTCTCTTTCTCTCTCTCTCTTTCTCTCTCTCTCAAACAAACAAACAAACAAAAAAAGAAAACAAACACACAAAATAACACAAAACAAAGACAACAGTAACAAAGAAACCAGTCCTGCAGGCCAGAAGTTCAGCAGGGCTGGAGGCCGTGAAGGGAATTGGTTGCAGGCCTCTGTCCTGGCATCTGGTGGCTTCCAGTAACCCTTGGTGTCCCTTGGTTTATGGCTGCGTCACTGCCTCTGCCTTCAGGTGGCCTTCTTTTAAGGACACCGTTTATTGGGTTTAGAGCTTACCCTACTCCAGTGTGACCTCATCTTAACACAAAGAATGATAACTAGCCTGATCTGGTTTGACAAAGGGGATAGAGCATTGGCCTAGCCACTATGAAGGGTCTGAGGTTCAATTCAGATCAAGGGCACATGCTCAGATTATGTGCTTGATTCCCAATAGGGGGCACGCAGGGGGAAGTCAATCAATGATTCTTTCTCATCATTGAAGTTTCTATCTCTCTCTCTCTCCCTCTCCCTTCCTCTCTGAAATCAATAAAAATATATTTAAAAAAATAAAATAACACTTTAAAAAAGAGAACATGGGTCACTCAATGCTTTTTAAAAAAAGAATTATATCTGCAAAGACCCTAAAGGTCACAATCTGAGGTGCCAGGCAGATGCTGAAATTTGATTGTTTTCTTTTCTTTTCTTTTCTTTTTAAAAAATATATTTTATTGATTTTGTACAGAGAGGAAGGGAGAAAGATAGAGAGTTAGAAACATCAATGAGAGAGAGTCATCGATCAGCTGCCTCTTGCACACCCCCTACTGAGGATATGCCCACAACCAAGGTACATGCCCTTGACCAGAATCGAACCTGGGACCTTTCAGTCCCCAAGCCGACACTCTATCCCTTGAGCCAAATCAGTTTCGGCTGATTCTGTTTTTTTTAGTCTATACTTTATTGATCTTTTCTCTAATCTTCATTATTTCCTTCCTTCTGCTAGCTTCGATTTTAGTCCACTCTTCATTTCCTCAGGTTATTAATCTGAGATCTATTTTTAAAAATATTTTTATGATTTCAGAGAGGAAGGGAGAGGGAGAGAGAGAGAGAGAAACATCAATGATGAGAGAGAATCATTGATCAGCTGCCTCCTGCACTTCCCACACTGAGGATTGAGCCTGCAACATGGGCATGTGTCCTGACTGGAAATCAAGCTGTGTCCTCCTGCTTCACAGGTAAATGCTCAACCACCGAGCCATGCTGGCCGGGCTGAGATCTTTTTCAATGTAGCAAGTTATAGCTACCAACTTCTCTATGAGCACTGACTGCCTTTGCTGCATTCATAACTTTTAGTGTGTTTTACTTTTCATTCATCTCTAAATATTTTATAACTAGAGGCCTGGTGCACGAAGATTCGTGCAACAGGCCTTCCTTCCCCTGGTGCCAGCACCAGTTTTCCTCCAGCACCTGGGACCCAGGCCTTCTCTTGGCAGCAGCGGAGAAGCCAAGCCTCTTAGGTCTTCAGTCTTCAGTCGTCTTCAGTCTTTGCTCTGCGCATTTATATGCAAATTAACCCACCATCTTTGTTGGGCTAATTTGCGTACTCACTCCTGATTGGCTTGCAGGTGTCATGGAGGTATGATCAATTTGCATATTTCTCTCTTATTAGTGTAGATTTCCTTTGTGATTTCTTCTTTTACTCAATGTTTGAGTGTGTTGTTAAAGTCCACATATTTGTGAACATTCCAATTTTCCTTTTGCTATTAATTTCTAGCTTTATTTTATACTCTTTCTGCCCCTTTCTCTGTCTCTCTCTTCTCCTCTGGGATTCCCATAATGTGTATGTTGGTCTTTTGGATGGTGCCCCATAGTCCCCCTTTGAACTCAGTTAACTTTTTGTCATTTTTTTTGTGTGTGTGTGTTTTAAAAAATATATATTTTATTGATTTTTTACAGAGAGGAAGGGAGATAGATAGAGAGCTAGAAACAGTGTTGCTTTAGTCACTGACAACATATTAATCTTAAAAGCCACACATGACCCAAACCTAAGCCTTTCCCACGGGTGGGCACTGAGGGCACGGGGTGGCCCCTGGGCCACTCCCCCTGCACCTCCTCACCGAGCTCCAGCCTGTCCCGTCCCATCCAGACGCCCTCAGAATCCAGGTGCCCACCTCGAAGAGGGCAGCGCCCTTCAGGGACCCCATGATCTCTCCTTTCAAACAAGTGACCTCCAGGGGCTAGAGTCTCTCTCTTCACCTTCCCCCACTTAAACAGCTGTTCAGACGGGAAAAAGAATCACAACTGCCGGGTCTCATGCCCAATGAGGGCATGTGCAGAACGCGGGGCTCTCACTCCAACCCCTGCCGAGACGCCACATGTGAGCACAGGAGTGGGCACCCAGAAGACTCACCAGTGGGAGCACCCCCAAACCAGAGACGGGTGCCTAGTCATGCCCAAGGGGGACCCACTGCCCACGCTGGTCAGAGAGGTCGGCAAAGTGAGTGGCAGGTAAATGCTGTTCAGCTGTGAATCTCCAAGGGGCCCCTATGGGTGACTCTGGATAGCGCCCTGAGGCCTCCTGCCCAGGCCCCTCACAAAGTCAGTCCTCCCTTTTGGGATGCGGGACTCTGGCACCCAAGGGGGTTGGGGTCCAGGGTGGAAGAGAGCCCTGTAAGGTGTGACTGACTCTGAGGGGCGGCCAGGGGCAAGCAAGTCAAAGGCAGTGATGACTTGCAGGGAGCTACACAGGCCCCAGAGCCTCCAGGGACCTGGGGCTGTCTCTAGGTCTCGGGGTTCTGATCCTCAATGATAAGCTTGTCAGCCGGATTCAGTTGGCCCACGTGGATCTGTCGCTGAATTATTTCCAGGACTCTCTTGGCTTTATTCACTAACGTCTGAGTTTCTACAGTATCTTTTACATCCTTATTTCCTCTGAAGGCATGGCTTATCCTTCTTATAGCGTTAAGTTCTGTAATTGTTGGCCCTGAAATGCTTGCTCTCTCTCTGCATCTCTGGGTACAGATCTAATGCGCGGCTGGAGGCTGTCATTTTGGGGGGGAAAAGTAAGTGGGTCCTCTTTGCAGAGGTCCCGAGTTTACCCCGATCATAGAGTTTCATCCCGTGTGAAACCACGCCTGACCTCAAACGCAGTGCGTCTGGTCTCGCCAGCGGCCCGGCCTCGGCCTGGGCAAGCCGCACCCCCGCCTCGGGCCGCAGGGGACAGAGCCTGCGTCAGCATCGCTCCGGACTTCGGAGGCCAGATTAACGTCTAATCATTTGTTTTTCTTCCTGGTTTGCAGACTTGATCATTTCAATGGTCCTAGCTTCAGGTTTGTTGATATTTTTTTCCCCTTTGCCTGATCAAAATCTATTGAACTCCTCTGGTGAATTTTTCATTTCAGTTATTGTACTTTTCAGATCCAGAATTTCTGTCTGGTTTCTTTTCATCGTTCTCTTGGGAATGTTTCTTTCAGGGGTGCTGGATAGGTAGGTATTTGTTATTTTATTATTGATGCTTTTTTTTTTTGTATGCCTGGAATGTTTCATAGTAAAAAATAAAACTGACAGGAGAAGGTTTGGTGATTTCTCAACACATTAAACTTAAAATTAAACTACATGACGCAGCAATTCCACTCCTTGGAAGATATAGATATAGATATAGATATAGATAGGTAGATACTGTGTTTCCTTGAAAATAAGACATCCTCCGAAAATAAGACATAGCACATGGAAAGATAAGATATCCCCTGAAAATAAAACCTAGTGCAACTTTGGGAGAAAAAATTAATATATGACACTGTTTTATTTTCGGGGAAACAGGATATATAGATATATAGATATAGATAGATATAGAGATAGAGATAGAGAGATAGAGATGTATAGATATATAGATATATAGATATATAGATATATAGATATATGGATATATGGATATATGGATATATGGATATATGGATATATGGATATATAGATATATGGATATATAGATATATAGATATATAGATATATAGATATATAGATTTATATATCTCCAAGAGAACCAAAACAGCTTTTCAAACAAAAACCATACACACATGTTTACAGCAGGACTATTCACAATAGCCAAACAAAAATACAAATATTGTATGATTTCATTTACACGATGAAATGTCTAGAGCAGGTAAATTCATAAAGACAGGAAGCAGGTGGATGCTGTCCTGGGGCTAGGGGAGGGGGGAGGGGCAGTGACTGCTAATGGGACCAGAACCTGAAATGGAGATAATGTGCTCATCTCATCGGGTCTTGTAAGGCCTGCGTCTTAAGCACCTGGCACACAGTAGGGGCTCAAAAATGTCCCCCTAGTATGTACTCCTCCCCCACACTCTGCTGCAGGAGTAGGTGTGCCCCCACCACCACACCACACGCTGCTCATGATGTCTCTGAGAGCTTCACGGCCTTTGCCTGGACCACACACACCTTCCTGTAAGGATCGAATGCCCAGCCCTCAGCCCATGTAAACGTGACATTCTTTTGGAAAAGAGTCTTTGCAGGTAGAATTAAGTTAAAGATCTTGAATGAGCCCTGGCCTGTGTGGATCAGTGGTTGGAGCATCAGGCCGTGCACCGAAGAGGGTGGGTTCAATTCCCGGTCAGGGGCATGTACCTGGGTTGCAAGTTCAATCTCCGGCCCTGGTTGAGGTGTGTGCAGGAGGTAACATGTTGATGTGTGTCTCTCACATTGATGTTTCTCTCTCTCTCCCTCTCCCCCTCCTTCCTTCCACTCTCTAAAAAAATATTTTTTCAATGGAGAAAATATTCTCGAGTGAGGGGGGAAAGAAAAAGATATTGAGTGAAATCATTCTCGGATTTACAGTGGGCCCTAAATCTAATTATAAGTATCCTTAGAGAGAGAAGAGGAGAGATGAGCAGGGAAGAGGAGAAGCCGTGTGAAAACAAAGGTAGAGATTGGCGTGATGCAGCCACCAGCCAACGATGCCTGGAGCCACAAGAGCTGGTAGAGGCAGAAGGACCCTCCCTGGAGCCTTCAGGGGGAACAGGGCCCTGCAGACCCTGGACTGCGAACTCCTGGCCTCCAAGGTTGTGAGAACACACTCCTGTCATTGTAAAGGCATCCAGTTTTTGGAAAATTGTTACAGCACCCAAATGAAATGAAAATACAGGCATATCTCATTTTATTACATTTCACAGATACTGCATTTTTTTTTTTACAGAATGAAGGCAAGACGCTTCTCCAGTGGAAAAAATATATATATAACTTGCTGAAGGCTCAGATGATAGTATTTTTAGCAGATGATGTAATTTTTTTCTAGACATAATTCTATTGCACTCTTAATGCTCTACAGCAGCGTTTCCCAAACTTCTCTCATGATGAGAATCACCTGGTGGAGTTGTTAAACTACAGACTCCTGAATCCCAACTAAGAAGTGCTAAACTAGAATTTTGGGGAACATATAGGTAAAATTGTGTATTTAACTAGTGCTCTAAGCTTAAAAGTATACAATTTTACCTATATGTTCCAAAAAATTCTAGTTTAGCACCTCTTAGCTGGGATTCGGGAATCTGTAGTTTAACAACTCCACCAGGTGGTTCTCATCATGAGAGAAGTTTGGGAAACACTGCTCTACAGTACAGCATAAACATAAATTTTTTGAAAATATATTTTTATTGATTTTTTTACAGAGAGGAAGAGAGAAGGACAGAGAGTTAGAAACATCGATGAGAGAGAAACATCAATCAGCTACCTCCTGCACGCCCCCCACTGGGGATGTGCCCACAACCAAGATACATGCCCTTGACTGGAATCAAACCCAGGACCCCTCAGTCCGCAGGCCGATGCTCTACCCACTGAGCCAAACCGGTTAGGGCTAGATATAAATTTTATAACGCACTGGGAAATGGAAAGACGTGTGTGACTTGCTTCATTGCAGCAGTCTGGCACGGAACCTGCAGTATCTTTGAGGCATGTGTGGTGACCCTGGGCTTGGTTCTGGGGAAGAGCACAGAGCCAGACACAGACACTCCAGCCCGTGTGGTCAGGACCGGGGCACAGGAAGGCCCTCCGCCTGAAGGATGCTGGGAGAGAGCAGGGAAGGCCTATGGGAACAGAGAGCTGGGACAGAAAGAGGAATGGGAGCTTGCCAGCAGGGGCCGCCTTTCCAGACTCACCCAGGTGTACCCGGACCCACCTCGGGCTGAAGCTGAGACCTCATTGCCCAATCGCCTACAATAATCGATGTCATTCTAAAACACTGAGGCTGTAGCTCCGATCAAGCCTCCTCTGTCCAGTACTGCCCTAGGAGGGGTAATGCTGAGAAACTGGACATGTTCGAAAGAAGCAATAGTCTCAACATGGGGTCGTTCCTTTAAGTCCCACCTTTTAAACCAATCAGCCTGGAATTTCCTGGCCCTCACGAGGAAGGTTTTACTGCCTGAGGAGACCCCCTGCTTCCCCGTGGGGAAGGTGGCCTTGCCTGAAAATCATTCCCTCTTTTGACTTTCTTGTCTCTCCCATTTCTGCCTGGAAAGGCCTCCCATTTGGTAGTTCCCCTGAGCACTTTTCTGTTTTCTGGGTGGATGCTGCCCGATTCATAACTTGTTCAATAAAGCCAAGCAGACCTCTAAATTTCCTTGGTTGGATTAAAAAAAATTTTTTAAATTTATTTTGAGAGAGAGAGTGTGAAAGAGAGAGAGAGGGAGAGAGGTTGACTTGTTGTTCCACTTATTTATGCATTCATTCATTGTTTCTTACTAGTATATGTGCCCTGACGGGATCAAACCCAAACCTTGATGTATCGGGACAACACTTGAACCAATCAGCTACCTGGCCAGGGCTGAATTTTGGTTTTTAACGGCAATAGAACAGCCGTTCTCGTCCCTCGAATTTGTAGGTTTTAAAATAACTTGCCTTTTGGATTCCTCCAGATCCCCTGCCATGAACGTGTTTGTCTCAAGTCACGAGAAAGAAACATTAAAAGTGAGTTTCTGTGTGTTGTGTGCATTTTAATGAGGTTCGCTATAGCCAAGGAAGGGGTGAGGGGAAATTCTGGGAGGTTTGGGGCTGAGCCAGGTGGAGGGAATGGCCTGACCCCTGGCCTCTGGCTCTGTTTACCTCCACCCTGGGTTGGCCTCCAGTAGGAATGCAGAGTCCTGGCCCGCTGAGCTCATTGCTGGCTGGCTGCCTGCAGCCTGCCCGGCCCATTCCCCCACCCCCTCATACACACACACACACACACACACACACACACACACTCCGCCCAGCTTGGCACAGGACTGGCAGTGAAGTCATCAGCTAAAGATGTTTCAAAGGGAGCCAGAGGGGCCTGGCTGCCAGCGATGCAGAATTTGGTGAAATGGAGCCAATATCCCCCTTTCCGGTCCCCAGGGACTTCCCAGGCCCTCCCTGGTGCTGTGTCCCCGTGAGAGTTCCAGGAATAAAGTGATCTAATGCGGATGGAGAGGGGGCCACGTACGAACCCTGACAAGCTCGGGGGAGGCCCTGCGAACCCAGAGACCAAAACCAACCACGCAGGATGGACTGAAACGACAATTTCTTAACTCAAAGTGAGTCACAGCAGGAAGTCATGTTCCAGGCCAGTGCCTTTCTTGTCAAAGGTCAGCCTTCACCCTCACTGAGCCTGTCCACTGTCTTTTTGCATCTCTGATATCATAGCTTTGGAAGGTCAGCGAGACCCCCTCCGAGTACCATCTCTCACCAGAGCAGGAGACCACAGAGCCCCGCGGTGCTGACTTGTTCCCCACCTGCCATCTCTCCGAGAGAGAAACATCCATCAGCTGCCTCCCGCACACCTCCTTCTGGGGGTGTGCCCACAACCAAGGCACATGCCCTTGGCTGGAATTGAACCTGGGACCTTTCAGTCCGCAGGCCGACACTATCCACTGAACCAAACCGGTTAGGGCTGGATGTGCTGAAAATGTTCATTGTTAATTGTCCTGCACCCTCCAGTGTGAAAGAAGTAGTTGTTTCTCCATTTCCTCCAATCTCAGAGATTTCCCTGCTTTCCGCTCACCTCCCTCATCTACCACCATTGGTTTTCATGTAACCCCCTCACGTCTCCTCCGCCGACTGTAATGTACAAAATCAACTGCAAAAGTACCTTCTCCTGAGCATGTTCTCGATCATTTGAGAGTTTTCCTCCTGGCAGCTGCCATCACTTTGGCTTAAATACATTAATAAAATTGCCTAGAGGTTTGGACATTGCTTGCATTGACAGTAACTGCTGGGTTAAATGACTCACGAGTCAGCAGTTCCGCAGTGGAATACTATACAGCAAGGAAAAGGCCAGATCCCCCAGCGGGTTACAAAGAACGCTCATGGAGGAGATGCTGAGGGAAAGATCCAGGCAGAAAGGAAGGCACCGCTGGTTCCCGTTACATCATTTTGGGAAACAGGCAAATCCATCCATGATAACAGAAGTGGGCATGGCTGGTATCCAGGGGCACTGAGCATGATGGGAGAGAGCCAGGGGTGCTCCTGGGCAGGGAATGTTCTGGAACCTCATCCGGGAGGCGGTGCCGTGGACATGCCATTGTAGAATGTCATTGTGCTGAGCATGAAGATTAGACCTTTTTCCTCATGGCATTTGCATCTCAAAGTCTAACAGTAAAAAGGCAGAGGCCGTGGGATACATCCTGGGGACTCTTCAAAAAGTAAAACAGCCCAGCCGGGACTGGTTTGGCTCAATGGATGGAGCATCGGCTTGGGTTCGATTCCGGTCAAGGGCATGTACCTTGGTTGCGGACATATCCCCAGTGGGAGGTGTGCAAGAGGCAGCTGATCGATGACTCTCTCTCATTGATGTTTCTAGCTTTCTATCTCTCTCCCTTCCTCTCTGTACAAAATCAATAAAATATATAATTTTTTTAAAAATCTTAAAAAAAAAAAAAAAAGTAAAACAGCCCAGCCTGGGTGGCCCAGTGATTGAGCGTCGACCTATGAAGCAGGAGCTCAGGGTTTGATTTTCGGTCAGGGCGCATGCCTGAGTTGTGGGCTTGGTCCACGGGTGTGTGTGTGTGTGTGTGTGTGTGTGTGCATGCGCGCATGCAGGAGGCAACTGATGGATGATTCTTTCTCATCATTGATGTTTCTGTCTCTCACTCTCCCTCCCTCTCTGAAATTGATAGATATTAAAACATAGGCCCTGGCCCATCGTTGCTAAGTGGTTAAAGCCCGGACACATGCGACAATGTGGATGAACCTTTAAAACAGGCTGAGTGACAGAAGCAGACACAAAGGGCCACCTAGTATGTGATTCCAATTATTTTCTTAATCTATTTTTACTGATGCTTAGACAGAGAGGAGGGGAGAGGGAGAGAGAGAAATATGGATTGGCTGCCTCCTGCCTGCACTGAGCCCACAACCCAGGCATGTCCCCTGACCAGGAATTGAACCTGTGACCTCTCCGTGCACGAGACAATGCTCAACCAACTGAGCCACACCAGTTCTATGTGTGACATTGTTAGCATATGTGGCTAGTTAGTGTTAATAAAGGAAGGGAGCATAAACCTAATGCACTGGGGAGCTGAATTGGACATTAAGCCTATTCACTAGGAAGCCAGTGTTCACAGGCTCCCCAGGGGACACACCCTCCAGATGCAGGGATCTAACCCCACCCAGGCAGGAAGACGCTCCCTGCTTCCTGTCGTGAGCCAGGATCGCCCGGGGGCAGGGATAAAGCTGCAGGAAACTCCTGCACGAGGCGCACGCACAGCAGAAACCTGGATGGCACAGGGAGCAGCACACGCACAGTGGACACCAGACGATGAGGCAGCAGAACTGGGGGGCAAGGGCAGTGGGAGCCAACGTGGGGGCGTAAAGGGGTGGAGTCCAGCCTGGAAAATCGGGGGAAAGGATGGCTTTGGATGAGAGCGAAGAAGAACTTTGGAAGGTCCAGGAAGGGATTGGTCCCAGGGAGGGCCCAGCACAAGCCCATGAAGAGTTAGGAAGAAGGTTGGACGGTTTGAAAGAGCCTGCTCATTCCCTCAAACCGAGGAAATAGATGGAGGCCCTGGCCAGGTGGCTCAGTTGGTAGGAACATAGTCCCGGGCACCAGAAGGTTGTGGGTTCGATTCCCAGTCAGAGAACATACCTAGTTTGCAGGTTCAAATCCCAGCCCTCTCACACTTCTCTCTCTCTCTCTCTCTCTCTCTCTCTCTCTCTCTCTCTCTCTTTCTCTCTCTCTCAAAATATGGAGGATCATCAGGAATCTCTGGACAGTTGCTATAGAGCCTGCCTTCCCTCTACATCCTGAAGGGCATCTTATTGCCCTTCACCCCAATAAGTCTTGATACTACGTGTGCTTTGAAATTCCTTTCTCACCACACCACAGGAAACCATTTCCACTGGCAAAAGTACAGCATGAAATACATGTTTGGTCTCCCACCCTGCTCCTGGTACTGAGCGCCTAAGCCCCCTGCGGTTTCCTGTGAGGAGAGTGAGAAAGGTGTCTTTTCTGTTAGCACGTTGCACGCCAGTAGTTTTATTTCTAGCTTTACCCGGTGGCCAGATAAGTTTCTTTTTTTTCTTTTTCTTTTAAAAAAATATATATTTTATTGATTTTGTACAGAGAGGAAGGGAGAGAGATACAGAGTTAAAAACATCGACGAGAGAGAAACATCAATCAGCTGCCTCTGCCACTGGAGATGTGCCCACAACCAAGGTATGTGCCCTTGACCGGAATCGAACCCGGGACCCTTCAGTCCCCGAGCGGACGCTCTATCCATTGAGCCAAACCGGTCCCGGCTAGATAAGCTTCTATTGAACGAGTACAAAAAACATTTTAGCAAGTATCACACTTCAAAAAGATATTAGCTTGTAAGAACATGTGATAAATAACTTCAAAATGCAATGGGGCCGAAACCGGTTTGGCTCAGTGGATAGAGTGTCAGCCTGCGGACTGAAGGGTCCCAGGTTTGATTCCGGTCAGGGGCATGTGCCTTGGTTGTGGGCATATCCCTGGTGGGGGCTGTGCGGGAGGCAGCTGATAGATGTTTCTCTCTCATCGATGTTTCTAGCTCTCTATCCCTCTACCTTTCTCTCTGAAAAAAAAAAAAAAAATCAATAATATATTTTTTAAAAATGCAATGGGTATTTAATTCGAAGGCGTGTTTTTAATATTTATGTAAAACTGTGCAATATGAAAACACGAGAATGCTCATGATCCGCCCGCAATATGTGTTTTTTTAAAATATATTTTATTGATATTTTACAGAGAGTAAGGGAGAGAGAGAGAGAGAGAGAGCTAGAAACGTCGATGAGAGAGAAACATCGACCAGCTGCCTCTTGCACACCTCCTACTGGGGATGTGCCCGCAGTCATCATACATGCCCCTGACCGGAATCGAACCCGGGACCTTTCAGTCCGCAGACCGACGCTCTACCACTGAGCCAAACTGGCTTCGGCGTAATATGTTAATATAAACACAAAACTAAGGATGGGCTGGTGGCCAGTGGAGCCAGCAGCAAGGTTAGAAGTTTCAGGTCCACCCCTGACCTCTGGGGCGGGGAGAGGAGAGGCACTGGAGGTTGGATCAATCACCAATGGCCAATGACTAACCAACCGTGCCTGCGCCATGAAGCCTCCGTAAAACCCCGGGTGATAGGGTTCCCAGAGCCTCTGGGCTGGTGAACACGAGGAGGTGCTAGAGCGCGGTGCACCCCGTGGCCCTTTCCCACACCTTGTCCTGTCCATCTTTTCGTCTGGCTGTCGATTCTTTTTTAAATATATATATATATTATTGATTTTTTTTACAGAGAGAAAGGGAGAGGGACATAAAGTTAGAAACATCGATGAGAGAGAAACACCAATCAGCTGCCTCCTGCACACCCCACACTGGGGATGTGCCCGCAACCAAGGTACATGCCCTTGACCGGAATCGAACCTGGGACCCTTCAGTCCACAGGCCAACGCTCTACCCACTGAGCCAAACCGGTTACGGCTTTAATATTTTTATTGATTTCAGAGAGGGAAGGAGAAGGAAAGAGATAGAAACATCAACGATGAGAGAGAATCATGTATTTCCTGCCTCCTGCACACCCACTACTGGGGACCGAGCCCGCAATCCAGGGATGTGCCCTTGACTGGAATCGAACCCGGGACCCTTTAGTCCGCAGGCCCCCACTCTATCCATTGAGCCAAACCAGAGAGGGCGACCGCTTTTTACAAATGGGGAAGCTGAGGCTCTGCTGGTTGAAGCCCCTTGTGCCAAGTGTCAGCGAGAGGAGGGGCGGGAATGTGAACACAGAATGGCTCCCCTGGAGCTGACAGCTGTCTAGGCTGATGGGTCTGGATCAGGCCAAACCCTTGGAAGCTTTTATATTTAGGGAAAACCACAAATAGATGGAGGTGTGGTGGGGGGGAGAGAGACTTCAGAGTCCCATCCCAGGCCTGGAAATAGCCAGTAGAAAGCCAGACATGTGTGAGTCCCCATTGCGGAGTCACCCCTAAAACCTATGTGCCTTCTTGTGCCCTGGGGTCCGGTTCTCTTATCCATTCATGGAAATGAATGGTGGCTGCGGCCTGGAGTCCAGCGAAGGCTGTGGTCTCACCATTCATTATTCATCTGCAGGCTGCCACCTTGGACAGCACCCCGTGCGTGGCTCTCTCTGCCCCCTGCTGACCTTGCCCTGCCATGTGAGGGTGACTCAGCACTCTGGAGTAACCCTGGGGCCCCCGCCTCTGCTGGTGTGTGTGGGGGGAGGGAGCCCTAGCTCCGTGCTTAGTCATCCCTACATCCTTTGTTGAGTACTTGCTTTGTGCCAAGCTGGTGGGGCAAGACGCCTAGCCTCCTGCAGTCAGGATGTTAGGGTGAGCACATGTGTTTGCTAAGCCCCTGCAGCTTACCTGGGAGGTCACAGGGACCTCAGGACTCTCCTATCGCCTGGTATAATTCCACTGCCCAGAGCTGAGGCTGACTCAGGGGGGAGCGAGAGGGTATGGGGAGGGGGCGCGGGGAGGAGGCTAGGCTTGGCTGGCCTAGCACAGCTGGTGGGTATGTGCTGTGTGGCCCTCATTGATCCTTGTACTTCTTGCCTGCACACTCCTATCATACGCATCACATTCCCACCATCTGTCTCACACTGCTGCTCACCCTCCCCACAGCACAGGGGCCGGTTGCCTGGGGCCAGGAGTCTTGAGAAGCGGAAAAAGCTCTGGGTGACCCAGGAGGAAGGGTGTTCCTGGGGCACCTTCTGCCCCTTCACCATCTGGTGGCTGGACCCAACACCAGCCCTCCCTGCCCTAAAGGGCAGCCCTCCAATTCTCTGTCACCTACTCTCTGGGCCAGCCAGGGAACTGGTGTCCAGAGTGGCTTTATCCCTGCCCAAATCTTCCAGGAACCCCCAAGACTGGGGCAGACAAAGTCAACACTGCCAGTGCTGGGGGGGTCAGGCTTGGGTTGGAGGAATGAATGGAGGAGGGGCTTTTTGAGTAGGGTTTTGAAGAATGAGTAGGAGTTTCCTAGATGAGGGTAAGTGCAAAAAATACCCAGTATATGAAGCACCTATTATATGCCTGTCGTGCCTTTATATATCATGTAACCTTCTCCCCAGTGAAAGACTCAGTCCTTGCTTCCCAAATGAACAGGGGTGTGATGGAGAGAAATGACTTGCCCAGGTAACACTTTCTGGCTCTTTTTGGCCCTTTCTCTTCTGCTTTTTCTTTCTTCTTCTTCTTTTTTTTTAATATATATATTTTTTATTTCAGAGGGGAAGGGAGAGGGAGAGATAGAAACATCAATGATGAGAGTCATTTATTGGCTGCCTCCTGCATGCCCCCTTATTGGGGACCAAGCCCGCAACCCAGGCATGGGCCCTTGACTGGAATTGAACCCACACTCGTCAGTCTGCAGACTGGTGCTCTATCCACTGAGCCGAACCATTGATGGCCGCTTTGTTTTTCCATATATATTCAGCCTTTGGATCTAACCAGAGGGAAGAGAGGAAACACCATCAGGAAAGAAGGCCACTTCGTAAGCTCTTGCCGTGGAGTTTAGCACATAATAATGTTGAGGGGTTTGTGTGTGTGTGTGTGTGTGTGTGAGAAAATCTATTTTCCCATCAGCCCACCAACCTGGGATGATGCCCCCATTTCACAGACGTCTCAGAGGCACTCCTGGGCCCCAGCTTCCCCAGGAGCACCCCCCTCCAGCTTCTCCCCCAGAGAAGCAGCCACAGACCCTGCCCAGCTGTGGTCCCGGGAGTGTTTACTGTGCCGGCGGGACCGGGCGGGCGGGGGCGGACAAAGTCCGGGGGATATAAAGTCTGGCAGCAGCGTCCGGTCCGTCACAGCTCAGAGCACAGGAGCAGGGCTCTGCCCGGGCAGGCCTGCCGCGCCGCGCTGCCCTGCGATGCTGCTGCTGCTGCTGCTGGCGCTCTCCGGGCTGCGGAGCGGAGACACCCTCTCCCTCGCCCAGGAGCACCTCCAGGTCGTCCCGGGACCCTCACACGCCAGTCCGAACAGCTCCAGACTCCAGGATCTGAGGAAACGCTACGAAGATTTGCTGACCAGGCTTCGAGCAAACCAGACCTGGGAGGACTCGAACCCTGACCTCATCCCTGCCTCTCACATCCAGATTCTCACCCCAAAGCGTGAGTGAAACCTCAAATACACCCCCTACACACCCAAGCAGCTTCTATCATCTAACCAGTGGTTCTGAGTTATACAGCATCATGCTGAGCCTCAGTTTCCCCATCTTTGAGCCGGACAAACACGTCCCTCCTCCGGGCTGACTGGGGAGCTAGCGTCCCTGTTTGCGTTGGGACAAGAGAGGCTTAGCCAGCGTGGGAGAGGAGGATTACATCTCCTCGGGTAGCAGATGGGGAAACTGAGGCGGAGAGAAGCCAGTGACTCTCCTGAACGCTCGCCCAGCCTGGAGAGCCTTGAGATGAGGTCTGGCAGGGTGCATGGTCCCTGTCCTTGAGTAGCTGGGGCTGAGGGTGGGTGGGATCCAACAGGATGGGTGCAGGGGGAGGGGGGTGGGAAGGGGAGCAGGAGGGGCTTAGTGCACAAAGAGGGGAGAATCCACTCTGGTTCTGAATCTGATGCAATCTCGCTGCAAGGCACTGCTAACGTCGCACATGACAGGTGCCCTGAAAGAAGGAGGGACTATTTCCGCGCCCTCCAAGGGGACTCCGGGAGGCGGAGAGGGCAAACGGAGATCTGGCCTGCGCTGGAACCGGGAGGGGTTGGGGAGAGGGTGTCAAACTAGAATTGGTTTTATCCTGCCCTAATCCCACTGGTGCTGAGACTCCAGGTAAACCGGTGGGGCTCATGCAGCAACTCCAACGCCAGTCTCTCCAGTAGCCCCAACACCTGCCTCAGCCTGGGGGTCTGCGAAGCCTGGGGAGCCCGGTACCTTTCCTTTCTCAGGTGGGAAACAGAGACCCAAGGAGTTGAAAACAGAGTCTGGTTGCTGAAACCCTAGCCCCAGGCACGTAGTAGGTCTTCAACGAAAATGTCTTTGACTGCCAGGAGGCGGAACCAGCATCTGACTAAGCACCTACTGTGTGCCATGCACGGTGGTGACCAGGCAGACAAATCCCTACCAAATAAAATAGGCTGGTGCTGTTTTAGGTAGGTTGGAGGGATTCAGGGAAAGAGTGTGTCTGATGGAGGAAGGGGTTTATGCCATGGCCCTGAGGTGGGATCCACCTGGCCTGTGGGAGGAAATGTAGGCCCGTGGGTGACTGGCCTTCCTCTCTCTCTCTCTCTCTCCCACAGTGAGACTTGGACCAGGCGGCCGCCTGCACCTGGGCATCCCCAGGGCCAACCTGTCTAAGGGGCTCCCCGCAGCCTCCCGCCTGCAACGGGCCCTGCTCAGGCTGTCCTCCCCAACGGAGTCGCGCACGTGGGATGTGACGCAGGAGCTGCAGCGTCAGATCGGCTTCGGCGTCTCCCGGGAGCCCGCCCTGCGTCTGAACTGGCTGCCGCCGCCTGATCGGTTGCGGGCGGCGGCATCGACTGCCGCGGGGCTGCGGCTGGAGCTGCACTGGCGGCCACGCGCCGGCAGGGGGCGCCGCAGCACGCATGCGCGCGCCCCGGACGGCTGCCCGCTCGGCGAGGGCCGCTGCTGCCGCCTGCGGAGCCTGCGCGCGTCGCTGGAGGACCTCGGCTGGGCCGACTGGGTCGTGGCGCCGCGCGAGCTGGATGTGCGCATGTGCGGCGGCGCGTGCCCGAGCCAGTTCCGGCCGGCCAGCAGGCATGCGCAGATGCTGGCGCGCCTGCACCGCCGGAAGCCCGAGGGCGTGCCCGCGCCCTGCTGCGTGCCCGCCAGCTACGAGCCGGTGGTGCTGCTGCACCGGGACAGCGAGGGCCGCGTGTCCCTCACGCCCTTCGACGACCTCGTGGCCAGCGACTGCCACTGCATGTGAGCGGACCTGGACCTCCATCCACCGCCCGTGCTCAGTGGAGGCGACCTCAGTCCGTGCCTGTCGCATGGAATGGGCTAGTGGGGCCCGAAATAATGCAATGGCAACCATTGCTGTCTGCGGCCTGCCGCCAAAAAACGACGTTTTTATAAGTTGATATTTATTATTAATTTATTGGGGTGACTGGCCTAAGGGCCAGAGAGCTGGGGAGGGCTGATCCAGCAGGGTGTACGTTTATTTAAATTGTGGTAATAAAAATGAACCTGTCAGACCTGACTCCTGTGATGCCTGATCTGAGGACCTTGGGAAGAGCCTGCCCCTCCCTGGCCTTGTTACACCCAGACTTCGTGATCCCCAAGGACCACCAGGGAGCCGAGTCCGATGCCATAAACAAAAGAGCCTTCTCCATGCTAGCATGGGCTCCTCCCACTCACGCAGGCAGCATGGAGGAAGAGAGAGAATTTCTTCCAGTCCAGGGGTTTTACTCAGGTCGATGGTGATGTCACTGCCTCGGCTAACCCTGATTGGTTGGGTGAGGGCTAGGGATAACTCCGCCCTGCGGGGCGGAATCGGGAGCTCATCCTCTCCCCGCCCTGCCCTTTCAGCCTCAGTTCCCACAGGGACCTACCATAGGGGTGAGCGGAAGGTTCGGTGAATGGGCAGCAGGGCGTTCTTGCAGCTGACAGGCAATGGGATGGTGCTGGCAACCCTTCAAGGGCACCTGGGACATCCCTGTCTCCACGCTCATCTAGCTCCATTTCTCTGGGTCTCAGTTTCCCTCTCTCTCAGTACTCCTGTTTCTGGATGAGTTAAAATATCAGTGTATTAGAGCTAAACAGACTTAGAGCCCAGCTAATGTGGCTCCGTGGTTGGGCATTGACCTATGAACTAGGGGGTCATGGTTTGATTCCTGGTCAGGGCACACCCTGTGCAGGAGTCAGTCGATCAATGATCCTCTCTCATCATTGATGTTTCTATCTCACCTTCTTCCTCTCTAAAATCAATAAAAAAGAACATTTTAAATAAAACACAGACTGAGAGACCGATTCTAACACTGCATTTTACAGATGTGGGGAACGAGACATGTGGAATTAATGGCAGAGTTAGGACTTGAACTCTTACCACCTGACGCCCTAGCCACAGTTCTGCAACTTTTAGGGTGTTTACGAGTAAGAAAAAGAGGAAGGGGTGGCATTCTGGGCAAAAGGAGTGGCATGGGTAAATGGCTTAGGAAAATGAAAGGTTCAGCAGGGTGGGGGCTAGCTGGTGATGAGGCCCAGACCAGAGGGCAGAGGGATGGGAGAGGCAGTGAGGTGGACAAATTACCAGACTGCAGACCCAGGGACAATGGGGAGCCAGAGAGGGTGTGTGAGCAGGGCAAGGACACAGTCCTGATTCATGAGTTACATAAATCCGTCTGGGGCTGGCGTGGGCTGCTCTGGGGGCTGAGTCTGGATGCCAGGGACCTGGGAGGGGACCTGGGAGGGACATCAGGGAGGGGCTGGGAAGAAATTCAGGAGTCTCCAGAGATCTAATCTTGAGAGTTCAGGAAATCACTGACAGGAACCTTCTCCCTCTGAGCCAGCAATCTCACCAGCCTCACAGTATTTATTTTTATTTATTTATTTATTTATTTATTTAATATATTTTATTTTTTACAGAGAGGAAGAGAGAGGGACAGAGAGTTAGAAACATCGATGAGAGAGAAACATCGATCAGCTGCCTCCTACAAACCCCCTACTGGGGATGTGCTCGCAACCAAGGTACATGCCCTTGACCGGAATCGAACCTGAGACCCTTGAGTCCGCAGGCCGATGCTCTATCCACTGAGCCAAACTGGTTTCGGCCTCACAGTGTTTATTGAGCACCACCTGTACACCGAGAGGAAGGTGACAATGGAGTTGACATCGAGAGCCCCTGTGTCTGTGTTGGAGTCTCCTCTTCAGGGGTCTGAAGAGCAGAGCAGGAGCTGGGGAGAGGGCTTGCAAAGACAGTTCTTCCCTGTCCCCATTCCTCAGGCTGGGAGACTGAGGCCAGGGGAGACCTGGCATGGGGCAGGCTGGAGTTCCGGCTCAGTGCCCGATCACGTACTCATCTTCGGCCGCGGGGACCTGGCCGGGGAACTGCAGGTTGCCGTAGACGGGCTGGGAGGCCCGGCGGAGGTCCTCGTAGTTCATGTAGCAGTCGGTGTCCTCTGAAGGGTGAGGCCTGCGGGGACAGAAGCTGGGTAGGAAGGAGGACTCGGGGGGGAGGAGCATCAGCTTGGAGAGGCAAAGGAAGTTCAGTGACCCTGTCCCCTCCTCATTTACATGTGAAGAAACTGAAGCCAGGGACACGTTCTCCCAGCCTAGCGACTTTCTCCCAGAAAAGGAAGTCAGGGCAGTGAGTCAGGGAAGGTTCTGCGGATTCAGCACAAAGGGCTGAGGGCTGAGGACTTGGGGCCAGTGTAGCTTTTTTTTTTTTCCTTCCTTAAAGTTGAGGTGTTGTTTGTTTTATTTTTACATTAAAATCTAGCCTTCAGTTTCTTCTGGAAAAATTGCTAGCTCTGGTCACATCAGCCCCATACACTTAAGTGGCTGGAACCGGCAATGTTTCCATGGCCCCTGAAGCAGCAGACTTTGTGACCACAAAATAAAAATAAGGCCCTAAGCGGTTTGGCTCGGTGGATAGAGCATCGGCCTGCGGACTCAAGGGTCCCGAGTTTGATTCTGGTCAAGGGCATGTACATTGGTTGTGGGTACATCCCCAGTAGGGGGTGTGGAAGGGGCAGCTGATCAATGTTTCTCTATCATCGATGTTTCTGACTCTCTCTCCCTCTCCCTTCCTCTCTGTAAAAAATCAATAAAATATATTTTTTTAAAACAGAAGTCTCAGAAACTCACTTTCTGCACCCATACATTAGTTAGGGAGGACATGGCTCCTTAAGAATGTTTAGCTGTGAGAGGCAAGACCCCCAGAGAAAAGAACTTTCCTTCCTCCAGAACATCTTATCCCACCCTGGGTCCTCTTGTAACAAAGGCCATGTTGGGTAAGTGGTGTCTATCACTCACTCACACTTTAGTATGAATTACTCCAAACACATATATGGTTGTACTGGCGTGGACAGGACTGGGAATCAGAGTTTGTTTCCTTCCTCTGCTTCTGACTCACAGTGTGACCTTGGGAAAGTCATTTCCCTTCCTCCCAGAGCCTATCTTTCTTCATCTGTAAAACGTAGAGTGGGAATGACGCATTCAATCCTAGATATTTTTGGAAGAGACTGGCCCTGTGCCCGTAGGGACAGGGAAACAGAGGGGAGCAACAGGCAGAGCTAAGCTGCTTTAGCAAGTCTAGTTCCCTCAAATCCCTTCCGCAGACCACTTCTGCTTTTAAGCTGTGTTTTCATCTGCTTTGCATATTCTCTAATTTCTCATCAATAGAGTCCCATTGCTTCCCCACCGCACCCCCGAACTGGGTCTCACCCTCCAGACTCCGCCAGGACCCCGTTCCCTTCTGGCTTGTATCCTCCCACCCCCTTCAGCTGCAGCGCTCATGTTTTGCTGTCTCCAAACCCTTTGACAGCAGTTTCTCCGTTCTCTCCCACCCGCTGACATTTGTTTCTGCCGGTGCCTCCCCCTGAGATCCCATCCACTTCTCATCCAGCCTGGAGAAGCTGAACCCACCTAACCCCAGCCTGACCTAGAGACATTGGGGCTTTGTACAGGGGAGATGGACAGATGTCTTTCTTAGCATCTCTCAGTGTCCAAGGGAGGGGGGGGCGGTCCCCCTGACACAGAGAGCTAGTGTTTCAGAGGCAGCGCTGGGTCACAAGAAATCTGCACCCAGGCTGTGGACCGGCACCTCAGAGCCCCCGTCTGCCTGGAGCCCTTGCCTCCTCTCTCCCTGTCCTTGGCAGCCAGAAACTGGGTTTGTAGGTCATGGAGGGAGTCTGTCCCATCCGCAGGGGCTCACTTATTCCTCCATAAGGTGGGGTTGCTGTTATCCCCGTTTTACCGATGAGGAACTGAGACCCGGAGGGGAAAAGCTAATGGCTCGGGATCACACGGCCTGCAAGAGGCAGAGCTGGGACTTGAACCCTGGCCATCTGGCTCCAGAGTCCTACAGGCAAACGTGTGTGGGTTACTCACCCGTGTTTGGTCGGCTGGTGGTTGGCAGGCGGCTGGCCTATGAACACATTCTCATAGTCAGGTGTGGGGGGTCTGGGCAGGGTGGCTTCTGGTTGATGAAGGCTGAGGCTCCGGCTACTGTATCTCGTCTGCCAGCCTGAGCTGGGCCTGGGCCCCCCCGGAGCAGCCCACGTTTTGTCCTGGCTCTGTCTCCTGGGTGACCAGCGTGACCGGGCTCTCCAGAGCAGCAATGAGCCAGCTACGGCGAGCCCAAGGAGCAGGCTCCCACTGGCGGCCAGCGCCCCGATGGCCGCCACGCTCAGGCCAGGGGGGCAGCTGACCTCCAGGAAGGCGGAGAGGTTGCGCCAGGCGAAGGTGCCCGCATCCAGGCACTGCAGGGGCAGCTGGTCAGAGCAGTTGTCCTGCCGGACCCGGTGCCAGGAGGCCAGGGCGCAGCGGCAGTCCGCCTGCAGGTCCAGGGCGCAGCGTTCGGCCAGCTCCGCGTCCACGCGGTCCAGCGGGTTGTGGGTCACGTTGAGGATCCGCAGGTTCCCCAGGCGGGCGAAAAAGGACCACGGCAGCTCCCGGAGGCCGTTCCCAGACAGGTCCAGGAGGAGCACGCCGCTGGCCTGCAGAGACCCGTTCCTGGGGATGCTCAGGCCTCGGCCGCTGAAGTTCAGACAGGTGGCTGTGAACTCCGCGTTCCAGTCCACGTCCCCCGAGGACACGTTGCAGGACAGTCCCAGGCTGCATGGGTCCTGCAGGAGCAGCGGCAACCACAGCGCCCACGGCAGGGCGCGCCCCATTCAAGCGACCTAAGGCGGAGACACCAGAATGCAAGCCCTGACCTTTGTAAAGGCCTGTGGTCGCCCTCACCCTCCACACCCCGGCTTGTTGCGAGTTGGGGTTTGTCTGCTTTTAATAGCTCAGGGACAGCTCAGGACGCTTTGGGTCACAGGCAGCCCCTCCCTGGTAGCCCCCTTATGGCCGGGCTCTGGCCCTTCTACCAGATGGGTTCCCCAACACCCTGGTGGGCAAACTGCGGCTCTTTGGCCCCTCGAGTGTGGCTTTCCCACGAAATACCCACGGCCTGGGCGCGTCTATGTTGAAGAGGTTTAGGCGGTTCGAAGAAGTCTAAGTCTAAAAAATGTGGCTCTCAGGAGCAATGTCCATCGCTGTGCTGTTGCTATTTGGCTCTGTGGACTGATGAGCTTGCCGACCACTGGCCCCAACATTCCCGGCGGCCTCATTGGCCAAGACGGAGCTGCATGCAAATGAGCTGTGGCCGGCAGCGGGCGGTCTCCGTGGACCGGCCCGGGAGTCCGGGGATGGGTGGGTGGATGGGGGCGCCCTGCAGAGACCCCGGTTCTGGCCTCTGCCTCCCTTTGCGCCACGCTACCCCGCCCTTACCTGGCGGTGCTGGAGCTCCGCGCGGAGGACCTCGGCGGTGGGTCACCCGGCCCCGGGCGGGCGCTCAGCCGGCGGCCCCTCTCCGGTCCCCGCGGCGGGTCCCTGCGGCTCCGGAGGCTCCGCACCCGGCGGCGCAGGGGAAGAGGAACTGGAGCCCTGGCGGACCGCCGAGGGCGAGAATGAAGAAGACACAGCGAAGACCCGCCCTTCTGCAAGCCTCTGGGCTTGCAAGTCTCACGGGAGGGGGCAGGGCGCCGCTTCCCTCTCGCTGGACCCCAGGCATCCCCGCCGCCTGCTGTCCCTCAGCGCACTTCCTGGTCTCAGCTCCGCTCTCTCCCAGCCCTGGCATTCATGTATCCATTTCAGGCATCACCCAGGGCCCCAAGAGCCTCAGCCTGGAGGATGGGTTCCCCAGGAGCACCCAGTCCTGAGAGAGGTCAGAGCTGAGCAGACACCCTAGTCCCCTGGGGTCCGGACACGGTCTCGGAAAGCTTTTTGGGGAAGGAGACATGAACATTGGAGCTTCAGCACGTGAACAGAAGTTTGCTGAGGATCCCTAACACCTGCCTTTGACTCTCTAAGCTCCTAGTCTCCCCATAGACTCAGCACTCTTAAAATAAATAAATAAATATATATATATATATATATATATATATATATATATATATATATATATATATCTCGTATTGTTTTTTGGTGTTTTTTTTTACAGAGAGGAAGGGAGACGAATAAAGAGCTAGAAACATGGATGAGAAACATCAATCAGCTGCCTCCTGCACACCCCTACTAGGGATGTGCCTACAACCAAGGTACATGCCCTTGACTGGAATCGAACCTGGGACCCTTGAGTCTACAGACCTACACTCTATCCACTGAGCCAAACCGGTTAGGGCCAGACTCAGCATTCTTGCTCATGTACAAAGAGGCCTCCATGCTAAGGGCTTGGTGAGGAGGTTCCCTGGGTGAGGGGACCCTGAGTCTGGGGCTTGGGGAATGGCAGGCCGTGGCAGGCAGAAAAAAACCATTTGTAGACTCTAGGCAGAAGGCACAGCAGGAGCCAGGACCTTGGCCCTGGGCTCGAAGCATGGGCCCTGGGGCTGCTGGTGAGCAGCAGAGTGGCTGGAGTGGACATGTTCAGAGGAGGAACTGGTTGTGTGTGTGTGTGTGTGTGCGCGCGTGAGTGTGTGTGAGAGTGTGCGTGTATGTGTGTGTGAGTGCGTGAGCGTGTGAGTGTGTGTGAGTGTGTGTGCGTGTGAGAGAGTGTGTGAGTGTGCATGAGTGTGTGTGTGAGTGTGTGTGTGTGTGTGAGAGTGTGAGTGTGTGTGTGTGTGTGTGTGAGTGTGAGTGTGCGTGAGTGCGTGAGTGTGCGTGTGTGTGTGTGAGTGCGTGAATGTGTGAGAGCGTGAATGTGTGAGAGTGTGTGTGAGTGTGTGTGTGTGAGTGTGTGCGTGAGTGTGTGAGTGTGTGTGTGTGAGAGTGTGTGAGTGTGTGAGTGTGTGTGTGAGTGTGTGTGGGTGAGTGTGGGTGTGAGTGTGTGAGTGTGCGTGTGTGTGCGTGTGTGTGTGTGAGTGTGTGTGCGTGTGTGAGTGTGTGTGAGTGTGTGTGTGTGTGCGCGTGTGAGTGTGTGTGTGTGTGTGTGTGTGTATAGAGGAGCAGAGGCACAGGCCGAGACGCAGGCTGAGGAGTGGGGCTGTATTCCCAGGGCCATGGGGAGCCAGAGCAGGTGTGTGAGCTGGGGAGGGGCATTGTGCCAAGACGTACAAGTGGAGTGAGCCTGGGGGCTGGGGAGGGAATCCAGGGAGGAGACCAGTATCCCCACGGGAGAGGAGAGCCTGAGTCAGACCTGAAGGATGGTGACAGAAGTGAGGCTGAGGAGGGAGTGGACAGGCTGGGCTGGGAGAAGGTCTTAGCTTCAGTGGGGTCCTGGCATATCAGGCAGATTGAGTTCAATTCCATTCTAGCTCCTGACTCACTGTGCAACCTTAACTGCTCAGTGCCTCAGTTTCCACATCTGTAAGATGGGATAGGTGCTAAGAGCCTTCCAGATTCCGGGAGGCCGCAGTCCACTCCTTCCACTTCCCCCTCTCCTCAGACTCTGCTCTTCCCATTTCCTTACTCAGAAGAATTGGGAGATTTTTCAGAAAGGGTTGCAAATTGTTCTTCAACACACCCAAAGTTACTCCAAATAAGAAAATGTAAACCGCAGCTCTGAAACCGTTTGTTTTCACCTATCAGACTGGCAAGAATGCATAAGTGTGATACACCAGTGCTGGCTGGGATGGGGGGACACAGGCAGTCCCACACACTGCTGGGGGAATATCCATAGCATGCCCCCAGGAACGCACCCTGGCACAGGCCACCAGAATCATGAACACATGTGCCCACTCACCCAGCAACCCCACCCTGGGACTTCCCCAAAATATCTACGTTTGCAAAACGACAGGGGCGTGAACTGATGAAGGATGAACACACACAGTCCCTCCACACGGTGGAATATTACTCAGCCATGAAAAGGAGGGAAGCATTGACCTCTACAATGTGGGTGGACCTGAAAGTCATGCCAAGTAAAAGAATCCAGACACACACGGCTGTATGTCGTATGATCTAATTTCTGGGAAATGCCCAGAACAGGCAAAGGCAATCCATAGAGCCAGAAAGCACATTAGTGGTTGCCAGAGTCTGGGGGAATGGGAAATGGCTACTAATGGGATTGAGGTCTCCTTTTGGGTGATGGAAATGTTCTAGATCTAGATAGAGGTGATGGTTGTGCAACACGAATGCACTAAAATGCCACTGAATTGTCCACTTTAAAATGGTTAAAATGGCCTGGCTGGTGGGACTCAATGGTTGAGTGTCGACCTGTGAACCAGGAGATCCCTGGTTTGATTCCCAGTGAGGGCACATGCCTGGATTGTGGGCTTGATCCCCAGTGTGGGGCACGCAGGAGGCAGCGGATCAGAGATTCTCTTTCATCATTGATGTTTCTACCTCTCTCTCCCTTGCCCTTCCTCTCTGAAGGGAGAAAGGAGAGGAGAGAGATGCATTGATTAAAATATGTATATATAATTGGTTTTAGAGAGAGGAAGGGAAAGAGACAGAGAGATAGAAACATCGATAGGCTGCCTCCTGCATGCCCCCTACTGGGGATTGAGCCTGCAACCAGGGCCTGTGCCCTGATCGGGTTTTGAACCATGACTTCCTGGTTCATGGAGGGACCTTCAACCACGAAGCCACACTGGCCCAGCAGAAACGTTGATTGGCTGTTGCACTTATTTATGCATTCACTGGTCGATTCTTGTGCGGTGCCTTAACTGGGGATCAGACTGTGTGTCTGAGCTACCAGGCCAGGGCTAAGGTGGCACCTTTTTAATGGGATGAACAAGGAAATCCTTAGTGAAAAGGCTAAAGCAGCTCACTGAGTAAGGAGGTGGGGGAGGGCACCCAATGGAACAGCTTCTGCAAACACCCCTCAGGTGGAAGCTGCCTGGGTGAAAGCAGATGTCTCCAAGAGAAGATGTTAACTGAAAAAAGCAAATAATAGTAACATAATAATAATAATAATAATAATTTTCTAGACTTCATTTGCCTACAGAAACTTTGGATGAAACATGAAAAACAAATACCCATAGTTACCTCTTAGCGGCAGACAGAGGGAAGGGAGAACCTCACCAGGTACATTTTAATATTTTTTACTTTAGGATCCTATCATTTCACAGGAATGCAAATCATCGTTTGCATATTCAATCAAAACATTAAAATTAGCCAGGAACTACACACAAGACACTCAGGTTTTCAGGACAGGAGGGACAGGGGTCTTGCTGGGCCCAGGCGGGCCATCTCCCATACCCCACATCCCGAAGGACTTGGTCGGGTCCAACGCGGACCTCAGAATAAGAGGAAATGAGAAATGAGGAAGCAGCAGACACGGGCTGTGGGGGAGGGGCAGGCAGGCTGGGGCCTGGGATAGTAGGTCAGGGGAAACTAGGGGTTTGGGGTCTGACGTATCTGGGTGTCCTGGAGTTTGGGGGCTCAGGTCCTGCGACGTGGGTGTCTGGGAATTCCTCGCATTTGGGGGTCCTGGGGTCTGGAGCAGGTCACGGTTTTACAGGCCTGGGGTCTGGTCTCCTGCTGCTGTCTCCGCTGGCCGCGCCCAGGGCTGTGGAAGGAGGAGACTCGGGCTCCGCTGGCCCCCTCCCTGGCTGGGGAGCTGGAAGCTTCTGGAAGGCACATCTTCATGCTCCCTTTCCTGCCCACCTGGTACACCCGAGCAGGTCCTGGGCCTGAGTTCCAGGAAGGGCCGGCCCATCCCATCAGCTCAGAGAGCTCCAGAGACCCTCAGAGACACTCGGAGACACTCGGAGAGAGACACACACAGGGCGTTCCCTCAGTTCAGCTACATTAGCCCAACACTCTCTGATGCCCCCACCCTCCCTCGCAGGGTGAGGCTTCGGTCTGGGCCCTGCCCAGCCCCCTTCTGGCTTCCTGCCACCTCCATCCTCTCCTTTGAAACCCCACCCTTCTCTTGGAATCCAGTCCCTCCCAGGGGAGGGGAGGGGAGGAGAGGAGAGGAGAGGACAGGGGAGGAGAGGGAAGAGGTGGGGAGGGGAGGGTAGAGGAGGGGAGGGGAGGGACAGCCTGACACAGCAGCAGCAGAGGCCACTTAGGGGGCGGGGATGTTCAGGCATCTGCGGGCTCTGGAGCCAGCAAGTCAGGATAGAAGCCAGGTGTGATGGCCAAGGGCTGGATGGGGTCAGTGAACTTACAGGTTTACCTGCAGCGTGGGTGACCCTGGACCTCTGTGCACTCACTCAGCAAACATGGCTGAGATACGCTTGGCCATTTCATTGCTGTGTAATCTTGGGCCAGTACCTTAACCTCTCTGTGCCTCAGCTGGCTTTCTCCACGGTGCAGGGCAGCTGCGAGAGGCTGGGAGGCAGACACGAGGGTGAGCACCAGCCTGGAGCTGGGGACACGAGTGACCAGTACGCCAGCGGAGTGTCCCAGGGGCTAAAAGGATTGTCACACACACACACACACACAAAGCTAACTCAGGAGGTTAATTTTCAATGACAAGGAAAGACCTTATCTGAGGGCACATGGCCTTGTTGGTTACAGTAAACTCTGAGAAGCCACTGACTCCCTTTGGGGGTGGAGGGTGGGCAAACAAAGTGTGGCACTGAGGTGGCTGTGGTCAAAACGTGCAGCCACTTGCCAGATGGCATCTCCCCGCTCCGGCCACGGGAGGCCATGCTGCCGGCCCGCAGGCTCTCCCAGGAGCAGCCCTGACAGGCGGAAGGAAGTTGATTACAAACCCCCAAGTTCTTAGTCCTTTCTGTAGAGCATCTGTCTGCCGTGGGGGCGCCCTGGGAACGCAGCCTCCGGGGAGCCCACGCCCCGTCTCTCCGCACTACCACCTGGGCTTCCCAAACAATGACGCTCCTGAGTTCCGGTCCTCGGGAATGCCTGTTGGGGATCCCAAATGAAGTAGTGAGGTGCCATACGGGAACACTGCATGACCTCACCTGTACGTGAACGTACGTTAAGCTGAGTGTGAGGATGACCTCACCGTGTATCAAACATCGAGTTGTACACCTGAACACGGACACATTTTTCTCTTGGCACCCGGGATCAAACCCGCAACCTTGGCATCCAGATGATGCTCTAACCACCTGAGCTACTCAGCCAGGGCTTATATGTGGAATCTAAAAAAAAACAAAATAAATTCATGAACAGAACAGACACAGCCCTAGCCAGTTTTGCTCAGTGGTTACAGCATCAGCCTTGGACGGAAGGGTCACAGGTTTGATTCCGGTCAAGGACACTGTACCTCAGTTGCAGGTTTGATTCCAGGGCTTGGTCAGGGTGCGTGTAGGAGGCAACCAATCAATGTGACTCTCTCATATAGATGTTTCTCTATCTATCTTTCTCTATCTCTCCCCTCCCTTCCATTCTCTCTCTCTAAAAAAAAAAAAAGTGGAAAAAATATCCTCAGGTAAGGATTAACAAAAAAACAAACAACCAGCCCTAACTGGTTTGGCTCAGTAGATAGAGCATCAGCCTACAGACTGAAGAGTCCCAGGTTCGATTCCGGTCAAGGGCAAATACCTTGGTTTCGGACACATCCCCAGTGGGGAGTGTGCAGGAGGCCGCTGATCAATGATTCTCTCTCATTGATGTTTCTAACTCTCTAGCCCTCTCCCTTCCTCTTTGTAAAAATCAATAAAATATATTTAAAACAAAAACAAACAAACAAACAAACCCCACCAGAAATGGAACTATAGAGAACAACTTGATGGTTGTCAAAGGGGGGAAGGGAATTAAAAAATTAACAATAATCATTTATTTTTATTTTATTTTTTAAAATATTTTATTGATTTTTCACAGAGAGGAAGAGAGAAGGATAGAGAGTTAGAAACATCGATGAGAGAGAATCATCGATCAGCTGCCTCTTGCACACCCCCTGCTGGGGATGTGCCGGCAACCAAGGCACATGCCCCTGACCGGAATCGAACCCGGGACCCTTCAGTCCTCAGGCTAACGCTCTATCCACTGAGCCAAACCGGTGCCGGCGAAAAAATTAACAATAATCATTTATATCATGATTAAAAAAAGGAATGCTATACAGCAGTTAGATTTTTAAAACATTTTGTTTACTGTGTATAAATATGTAAGTATTAACATGGAAATATATAATCAAATATTTATAAGTGTTTATTATCTCTATTAATAAAAGGGTAATGTGCTAATTAGATCAGGCTGACTAGACATCTTCCGGATCCCTGGCTTCCTTCCAGACAAAGCTATGGTGGTGGGGCCCAAGGCAGAGGCAGTTAGGGGCCATCAGGCTGGTGGGGGAGCTAGCAGTCAGAGTGAGATCAGGTTGGCAGGGGAGAGCCATTAGGGGGCAATCAGGCCAGCAGGCAGAGGCGGTTAGGGGCGATCAGGCAGGCAGGCAGAGGCGGTTAGAGGCGATCAGGCGGGCAGGCAGAGGCGGTTAGAGGCGATCAGGCGGGCAGGCAGAGGCGGTTAGAGGTGATCAGGCAGGCAGAGGCAGTTAAAGGGGATCAGGCGGGCAGGCAGAGGCGGTTAGAGGCGATCAGGCAGGCAGAGGCGGTTAGAGATGATCAGGCAGGCAGAGGCGGTTAGAGGCGATCAGGCGGGCAGGCAGAGGCGGTTAGGGGTGATCAGGCAGGCAGAGGCGGTTAGAGATGATCAGGCAGGCAGAGGCGGTTAGAGGCGATCAGGCAGGCAGAGGCGGTTAGAGGCGATCAGGCGGGCAGGCAGAGGCGGTTAGGGGCGATCAGGCAGGCAGAGGCGGTTAGAGGCGATCAGGCGGGCAGGCAGAGGCGGTTAGGGGTGATCAGGCAGGCAGAGGCGGTTAGAGGCGATCAGGCGGGCAGGCAGAGGCGGTTAGGGGTGATCAGGCAGGCAGAGGCGGTTAGAGATGATCAGGCAGGCAGAGGCGGTTAGAGGCGATCAGGCAGGCAGAGGCGGTTAGAGGCGATCAGGCGGGCAGGCAGAGGCGGTTAGGGGCGATCAGGCAGGCAGAGGCGGTTAGAGGCGATCAGGCGGGCAGGCAGAGGCGGTTAGGGGTGATCAGGCAGGCAGAGGCGGTTAGAGGCGATCAGGCGGGCAGGCAGAGGCGGTTAGAGGCGATCAGGCGGGCAGGCAGAGGCGGTTAGGGGCGATCAGGCAGGCAGAGGCGGTTAGAGATGATCAGGCAGGCAGAGGCGGTTAGAGGCGATCAGGCAGGCAGAGGCGGTTAGAGGCGATCAGGCGGGCAGGCAGAGGCGGTTAGGGGTGATCAGGCAGGCAGAGGCGGTTAGAGGCGATCAGGCGGGCAGGCAGAGGCGGTTAGAGGCGATCAGGCGGGCAGGCAGAGGCGGTTAGGGGCGATCAGGCAGGCAGAGGCGGTTAGAGGCGATCAGGCAGGCAGCATGCAGGTGAGTAGTTAGGAGCCAGACATCCTCCGAGAGGGATCCCAGATTGGAGAGGTGCAGGCTGGGCTGAGGGACACCCCCCTTCCCCATGCATGAATTTTGTGCACCAGGCCTCTAGCAATATATCATTATTATATTTAAGTATAAGTAGTAGCATCCAGGCACTGGCTACTTAACTAGTATTAAGTTGGGTAATCTTCATACTAGTCCCTTGAAATTGGAACTATCATTGCCCCCTATTTTACAGCAGGGGAAACTGAGGCACGGGGTGTTTGAGTAGCTTGCCCAGGGCCCTACAGTTGCTGAGGGGCAGCCTGAATTCGTGTGTTGACCATTAGGCTGCCCTTCTCAGAAACAAGCTGCATGTGTCAGTGTGTACCAGGAAGGCGTGCAGAGCCATTGCATAGCACACATGGCACTTGTGGATGTAGAGATGGCAGCGACTGATTGGGGTGGGGACGAATAAGGGCATTTAGCCTTCTTTGCTAGGTTTTATTCATTTTCTTCATGGCAAGTTTTGTTCATTTAGCCTTCTTTGCTAGGTTTTATTCATTTTCTTTATGGCAAGTTTTGTCCAATAGGTGCTCAGTTAACAGTTGTTAACTGAGCACCTATTGGATGCATGCAGCAAGACTCCTGCCCTTGGCGAGCTGATGCTCCAGGGAGGGAGATGATGACACTATAAACTGGCACATTCAAAGGAGGTTGGAAAAGTGCTATTGCACCCGCTAGGGCACTCAGTGGTTGAGTGTAGACCTATGAACCAGGAGGTCACAATCCAATGCCTGGTCAGGGCATATGTTCAGGTTGTGGTTGTCAGTTAGATCCCCAGTGTGGGGCGTGCAGGAGGCAGCTGATCAATGATTCTCTCTCATCACGGATGCTTCTCTCTCCCTCCCTCTCCCTTCCTCTCTGAAATCAATTTAAAAAGTAAAAATAAAGAAAATAGCGCTGTAGAGTGGGGAAAAAAACACACCTGACTGTGGGGTATTTGGACAACTAGATGGGACTGTTGACAGTTTTGAGGGTTAGTCAAAGAAGGCCTCTTGAGAAAAAAGATAGGACAAAAAAGGAAAAACAAAACAAAAAGATTGGAGGAAAGAGCTCAAAATGGGAATAAGGGTGGTTGTTTTTTTTTTTTTTTTTTTTTTTTTTTTTTTTTTTTTTTTTTTGGAGGGGGGAGAACTGGGTGATTTTAAAAATGTTTTTCTGCTATGAAATTATTCAACTCCTAAATACCGTGTTTCCCCGAAAATAAGACATCCTCTGAAAATAAGACCTACTTACAGGTTTCCTTCTGAGTGAAATATAAGGCATCCCCCCAAAATAAGCCCCCACCCCTTCAGGCTAAACATGAGAGATTTGGTCCACTGATTCTGCAAGAAATGGAGTCACAAGAAATTCACCAGGAAATTCAGGAATTGGATTGTTATGATGATGTTCCAGAAGATGACATGATTGTCATTGAATAAATGAGTAAATTCTTGATACTGTAGGATTCACAGTTTGTCTGGTTTGTGTTGACAACTACCATACTACCGTGCCGTATACAGGTAATAAATTTCCTTTATTTTCATTTAACAATAAATGTGTACCGTATTCTTCTTCATGGAAAAATAAGACATCCCCTGAAAATAAGACCTAGCGCATCTTTGGGAGCAAAAATTAATATAAGACACTGTCTTATTTTCGGGGAAACGGGGAATGTAAGCGTTAGTCGGAGGCCCACTTGGAGGCATAGGTAAAATCAGAGAAACCTACTGGATTCCAAGCCTGAAACTCGGGATTTCAAGAGCTGCTCCAAAGAGGTGCCAGGGACCCTCAGGAATTGGACCTGCGAGTCTCTGCTGCTCTCGTGTGGTCAAGCTAGGGATTGCAGGCGCGGTGGCCTTGGCAGAGGTGGAAAATTGGTTCCTCCCCCTTCTGACCCCCAATCCCCAAACCCCACCTAAGCCACAGGCTACAAGAGGGTTGTGACAATCTGTGCGGCCCGTAGGCTGAGATCTCTGAGAACACTGGAGGCCTCAGACCTGAGCACAGAGGAGGCATTTGAAATTTTTAGCTCAGCAACGGGTATTTATTGAGTGCCTACCTACTGTGTACCAAGCTTTGTTCTCAGGGCTAGGGACACAGCATGAAACAAAACATTAAAATTCTCTGCTCATAAAAAACTGGTTTGGCTCAGTGGATAGAGCACCTGCCTGCAGATTGAAAGGTCCCAGGTTCAAAATTCTCTGCTCATGAAACTCATGAATTACTGGAGACATGTGCAATCAACGTGCAAAAACAAAAATGTCAGGAAAATCCAACAGAGCAATGTGACCCAGGACATTGGAGGAGACATCCCCGGAACTGAGGCCTGAACGAGGAGAAGCCAGCCAGGGGGAGGGGAAGGGTGTCCCAGGCAGGGAAAACAGCCTGTGCAAAGGCCCTGGGGTGGAAATGAGCTGGGCGCATGCAACAGGATCACGGACAAAAAAAAATGTATACTTTCTGGTGCTTGGCGAGCATCTACTTACTACTCTTAGAACGGGCAGGAAAAAATGTGTCCCCGTGTGCCACACAGAGTGAGAATGCAACCTCAGGGTGCCATGGAAATGCTTTCCTCCACCACAAGAGAGGCCTGGGATCTGGACAGAGAAGGTGAGGGGGGGCCCTGCCACCACACCCCGAGGTGGGACCTGGCACCTCCACTTTCTGCTATGCATCTTGGGGCAAGATGCTTGCCTGCTCTGAGCCTATTTTATCTGCAGAACTTCGATAGACGCCCCCACCACCATTTCTCCCTTTCCTCCCCCTCCCTCCAGGCCTGAGGTTCTCACAAAAATGCCTCCAATATCCCAGAGTGAGTGTCCAAGGCCTAGGCAGGGAGCTGGGGGCATGTCAGTGGGTGGAGTCCTGCCTCTGGGTTGCCCACGTGACTCCCTTGGCGCCTCTCCGAGCCTCAGTTTCCCCATCTGTAACATGGGGAAGAGGAACGCTGCCTCTCTCATGAGGTGCTGGTTGCACAGGTTCTTAATGATTGGGTTGACTCTGAAGTTCAAGTGCAAGGCAGAAGGGCAGGTACTTAAAATTGTGGGCAGTGGGAATCACAGAAGGTGCTGGAAGCAGGGCAGTGGACTGGCTGGGCTGAGGTTCAGTCAGCTCCTGCTCAAGTCCACACAGAGAACAGCCAGCGTTCAAACCCAGGCCCAGATCCCCCAAGGGACTTCTGCCTTGAGGTGACCAGTCTTGGGGTGTACTCCCCATTTCAGTAACCTGAGACTCTAAGCAGTTGCTGGTTTTCCAAGAAGTCTGTGCTGTCTGAACAGCCCTTGGCCTGTGCCCCTCCTCCCCTCCACCAGCACCCCTGGGCTGGAACCCCTACCCAACCCCTCAGCACCCTCACCCACCACCATATTCACCAGCTGCTGCGGCTTCTTCCTTCCTGGTGTTTGGGTTTTAATTTTTGTGTTGCAGCTAGAAAATTACCCATAATTACAGCTCAGAGAGGAAATGCCTCCTGGTGCAGACCCTGCTCCGTGGCAGGGCTGCCAGCCCGGATCCTGGCCCCTCCCCGAGCCTCCCACTTTAATGAGAAGGGGCCCTCCATCTCCTGTGGAGAGAAAAAAACATTAGGGAAAACCCCCAATCAGCCTTCCCTGCTACTTCTGGCCACATATTCACAGCCAGACATCTGGGCCCGCAGGGAGGGCCCATCCAGAGAGAGGCAGAGCTGCACACAACTGGGCGCATTATTTGATCAGCAGAGACAAGTCTCATACGGGCTAGTGTGGAACCCGTACTATGGAGGATATGGCCTGGGGAGGGGAGGAGGGGGAAGGGGGCAGAAGAGGGGGAAAAGGGAGAGAAGGAGGAACTGCTGGGACCAAAGGCCAAAGGAGGAGCCAGAATAGGCCAGGCCTGGAGCCAGGGCGAGTTCCAGGCTGCAAGAGCAGCCAGTGCAAAGCCTAGGAGGTGGGCCCTGGAAGGGACTGAGAATGGAGGGGCTGGAAGACAGTGAAGGAGGGGAGGGAAGGCCCCTCCTCCAGGCACGCCCCCCCCCCCCCCCATACCTCACAAGCAGAACCTGCCCCCCACACACACACCCCGCGGTGAGGAATGGGGGGAGGGGGTGTCGTGGGGGTCCCCAGAGACGGAGACCCAGCTCAGGACTGCAATCCTCGCACTCAGCCACAGGGATGGGCCCTAGACTGCGAAGGGGTGGCAGGTCTGGGATCCAGTCCTTTTTTGTTTGTTTCTCTCTCCTCCCTCCGTTTATTAAGGTATTAAAAATGTGTCCTTATTCCCCCATTGCCTTCCCACCGCCCCTGGGGTCCAGTCTTGACCCTTCCTTGCTTAGGACCCGCTCCTGGGCCCCTGGCCTGGCCCATGGCCCTGTCTACCTAGGCCTCTTCCCGGGGCAACCTCCCTGCTTCCTTCGAGCCTTCCCGCACCGCTCAGCCTCAAGCGGCTTTTTTTTTTTTTTGATGTTTTTTTAAATATATATTTTTATTGATTTTGTACAGAGAGGAAGGGAGAGAGACAGAGAGTTAGAAACATCGATGAGAGAGTCATCGATCAGCCGCCTCCTGCACACCCCCCACTGGGGATCTGCCCGCAACCAAGATACAAGCCCTTGACAGGAATCGAACCCAGGACCCCTCAGTCCCCAAGTCGACGCTCTATCCATTGAGCCAAACCGGTCCGGCATCAAGCGGCTTCTTAAAAGCAGCCCCCAGTGCTCCACAGCTCACTATTCCTCTAGAACAAACCCAACCCTGGCTCCTCTGCCATCACTTCCCCCGTCTCCCCCGTTCCAGGGAGCACACAGCCCGCCTCGCTCCGCCTCCGACACTGGAACGCTGTGCCCACCTCGGGGCACTTGCACTTGCTGTGACTGACTGCAGGGTGAACCTTCTGCTTCCAGATCTTTCTAATCCACCTCCACCCTCGATAAAAACCGTTTCCCAGGCCTCCCTCGCGTGGGTGGGGGGCTCTTTCTGTGGCTTCTGCTCTTGCCACGCGTGCCCCCGGCTGGACGTGCGCGCAGCTCAGCCTCCCCGGCGCCGGTGGGGCCCGGCGCCCGCCTCTGCGGGGCTTTTCCGCCGGCGCCAGGGCTGTTTGCAGAGCCGGCCCGTTGCCATGGGAACCGCGCTTCCCGCTCCGCCCGCCTCCCCCTTCGTAGCGCGCAGGGCGGCGGGCGCCCCCGCCTCTCCCTCCTCCAGAGCCGGCCCGCCCCGCCGCCGGCCGCCCCCTCCGCCGGGGACCCCACCCCGGGGACCCCCACCCCGGGGACCCCCCGCGCCCCCCGCCCAGCACGTGGCTCTCCGTGGAATGATCCTCCCCGCCCTCCGGCGTCTCCTCCTCCCCTGCCCCAGCGCACCCTCCGCTCCCCGGGCGGTGATTCCCGGAGCCGGGGACTAGCAGGCGCTCAGTAAACACCGTATGACTCCAGGAGCCGAGGCTCAGAGAGGACGAGGGACCCGCCCAGGGCACACAGCACCCCGGGGAGCCGCGGGCATTGGGAGACAAACACGGGGAGGGGCGCCGGGGGTGTCGGAGGCGCGTGTTCGGGGCCGGGGGTCTCAGCTGTCACCACGCGGTGTGACTCCCTTTCTGTGCGCTCGTGGGGAGCAGGCGCTGGAGATCGGAGGTGGGATTGGGCGTTGGGAAGGGGCTGTCCAGTCCCCCATCTCCAGGCGAGACCCAAGAATGCTGGCCGCACCCCCATCAGCCCGGAGCTGGGGCCCCTCCTCCGCGCCGGCGGGGCCCGGGAGGCCCGCGGAGAGGAAGCGGGGGAGGGGACGGCCAGCTGGACAGGAAATGGGCAGGGCCGGCGTCCCCCCCCACCCCCCACCCCCGTCCCTCCCGGCCGGGGCCCCTGGGGTGGAGGCGGGGCTAGGGCCGGCCTGGCCCTCCCTTCCTCCGCGCCCGTCTGGAACCCCAGCGGCTCCCCGCTTCCCGCCCCCACCCGCCTGCGGGCCTGCGTGGTGGCCGGCGGCCTCAAAGAGGGAGGCACAACGGGGGTTCCGCAGGCAGCGGGAGGGGGCGTCCCCATCAAGACAAACATGACACAGGAAGCTCGAGTGCACAAGCACACAACACAGGTCCCCGTCCACCCACGCGTGGAGGCACACGCGCGCGCACACACAAGTGCACACAACCTGACGCTGCATCACTCGGCTCCACACCATCGCCAACACACACACACACACACACACACACACACACACACACACACACACACCACCGGGCCGTTCACTGTGTGTCTGCCAACACCCAGGCGCAATGATGCACACGTGCGCTCACACAGGAACGGGAACACACACATTCGCGGTTGTTGCAGAGCAAAACAACAACAACACACACACACACACACCCATGGCAAACAGTCATAGAAGCATCCAGACCTGGACTCACACAACTGGACCGCTCGGCCCCTCCCCCTCCAGTCCCCTCCCCACCCCGCCCCCCCCAATCCGCTAACGGCCCACAGGCCTCCCCTGGGCCCAGGCACGGGTGCCCGAGGGTGTCCCTGTCTCAGGGTCTGCCCCTCTCCTCTGCATGCCCCCTGCGGACGGAAGGGCCCAGGAGGGGGATGGGGCACCCACTGTCTGCACCCTTCATTCCTGCAGAGGGACAGTTAAAGGTGGTTCGAGCCTCATTTACCACAGCTGGCAGCACTGAGAGGCCTGCCAGCGAGGTGACCCGGTGGACAGTCACCCAGCACCTACTGTTAACAGTGTGACTGTGGAGCAGGGCACGATGGCCCTTAGGCGTTGGCCTGTGTACCCCAGGAGCGGCTGGTCCACGGGGTATGTCTGTGTTGTGTGGTGTGTGGTGTGTGTGGCTGTGGCGTCCATGGGCTTGGTGACGCCACAGGTCCCAGGACAAAGCCCTCCGGAAGCCGGGACAAAGGGAGCTCCCGGGGTGGAAATAGCTGCTGCGGCCTCCCCGGCTGTCAGAGCCGCGGCGGCTGTGCCCTGTGAGCGTGGGATGTGCCTCCCGTTCTGTGCCAGCCACTGCCGGGCTCTGCACACACCGCTGTGTGCCAGCACGCTCCTGGGGGTGAGTGTGGGAGCCCTGCGGGGTGATACACTCGGTGACTGCCCAAAGAGGAGTTGTTCCAGTGTCTGTGGGACGTGCATGTGTCCTGGGTCTGAGATCGTATCTGCAACTGTGTGGCTGTGTTCCCGGGGGTGTGAATTGGGTGGCAGGTCCTATCTGAGGCGCGCGTGCGTGCGTGTGTGCGCGCTCGCAAATAATCTTAATCAGCTGTGTCCCACTGTGTGTCCCGAGATGCTATCGGGCCACTACACACACACACACACACACACACACACACACACACACACGCACACACACTAGCCTTGCACATGTACACACACACACATACACACACACTAGCCTTGCCCGCGTACACACACACACACACACACACACCCCACACACACGGACCCTGCACACACACACACACACACACACACACACACACCCCACACACACGGACCCTGCACACACACACACACACACACACACACACACACACACACACACGCCCTGCGCGTGCGCCGGCCCGCGGTTCCAGCGGCGGGACCCGCCCGCGCGCCCGCCATCGCCCCTTTAAGAGCGGCGCCCGCGGGCGACGGGAGGCGGCGGGCGGGGGCGCGCGCGGCGGGAGGAGGGGGCGCGCGCTTCCCGGAACAGCCGCTGTGGGAAGAGGAAGAAAATACACCGCGGCCGGAGCTGCGCCGCCGCCGCCGCCGCGCCGTGTGGAGCTCCCCCGCGCGGATGACGCCCGCGGTGCCTGCGCCGGGCGCGGGGCGGTGAGCGCGGGGCGCGGGTAGCTATGGCGACGCCGAGCGCGGCCCGCCGCGCCGCCTGACAGGTGTGGGCCCGGCGGCGGCGGCGGCGCGGAGCAGTATGTACGCCAAAGGGGGCAAGAGCGCGGCCGTGCCCTCCGACAGCCAGGCCCGGGAGAAGTGAGTCGGGGCCGGGGGCGGAGCTCGCGGCCCCGGGGGTTCCGGGGGCCCCGCGCCGGCGCGCGCTGCGAGGGGCACGTGGGCGCGGGCCGCCGGACGTGAGGGACCCGAGTGCGTCCAGGGGCCGCGAGACTTGCGAGGGAGCGCGAGACCCGAGGGGCGCAGGGTGTGCGGGGCGCGGAGCCTGGGGGGCGCTGGGGGCGCACGGAGTGGTGAGGGTTGAGGGGGCGGGCGGGACCCGGAGGTCCTGGGAGCGGACGGGGTGTGCGTTGACGGCTGCGGGGGCCGCGCCACACTCGAGGAGCGCGAGACACCCCAGCGGCTTGGAGGACTGGGAGGTTTGCGGGGACGCGCGGGACTTGAGGGCGTGACTTTGGGGTGTGGTGGGGGGTATCCGAGCGGACTTGAGGGTCGGGGAGCTCCCCGACGGCAGAACCCTGAGCGAGTGAGGCTGCGGCCGCGCGTGCGCGCGGGATGGCGACCCCCGCCGCTTCCCGCATCCTCCAGGGGAGTTTCCAGGACCGCTTGGCCGGCCTCTCTGGACCCTCGCGCCTCTCGGAGAGTGAGAGAGGCCACCTGTCCCCTGGCAGCGGAGAGGGCCCCCCTGGGAGGCCGCACGGCTCAGTCCTGCAGCGGACCCAGAAGCCCCTCCTCTTGTCTGGGTGTGGCGTCGGAGCCTGGATACGAGGTGCTCTCGGGCTGGTAGGAGGACTCACTCCCAGACCCTGCGGGTTGGGGCCGGGGGCCGTCAGAGCCGGGAGCTCGGTCTGGGACATGGCGGCAGCCTGGAGCTGGCATTGCCACCTACCATCTCTCTGTGGCTTGGGGTGCCCCCCTCGCCTGGGCTGTTTCCTTTCCAGAGAAATGCAAAAGTATTACATCAGTGCCATCTCTCAGGATGGGGGAGAGCTTGAAAGGTGCTCGGAGCTGCGACCTTCCCCCAGCAAGGGCACCCAGTGCTGGCAGTTTTGCTCAAGTGCCAGGGAGAGGTGCCCGAAGGAGGGAAGGCTTCCCGTGGCTGATAGCCAGTGGCCTGGTGGCAGGATCCTAAGAAACCCAGCCGCCTCGAGCGGCCTTGCTGGGAAGCAGGCGGCCAGAACGGAGAGGAGGCCGGTCATTCTGGAGCGGTCCCTGATGCTGCTCCTCGTGGGCCAGGCCGGGGGTGAGGAGCCCTGGGTGTGGGCTGGCTGCCCCCTCTCTTGTCCTGCACTTCTGCCCGAGCTGACAATGGGACCGCCCCTCCCCTCCACAAGGACAAGTCCATTCTCTGCCCAACTTTGGGGTCATCTAACCAGAAGGTGCCAAGGCAGATAACTGTCCTTTCAGGCCTTCCTTGCCCATCCGCACAGTTTGGAGGTTGGCTTCCGTTTTCAAGCACCTTGAAGCACAAAGACTTTCTGAAACCGGCATCTGGCTCCTGCCCAGGTTGGGAGCAGGGCATGTCTTGGCGTTGCCACCCCATCCCTGGGGGTCCTGGTGTGTCCCTGGTTATCTTCCTCCACTGGTTTTGGGGTGTGGGTAGAGTGTGGTAGTTGGGAAGGCAGGCCCCAGCCCTGAAGACTCCTACATTCTAGCAGAGAGGCAGGTGTCAGGTTACCTGGGCAAATAAATGGGAGGCCAAGGAGAGGGATGATCTCAAGATATTCTATGAAGAAAGCAAAGGAGGAGAGTGATAGTCATGTGTGAGGTCCTGTGCAGAGAGACCTGGAGGAAGAGGAGGTGGCTGAGGGCACAGCAGGTGCAGAGGCCCTGGGATGAGGCCTGGCAGAGGAGCCGGCGGTGCCCTGGGTGGAGGAGAGCAGTCCTTGAGGGCTCCGTAGGCCAGAGGGGCCTGTGTGTGTGAAAGTGGAGGGTGGCTTTATAGGGGGTCAGGAGTAGAGGCCAGGGCGTCTGGGGGAGGTGGGCACAAGGACCTGGGTAAGAGCTGATGACGGCAGCTTATGTGTGACTGTGCAAAGAGAGCAAAGAAAGGAGAGAATCAGAGATTTGAGCTGAAGGTAGTGGGGCTGGGTGGGAGTTGGGTTTCAATCCCATCAGTCATCCCAGGAGAGATTTGATTCCTTGAACCTGGCCTTGACTCTTGGCCAGGGCTGGGGTTATCTGAGTCCTGGTCCCTTCCCCCATCATCCCCTCACTCCTCAGCCTGCCCAGCAGAAGGTCTCAGAGATGGGGAATGTGCAGAAACATCCCCTGTGGCGGCGAGAGGTGCCGTGTCCCCTGTTCTCCAGCCCCCTTTCTGGCCACAGCCATCCTGTGCTCACCTGTGCCTTACAGAGGGTCCCGGAGGAATGCTGGTTTGGAGATGGGGTTCTGCTGGGAAAGGAAGTTAGGAAAACACCACATGGTTCCATCCCCTGTCTCACCAAAGGGGGCGCCAGGGCGTGGGGAGGAAGTGACCTGCCACGCTCAGGGAGAGGCTGGAGAGGGGACTGGCTGCTGTGAAATGTGGGCCTTGTAGGGTTGTCACGGGGCCTGGGTAAGAGGCTGCAGGTAGAGGACCTGCACAGGCAGCCAGCAACGAAGCCACTTCCTGTCTCAGCCTCGGTTTCCTCCGCTGTGAACGGAGTGAAGGAGTTGCTGCTCAGGTCCCTGGATCTCCTGCTCTGTGCTTTCCTCTCCTTCCTTCCGATCCTGTCTCAATGTGGGAGCCGGGTCGGACGGCCTTGGAAACACACTCTGCCGTGGTCCCTGCCCTCAGGGATGCACAGCAAAGTCTAAAAGCACCGGGATGGGGCGGCCTGGGGGGTGGGAGGGAGGCTGGGGTCCTCGTGGGCTCCTTGTATCAAGGCCCAGCCTGTTGTGTAAACAGTAAACATTGCAAGCCTGTGGTGAGGCCCAGGATGGCTGCCACCTGGAATGAACTAGTATTTGCATCTGTAGTTGGTTTTGGGTCTTTTTACTATTACTTTTTTATTATTATAATTTTTTTTTTATTTTAGAGAGAGAGGAAGGGAGAGGGAAAGAGAGAAACATCCATTGGCTGCCTCCTGCACACCCCTTCTGGGGATCAAGCCCGCCACCTGGGTATGTGCCCTGAGTGGAAATCGAACCAGTGACCTCCTGGTACATGGGACAGCGCTCAGACAACACAGGCCAGGGCTTGGGTCTTTTTAGCTTAGGGATGACGGTGACAGGGATAAGTTGGAGGCCCCTCTGTCCGCTTTGCATTGCTCCACTCCTGCCTCCGAGGAGTGAACCGGGGGAGAAGTGTCAAGGTCTGCGGTGTGTGTGTCTCCTCGAGCCTCTGGCCCTGCCAAGCGGCTTTAGGACAGGTCCAGGACCGACAGCCGGGGTTGGTGTTACTGCGCGTCTTGTGTGTTCCTCCTGGGGCTGGCTTTGAGGTGGTAGACACGGAGGGTTTGTCTACAGCCCAGCACGTGACAGAGCCGCCCCTGCTTCCGGGGGAACCCTGTGTGGGCATCCTTGTTGGTGAGGCACCGGTAAGAGGTTCTTGAGGAGGAAACTCCTGAGCTGAGTCCTGGAGGCCGAGCAGAGGCAGTGGACACAGGGAAGCCCCTGCGAAAGGGCTGGGGCCTGGGAGGAGCGGGAGGTGGGATGGGAATTGTAAGGGGGTGGTTGTCCCTGGCCACTGGGTGGGAGGAAAGCTGTGGGCAGATGAGCCCCCAGAGGCTGATGAGGGGGCAGGAGACAGCTGCAGGCCTGGCTTTGAGGGTGACAGAGGAGGGAGGAAGTGTGTGGGCTGGATAACCCCTTTGGGGGGCATCAGTGAGAACGGGCTGGTCCATTAGGTGGGGTGGGGGAGGGGTGACACAAGGCTGTGAGTAGTTGGTCTCTCACTGCTCCCAGAACATGGGCTTCAAGTGGGGAGGAGGACACCGAGCAGGGAGCACTTGTTACCCAATTTCTGGTAATGACGGTAATTCCTGGTAATCACGGTGGCGGTGCTGCATTTCAGTCCCCACGGCTTTAACAAATCGCTGTGTCACCACTGCCCTGCCCAGCCCGTGTGCCCACCCCTCTTCCCCCTCCTCCCAGCCTCTTCCCAGGTGCCTTCTCTTCTCCAGCCCTTTCCAGGGGCTTCCCTGTGTCCACCGCCTCTGCTCGGCCTCCAGGACTCAGCTCAGGAGACCCGGCCTCCTGATGACCGAGCTCGGAATCTGGCTGGTCAGAGGCCGGAAGTCCTGCCTAGAGGTCCTGGAACAACCCGGCCAAATGTCCCGCTGCACAACTCTTCACCAAAAACAAGAAAACAGCTCAGAATTCCTCCCTGAGACTCCATCCGGGTAAAACTTAAAGTACCGACACTCGGAGAATTGAGCAAAACCGAGAACCTTCTTTGGCTGCTTGATGCTCTCTGCTCTTGGGGTAAAACCCCACACGCTTAACATCGAAGCAGTGCTCACCGCCCATCTCAGTCCACCCCTTGTGAGCTTAGCAGGGAGGGAAAGAGACCAAGTCCCTGCCCTCCCAGCTACATTTCTATGGGGGCTTCAGGCAATCAGCAAAAAATGTGTCAAGAGCCCCTGTCCGGTTTGGCTCAGTGGATAGAGCGTCAGCCTGCGGACTGAAGGGTCCCAGGTTCCATTCCGGTCAAGGGCATGTGCCTTGGTTGCGGGCACATCCCCAGTAGAAGGTGTGCAGGAGGCAGCTGATCAATGATTCTCTCTCATCGATGTTTCTAACTCTCTATCCCTCTCTCTTCCTCTCTGTAAAAAATAAAAAATAAGTCAATAAAGTATATATTTTTAAATGTGTCAAGTGGAGGTAAATAAGATGGCGGAGAAGTGGGGCAGGGCGGAGGTAGGTGTAACAGGGCAGCCTCTGACAGGTGACATTGGAGCCATGCAGGTCCCCGGGCAGGGGAGTGGCCTGTGCGAAGGCCTAGCATAGGGGGTGGCCAGTGCGTGTGTGTGGGGGGATGTGGGGAGGGGGTAGACTATAGAGGCTGGGATAGAGTAGCCATTGGAGGGGTCCTGTCAAAATTCAGGTAAGAGAGACGGTGGCCGGGACCAGGTGTTGGACCAGGTGTGTGTGATAGATGGCAGGAGAGTTTTCTCCTTAAGATTTTACTCACATTTAATAAGAGCAACCATCTCGCTCTCAGGGGACAGTATGCACCACACCTCTGTGAGCCAAGGCTGAACCATCCAGGTTGGAGGTGGAAGGCAGGGGCAGGGGTAGGGGAAACTGGTCAGGGCAAGTTGAGGTTGGGCCTTTATTATTATTAAAAAAAAAAAAAATATATATATATATATATATATATTTTTTTTTTTATTGATTTCAGAGAGGAAGGGAGAGGGGCAGACGCTGGAGATTGCTGGTGGGTGCACCTTCGGAATCAGGGCTGGAGGGGGCGGTAGTCCTGGGCTGGAGGCACTGCCAGGAGGGTGCGGTGATGCGGTGCAGACTGTGGTCTGGTTCAGAGAATGGCCGCTTCCCCCCGGTCCGTCCTTGGTGCACACTGCCTTCCAGCTGCCCCGTAACGTGCCTTCTTGTGTTGTTGCTGCACTGTTCCTCCTCACAGGCTGGTAGCCTCCAGGGGGGAAGGGGTCTATAGTGTTTGCTACACACGGCGGTGTTGGGCAAATGTTTGTTGAAAGAAAGAAAGAAAGAGAAAGGGAGGAAGGGAGGACAGATGGAAGAAGAAAGGAAGAGGATCCAGTGTAAGGCAGACCTATGGGGCAGGTACTGGGGGCAGGACGGAGGGCTGGAGCTGTCAGGCGTCTGATGGTGTTAGTGCCGTGGAAGGCTTTGGAGTGGCTAAGGGGCTGGATCCTGCCCCTCTGCCCGCTGGTGTAGAAGGCAGACGGGAGGGGACGCAGAGGTGGAGGCAGAGGATGGAGAGGCCTGGGAGGCTTTGAGGCAGAGGATGGAGAGGCCTGGGAGGCTTTGTGGCCTGGGAGGCCTGCAGGCTTTCCGTGTGGCCCCCAGAGGGTGCTGCTGGCAAGTGGCCATGCTCTTGGGGCGGGCAGCTGCTGAGTTTGCGTAGGGGGCATACCGAGCACTGCGGGTGTTCGGCAGCCGAGTGGAACTGCTGGCCCCGTCTCCTCTCACCGCCCACAGGGCCCCAGACTTCCTGGGGGCTGGTGCAGAGACTTGGCAGGCAGTGACTCCAGGAGGAGGATGGGGCCCAGGGACACTGGAGGAGGAAGGCCTCGGGGAGGAAAGCGGGCCCTTTGCTTCCTCCGCGGGCAAGGCTGGGAGGGAGGGAGGTGCGGGTGCTGTGCGTGGCTCAGGGTGCGTGCTGAGAGGCCCCTGGAGTGCACAGTCAGGAGAGGCACCCGGAGCCCTTCCTCCCAGGACCAAGGCCGCTCTGGGGTCTTGGCATCAGTGGGATGGGCTAGGCCTTGGCCCACAGGAGGGTGTTGAACTGACCGGGATTGGGCCTGGAAATGCGGGGTCGGGGCTGTGGGCAGTGTTGCCTAGAGGAGGGGCCTGCAGTCCGGGTATTGATGGATGTGTAGGAGTTGGCCAGGCTGAGAAACTAGGGGGAGGCCACCTCCTGTGAGGGGTGGAGGCGATGGGGTATTTGGGGGACTAAAGTGAGGCTAGGGGTGGGTGCAATGAGGACTCAGTGGGGGCCCCCTGCCCCTAGTCTCCACCTGCCCAACTGAAGGCAGGGGCCTGGCCTGAGAGCCCCTCCAGGAACCCTGAGGGCGGGTTTGAGGCTGACCTGGCCCGGGCCTCCCGGGAGCCTGAGCCGCGTCCCCTGCCTGCAGGTTGGCGCTGTACGTGTACGAGTACCTGCTGCACATCGGTGCCCAGAAGTCCGCACAGACCTTTCTGTCCGAGGTAAGCTGGCCCTGCGTTCCACCTCCCCCAGTGCCCTCTCCTCCTGGCACCGGTCAGGGCTCCAGCGGTGGTGCCCCGGGAACTGAGGGTTGGGGCGGGTCAGGCTCGGCAGCTGGCACAGAGGCGTCTGTCTGCCCATGCGAGGGTCTGCTTTTCGCTCCCCTGCCCTGGCTGTGCCCAGCTGTCCCCTCCCAGCTGCCTGGCTCCGGACCGCTGGTCCCAGCCCGTGTTCCCTGGCCGAGGCGGGTGGCGGGCCCAGCACACTGGGCGGCGGCTCCTCACCGGCCTTCCCTCTCCCGTGCAGATCCGATGGGAGAAGAACATCACGCTGGGGGAGCCCCCAGGCTTCCTGCATTCCTGGTGGTGGTGCGTGTGGGGCTGGCGTGGGCAGGCAGGGAGGGGGGCGGGGGAGGCAGTGGGAAAACCATCACCCCCCTCCACCCACAGCGTGTTCTGGGACTTGTACTGTGCAGCACCCGACCGCCGAGAGGCATGTGAGCACTCAAGTGAGGCCAAGGCCTTCCAGGACTACGTGAGTCCCGCCCCAGGGACCCGGCGGGGCGGGTGGCGGCCTGGGCCTGGGGCCTGGGCCTGGGGCGGGGCGGGAGGGTGCAGGGCTGAGCGCCTGGGCTCCTCTGTCCTCCATTGGGCCTCAGGTCACCCACAGGAGGCTCATTCCACTGCACTGGAGCCCCCACACCTTCCCGAGGCCAGTCCCTCCCCGTCCTCTTCACTTGAATCCCTGGGCCAGGCTAGACAGACGGCAGCTCCTGCGTCCACCACCACCTGCCCCGTCCCCTGTCTCCTGTCCCCCGCCCCCCGCCACCCCAGCCTTTCTGACCTCCTGGGGTAGAGCCGAGCCAGGGTTTCCTGACCTTGTTCTGTGGCTGGGGCTGCTCACTCACCGCTTTGGCCTCAGTTTCCCTCTTGGTTGATGGGGGGAGGGGCAGCACCAGAGCCTGGGAAGGAGTGACCTGAGGGGATGGGGGCATCAGGGGTGCCGATGACAGCCCTCTGCCTTCATCCTCTTCCCTGGCGCCTCTCGGAGAGGTCAAGGGCAGAGCAGGGAAGTCTTGGGAGGCCCTAGGCTGTGGGCCCAAGGGCTAGGCATCGACTCAGCCAGCTTCCCCTTTCTCCTCCCTCCTCCCTGTGCACCCAGCTGGTGCCCTCACCTCTTCCCCTCAGGCCTCCCAGGGTGTAGCTGCCCCCACCTGTCTCTTTGCAATGGCACCTCAACCCCGGGCTCTCTGCAGGGCCAGAGCACAGGAGGGGTAGGGGTTTACATGTCTCTGAAGCTGCCCCACGTACACTGTATGTGCATGCATGGAAGCTGGGTCCCTGCTGTTCGCCCCCATCAGATCCCTCTGTGCATTGGTCGTGCCTGTGTCTGCCAGACCTGGGGCTCGGGGTCTGCAGCTGTGTCCCTCCTTGTGCCTCTCCGTCGTCTCTGGGGCCATTCCCCTCCCTGCCCGGCCCCCACCTGAGTCTGACGACTTCTGCTGCCTCCGCGGAGGACAACACCAAGGCTCCACGTTGGTGTGTGTGTGCCTCCCTGTGCGCACCAGTTACCATGGCAGCAGGGCGCCTGGGGGAACCCGTGTAGGCACAGCAGTGGGGGTGCAGAGGGTGATGGGTCCCTGCAGCTCCCACTCTAGTTGGAGTCATCTTGCCTTCCTTCCTAGGGAGCCTCTTCCCCCACCCCCCCAACACACACACGCACCCGCACACACACACACGCACGTGCACACACACACTCCTCCCTCTCGCCAGGCCATTGGAGCATCTTCGAGAAACCCAGCACCCGCAGCTAGTCTGCTGGCAATGCTGGCTGGTGCTTTTGGGATCCGGGAGGCTGTGTGTTAACCCTTTAGGGCCTAGAGCTGGGCAGCCACGGGTGAAGGGTACACCGTATCTCCCCCTTCTGGTCCTGAGTTCCGCTTGCAGCCTTCCCCACCACCTCCCTCGCCTCCCTCCCTGACCAGGAAATGCTCTGGCGCCTGGTGTGCCGACGGGGTGGGCAGTGCGGGTGGACAGACCCGGAGCACAGAAAGTGCCCCCCTGCAGCCATGAAGGGGTGCCTGCCAGAGGAGCTGCTACCGGCTCCTGGGCTGTGTGTGCGGCTCCTGGGCTGTGTGTGCGCGGGCCTGAGGGAGAGGCAGGACACCCAGGGGCCGAGAGCTTTGTCTCCCCCACCCCTCCCCTCAGGGTGTCAGGTGAATGACCTGTGCTGGGCCTGGAGCGCTCTCAGCCACGGAGGTCCGGGGAGGCTCTGACCAGCACGCCCAGCGTGGGGCCTGAGTCCTTTGGGGTCTCGGACCTTTGAGAAGGAGCAGGAAGGGTGCCAGGCTGCAGTTCCACACATTCCTCAAGGGGAACAGCAGTCTCCCCTTCCTCCTGGGGCTTGGGGGAGGGTGGGTGATGCAGACAGACCGGAGTGGAGGGGCCCCCAGAAAAGTGCTCTCTACTCCGTGCCCTTCCCTATCCTTTGATGTTCCCCTCTGCCCTGTAGACTAGCCTTCCATCCCCCCATCCCCTGCTCTGTGGGCCCCAAAAAGCTGACAAGCCTGACCAGAGGAAGAGTCTTGTCAGCCTGCCCCCTGCGTTTCTGCCCTTGGCCCACAAGACAGTGGCCCTCTAGCACCTGGCCGTCTCCCCTCCTCCATCTGAAGAGGTTGGGGGCCTGGAAACTGGACCCAGAGAGTCCAGTCCTTCATGGGGGAGGGGACGCGGGGGGTGTGGCCTGCACAGCTGCTCTGAGGAGGGACCTGGGGAGGGAGTGTCATCTCGAAGCTGCTGACTGGCTTTTTGCCTGTTGTTCGGGGCGCGCTGGGTAGAGCTGGGGGTCCAGCTAAGCTGCCTTGCCAGCCAGGGCACCAGGCGTGGGGAGGGGCCGGGGGAGGCAGGGGACGGTGTCCCTACCAAGTGGAGGCTGCATTCAGATGGAGAGAATCAGCCTGTGCTGGACGCTGAGTGCACGCCAGTCCCGGGTGGTGGACATTTTCAGACTCCACACTCCTCAGGCGTGGGGCTCAGGGTTGGGAATCGCTGGGTCCCCGTCCTTCGTCATGAGCTCTCGGGGCTCAGCCGGGCGTGCCCTGCCCACTGCCAGGTTTTCAGGAGCAGCCGGAGGCAGAGCCTCCTCGAAGCCACCCAGCTCGTCAGTCTGCGGACTTGTTAGGGTGCTGAGCTGGGGCGGGGGCGGGGGCAGCAGTTCGGCCTCCCCTGCGTGGACAGAGGGTCAGATGGCCTGGGTGCCTGTTCTGGGGGATTGGCTGTGGCTGAGGGAATGCTGGGGCAGCACCGGCCTGACCAGACCTCCTGTCTCCCCCCCTGCAGAGCGCGGCAGCCGCCCCCAGCCCTGTGATGGGGAGCATAGCCCCCAACGATGCCATGGCAGCCGGCCCCATGGCACCCGGCTTCTTCCAGGTACAGCCAGGGCTGGGGCCCTTGTCCCCCCCCACTCTGGGTGCCATGTGTCCGAGAATGACAGGCACAGGTGCTGGTGGGTGTGGGGCCCCCTGGGGAGAAGCCCTGGGGCAGGCAGGCTGGAGCCGGCGGGAAGGTTGCCGTGGGGATGCACACACGGGCCTTGGTGGGGCCAGCGGAGGAGGGTCTGCAGGCAGGAAGGAGGGGATCACTGCACACCAGACCTGTGTGTGTGCATGCAGAGTGCCCGGGCCCACAGAGCAGGGCTCTCTGAGCCACAGGTTCCTCCGGGACCCCTCCTGGAGGGGACATGCTCAGTCCTGCAGACAGGTGCATGGCCACCTCCACCTCCCCTCCACTTCCCCTCCCTCCCCACACCTAGCAGGGCCTCAGGAAACAGCAGAGCTCCTGGTGGCTTGGCTCTTCCCAGCCCACCCGGTCTGTCCTCCTAGGGCCCCCTGGGCTCCCAGCTGCCCCCCCCACAACCCCAACACCCCCATGATGGGGCCTCACATTCAGGTAAGGACTTGTGACACCCTGTCCCTTTGCCCACGCACATCCCCTCCTCTGTGCTCACACACACACACCGGCAGCTGGCCACTCCCAGTTAGTGGCTAGGCCTGGAGATGGGGTAAGTCAGGCTCTGGGCCTGGGCACAGCAGGAACCAGGTAGCTTTGGAGGGGGGGGGGGGGAGTGGGTTGGGGGAGGTGCTGACCCCTGGCCCACTTCTTCCAGCCCTTCATGTCCCCAAGGTTCTCAGGGGGCCCCCGGCCCACCCTGCGGATGCCGAGTCAGGTGAGAGCGGGAAGACAGACCGGAGGAGGGGGGGGAGGGAAGAGCTGGGGGGCTAAGGGCACCCACACTCCTTGCTGCCCCTTTTGCAGCCTCCTGTGGGCCTACCTGGCTCCCTCCCTGGTGCCATGGACCCCTCCCCGCGTGTTCAGGGTGAGTAGAGAAGCACCAGCTGGCGTTCACCATCAGGACCCCAGCTTTCACGATCCATCCCTGCTGCCTCGCCGTCCACACACACACACACACACACACACACACACACCCGTCTGTGTGTCCCGTCTGAACCACCTCCCTTTGCTCCCGCCCCAGGGCATCCGAGTATGGGCCCGATGCAGAGGGTGACTCCTCCGCGGGGCATGGCCAACGTTGGGCCCCAGGTAAGGGGGGACCCGGGGGGCTTAAGGGGCTCCCCCCTCTTGGCCTGTACTCAGGGCCCTCTCCCCTCACAGAGCTATGGAGGTGGCATGCGGCCCCCACCCAGCTCCCTCGCTGGCCCGGGCCTGCCCACAATGAACATGTAAGGCCCTGGGGCCCCCACCAGCTTCTCGGGCTGGGACACTGTTTCCCACTGTTGGGTGGGAACACGAAGGCCCGAGGCCCTGAGGGATGGGTTGGGATTTTCACGTGGTTGGCGTTTAGGGGGCCCGCGGGGTGGGGCGTGGGCGGGGGGAGTACTGCTCGTCCAGCTCTAGGCTCCATCTACCCTCTCTAACAGGGGCCCCGGAGTGCGTGGCCCGTGGGCCAGCCCCAGTGGCAACTCGGTGAGTCGGGGAGTGGGGCAGTGGGTAGGGGTAAGGTGTGGGGGGAACAGCTGGCGGACTGCTCACGGCTGCCTCTCTCCCTAGATCCCCTATTCTGCCTCCTCCCCTGGCAGCTACACGGTGAGTGGGGTCCTGGGGCCAACACGGGATGGCTCAATGGGTGGCAGGAGGGGCCTTCCTCATGCTTTGTCTGCCTCTGTGTGCAGGGACCTCCAGGAGGCGGGGGGCCCCCTGGAACGCCCATCATGCCCAGCCCTGGAGGTACGAGGCCGGGGTGGCAGGGGGAAGGGTGTGCTCGGGGGAGGCCACTCACCTCCAGGCCTTCCTGCATCGTCTTCCCCAGACTCCACCAACTCCAGCGAGAACATGTACACCATCATGAACCCCATGGGGCCGGGCGCTGGCAGGGCTAACGTAAGTGCCGAGTTGTGGGGTAGAGGCTGCCCTGGTGGCAGCTGGCCAGAGTCCCACACCACCCCTCTGCCACAGTTCCCACTGGGCCCAGGCCCCGAGGGCCCTATGGCGGCCATGAGCACGCTGGAACCTCACCACGTGAACGGATCTCTGGGTGAGTAAGCGCCTGGGTGGGCACCACCCCCGCAGGCTGCCCTGCTAGCTTCAGGCCCTCACTGAGCGCCTGCCCCCATCCCTCCACCTCCCCCATCCCTCCCCCTCCCCCATCACTCCCCCTCACTCCTCCTCCCCCATCCCTCCACCTGTGGTCCTTGTAGGGGCATGGGGGGCGCCCTGAGCTTTCCTGGGCTGCCCTGGGTGAGGGTCCAGTAACAACCATGGGGACACGTGGCTACCAGCACTGACACCCCTCCAGGCCCTCCTTCCAGACCCCAGTGGGCTGAGCGGAGGGATGGGGGGTAGCTGTGGGGAGGGGGAGTTCAGGGAAAGGTCGGTGGGCCGGCTCGGCCGGCTCAGACGCTGAGCCCTGTGTCCTGTGTCTGTCGCCCACAGGCTCGGGCGACATGGACGGGCTGCCGAAGGTGAGGGGCCGCGCGCAGGCGGAGCCGGGTGCGGGGCGGCGGCGTGGGTAGGCCCGGAGCCTGCGCTGACTGCGGCTGCCCCCAGAGCTCCCCTGGCGCCGTGGCCGGCCTGAGCACTGCCCCCGGCACCCCGCGGGATGACGGCGAGATGGCGGCCACCGGGACTTTCCTGCACCCATTCCCGAGCGAAAGTGTAAGCGACTGCGTCGACTCCCCCCCTGCAGCGGCGTCGGGCCGGAGGGGCCTGGCGGGCAGGCCCCGGCGGGGCGGCCGGGGGGCCAGAGCAAGACCGTGACCGCGGCGGGCCAGGTGGGGGGGCGGCCGCGGCATCCTCTCCCTCCCCGCCCCTTCCGGTCCTGCTCTCATGCCTACCCCGCCCCACCTGTGACCCACGCCCCAGGGCGGCCTCACCTCCCTGACTTGGATTCCTGCTCCTGCCCCTCCCCCATGCCTCTCCCTCTCCCAGTCCTCGTCTCCCTTCTCCCTGGGGGTGGGCCCAGCCTCGGCGGGAGCTGAGCTCTCCCCCCTGCGCGCCACCCCTCGTCTCTCCGCAGTACTCGCCCGGGATGACCATGAGCGTGTGATGGGGCAGCAGCCCCTTGCCCAGTGCTGGCCGCCTCCTCTGCCCAGAGCCCTTGCCCGGGGCCAAGGGCTGGGGTGGCCTGCAGGGGGAGGGTCTGAGGTCACACCTCGGGCAGTCGGACTCCTGGTCAAGGCTTGGAGGCCCCGCATGAAGGACTCATTTTATTAAAAACAAAAACGCAAGGACCTCAGAGATGCTCTTTTCTGTATGGGCTCCCCCCTCCCACCCGTTTCTACTTTGTCCTGGGGGACTCCTCTGGACCTCCCTTCCCCCGGACAGGAAGGGGTGAGCACCCATCAATAAATGTAACTTGTTTTGGTTTTTGGTATCTGGTCTCAAGGTTCCTTCATTTTGGCTTGTAGCCACATTCTTCACCCTGGGATTTCAGATTGGGACAACAGTTTTGGAGGGTAGGTGAGTCTTTGCCAGGTGAAAAGGTGGGGGGTGGTTAGGTTAGGTCACAGACCCCAAAACCCACAGGAGTAGCTGACAGTGGCAATGCCTTTATTGTCTGGGAGGCCTGGGAGGGTGGACCAGAGGGGCGGGGGGGGGGGGGAGCTGCTGGGAGCTGCGCGGCCACTGCCTCAGGCGCTGTGCACCTGCGGGTGCCCGACGGCGTCACCCGTGCAGCTGTCGGGGGCCGGTGGTGCCAGTTCTTTCTTGTAAGACACAGGGCTGGCGGTGGCCCCAGGCCTGACTCGCTTGAGGCAGGGGCGTTCCATCTTGTGCTCCAGAAGCATGTGGTTCTGCGGCGAGAGCCCCACGCAGGCCCTGCAGGATGGAGGGGATTCAGCGGGGCCTCCGATCCCTAGCACCCCGTGAGCAGCCCTGCCTGAATGAGCATCGGACCACGGGCGGGCCCCTCCCCAGGGGGGCACCCCAGGGGGCACACCGGAAGATGTTCTCGATGCAGCTGCGCTGTCGGAAGAGCGAGTTGACCACAGGGCTGCCCGGAGGAGCCAGCGGTGCCTTGAAGAGGAAGCCGAGCAGGGACAGCACCGGGTGGAAGCTCTGAGGCTCCAGGTCCGAGTTGGTACAGAAGCTCACGCGCTGGCACAGCTCCGTCAGCAGCACCAGGTCCAGCATGATGGGCGCAGCCAGGAGCGAGTCCTGCGGGGCCGGTGGGTCAGGGGTGGGGGGTGCAGGCAGGCAGGGGGGTGGGGGGGAGGTCCCACTCCTGTCCCCACGCATTCCACACCTCACAGGTGTTGTGCAGCACCAGCGTGTTGGTGCCGCCCAGCATCAGCTCCGACGTGTACTCGTCCATCGCGCGTTTGCTGTCGCCCACGTATGGCACATACTTGATCACCACCTGGGGGGGGGGCAGGACGGGGTCACACGGGCTGCCCTCCTCTACCAGGTGCCCCCGCCCCCCCGCCTGCACCCCACACACGCAGTGGTCCGGCTCCTCGCCGGGCGCGTAGAGCACGGGGTTGCTCTGCACCATGTCGTCCACCACGCCGCTCTTGGACACCTCCTTGGAGCGGAACTGCGACGGCGCCGACAGGTTCTGCCCGTCGTTGTTGCCCAGGTGGTTGTAGCTCACGATGGACATGGGCTGTGAGGACAGAGGCCCGTGAGGATGCTGCAGACCCCACCATGGGAGAGCGATCCGGGAGCCCAGAGCCCAGGATCGGCCCCCACCCCCTGAACCAGGTACCCCCCAGGCCTGCCCACCTTGAGGCCAGAGCTGATGAGGAAGTCAACCAGCACGGACTTGACCTTGGTCTGGCCTGACTTGAAGTCATCTCCGCCCACAAACACGCGGCGCTGCGAGGCGAGCTCCAGCGCCCCGGGCACCAGCGTGTTCTGTGGGGACCCGTTGAGGAAGGCGCAGCCCTCCAGGATGCTGGCCACGGCGAAGAGCGTGGAGGGCGACACCTCCAGCCCTAGCTGTGGGCGCAGGAAGGCGGTCAGTGGAGGGGTCCTTGGGGCTGGCCCCGACCGCGCTCCGCTCCGGGGCACCCACCTGAATGGTACGCAGCAGGTTTTCCGCGGTGTCGTTGAGGCCTGGGACCAGGTCGCAGAAGCGCTCTGTGTTTGCTGTCCACAGCACAATGACTTTGTCCAGCCCCGCGGAGGACCGGAAGTCACGGATGTCCCTCCGGATCTGCTCCAACTGGGGGACGGGGGCGGGGGGGGGGGTTGTACAGATCCCCTGTGGAGCCCTGGCCTACTAACCTCCTCGAGTGCAGAGGCCGGGACCCTCGGGGTGGGGACATGGGGACAAAAGGAGGGCGACGAGGGGCCAGAGGGAAACAGGAGGCAGGGAGAGGGGCCAGCGGAAGTGGGAGCAAGTGCTGCACCTGCTGCGCGCGCGTGCCGTGGATGAGGTTGTCCGCGCGCTCGCTCTGGTTGGCGGCGATGAACTCTGGGATGTAGACGGAGGGCCTGGGGCGCAGCGTCTCCATGTGCGGCCGCAGCTGTTCCTGCAGCCCCCAGTCCAGCACCTGCGCGCGCCGCATGGCCTCCGCCAGGTTCAGTGAAGAGATGTCCCAGCCTGGGGGTGACCCTCGGGGTCAGCCAGGTCCCACGGCTGGTCCCCTCCGGACCCCGCTTCCCACCCCGCCCCCCGCCCAGGGCCCTGCCCACCGTCGAACACGAGGTCGTCCGGCGACACCATGGGCAGCAGCGCGCGGAAGGGCACGAACACCTCTTTGCCTTCGGCGTCCAGGCCCAGGTTAACGGTGCCCGCCTGCGTCAGCGAGCCGTAGTAGTTGGCCTCCTGGGGGCGGCGGAGGGTGGGGGTGGGAACAGCGGGCGGTCGTGGTGTGAGCCGCCGGGGTGGACGCTACTCCCCCGCTGGAGGTGCCTCCCCGGAGCCAGTCACCCCCTCAGGCTCCGCTCCCGGGAGTCCCCGCCCCGCGGAAGCCCCTCCCCGCGGACCCATCCTCTCCGAGCCAATCTCCTGCCCGGGGCTCCATCCGACCCCCACCTTGCGGCCCGTGCGGGTGGGCCAGGACAGGCGCAGCCGGTTGGCCAGCACCGCGGCGGTGAGCGTGGAGCCGTTGTTGCCGCCCCAGCCGACCAGCATGACGCCGAGCCGGGGCACCTGGCGGGCGGTGCGGAAGGTGAAGCGCGTGGCTGAGGGGTGCACCTGAGGGCGGGCGGGGTCCAGTGAGCCCGGAGCCGCGGACGTTGGGCAGTCCCGCCCGCTCCTGGCTCTCTGGGCCCCCGGCCCCCGGCCCCCGGCCCACCTTGAGGACGCCGTCCTCGCGGCTGACGCTGGTCGTCCGGTACTCGTACTGCGCCTCGATGGCCTCGGGGCTGTACACCACGTCGGGGCTCTCGACCACAAACTGCGCTGCAGCCTCCATCGCAGCGAGCTGGGGGCATGGGGACACGAGAACAAAGCGAGTGTGCTTTGGTTTTCATATTATTGATTTGAGAGAGCGGGTGGGGGGGAGGGAGAGAGAGAGACATCGATGTGTTGTTCCACTTACGCGCTCATTGATTCCTGTGTGTGCCCGGCGGGGACCCGCAGCCGTGCGTGCGGGCACCGCGCCCTAACCGGACCCGCACCCCACCAAGGCCCCACTCACCGCGCAGTCGGTTGAGTCCCTGGACCCGCACCCCATCCAGAGCCCCACTCACCGGAGCGGAGTCCGTTCAGACGGGCGCTGAGCTCAGGGCGCTGGAACTCTGAAGAAAAGAGCCCCGGCCCCGCCCTCACCCCGCCTCTCGCTCCTCCCGCGCCGGGGAGAGGGGGTGGGGGAGGGCCGGCAGTGGCCTGGGACTCGGGTTCGAGGCCCTGCAGCGCAGAGCCCAGGAGGCTATCATTCGTCCGCCCCGTCGGGCGCTGGCGGGCATTAACTTGGGCTGTAGACCCGGCCCCAGCACTGGGTGCACGGATTCACTCCTCACCACAGCCCGTGAGGGAGCCCAGCCTCTTAGCTCCATTTCACAAAAGAGGGCATTAAGGCTGCAAGTGAGCGCCAGACCCCAGTTACAAAACAGGGTTGCTGGGCCTATGAGAGTAGGTGTCCCTGGGTTCAAGATACTATAGGGGAAACTGAGGCAGAAGACTGAGCTAGGACTATACCTCAAAGCCAGACACTCTTCCAGCCCAGGCTGCTTCCCCCTCTTTCCTCCTTTCCTCAGTAATAGCCAAGCACCGGGCCCTCTAACGGTTCACGGGGGTGGGGAGTGGGGGCGCGTCCTGGGACACCGCGGTTCCCAGCGGTAGCAGGCCTTGGCAGGGCCAGGTTGTGGAGGGTGGCTGTTGGGTGGGTGAGGGAGGAAAGGGAATGGGAGTGGGAGAAAGGGAATGGGAAGGACCCAGCCAGCCAGCTGGGGGAGGAGCTAGGCTTGCACACCACCGCATGCTGCTAGCACCCTGTGATAAGGGAGCGTGGGAACCTGGTGGGCAGGCGGGGGCTGCTCCCCCAGGAACTTTCCAAAACAAGCAGCCTCCTCTGGCTGAAAAGTTTCCACCATTGGAGCTGGCCCAAAAGGTGGATGGCTGGGAACTTTCGCAGGAAACATGGTCAGGGCCTGATCTTGTGGGGACAGGGCAGCTCTGCTCTCAAAGGGCCCAGTGTGGGGAGTTGGTAACGGACTAGAGCAGCAGTCGCCAACCAGTGGTCCACAGACCACTGGTGTTTGTGAGGTCTGACAGGCTGGCAACCACTGGACTAAAGCATCCCCAGCTGGAGGGAACTCAGAGGAGGGCTGGGCAGGGCAGGCTGCCTGTAGGAGGTGGCTGCTGGGGGGGCGGGGTGTATCTTCAGATCTGAAGACATCAAGAGATATGAAGAGCTGCCCAGACAAAAACCTGGGGGAGTGCATTCAGGAGCAGCTGAAAAGGCAGCTAGGGAGGGAAGGAAGATGGTGTGGGGAGCCCAGGCAGGCCTCAGGGCTGGGGACAGATTATGGTATAAGTATTTGGGTTTTGTCCCAGTTCCTAGGCAAAGCTTGGGTTTGATCAGTAGCCAGTGACTTACTCAGTGATGCCTATGTGATGTAGCACCCATAAGACCCCCTAATCCATGGAGCATGGGTGAAAACACGAGGTGCTGGGAAGGTGGCCCACCAAGCGGGCACAGAGCTCCGTGCTGGTCTCCAGACCTTGCCCTTGCATCTCCTCCCTTTGGCTGTTGGTTTTCTGAACGCTGCGAGCCCTTCCAGAAAGTCACCAAGCCTACAGGGGTTGTCTGAAAGCCCAATTTACAGCCAGTTGTTCAGAAGTAAGGGCGGCCGGGGACTTGTGGCCAGTGTCTAAAGTGGGGGGGGGGGGGGGGGAGGTCTGTGGGACTGAGCAGCTTAAGCTGTGGGGTGTGATGCCAGCCCCAGAAATTAACTGTTGGACGTCCAGTTGGAATTGGAGGATCAGAGGGAGCTCGCACCTCCAGGCCAGACATGTCATGGGACTGCAGAGAGAAATGCCCCAAGATGCAGCCCCAGGGAAGCTGGCATTCTTAGGCAGCGTGTGGGAGGTGCCAGGAGGAGGCTGGTGGGGCAGAGCAGGCCGGGCGGGCTCATCGAGGGGCAGCGCTGAGGTTAGCGGGAAACAGCTGGACTGTTCCTCCCTATGAACATGACTGCAAGGGCTGCTGGGTATGCAGCACCAGCTGAGTGCTGCCTGCAGGCAAGGTGGTGAGCAACTGGGGACCGTTCCAGACCGGACCACTGTCTCCGCCAGAGACTACCGTCTCCTGAGGGCAAGGATGGAACTTTCTCGGTTCCTGCTGCGGGCCAGCGCCCAGGGGGCCAGCGCCCAGGAGGGGCCTGTGGGATCTGGGTGCTGGTGAGAGGACAATCAGGAATGTTATCTAGTGTGTGGCAGGAGGGGGTGGGGAGCATCAAGCCCCTCAGCCATGGTGGTCTGCAGGCGTGGGGGGAGACTTTTGGGCCGTGGGGGGTGGGGAACTGGACTCATGGTGTCCTTGATTTAGGAAGGCTGGTCAGGGAACCAACTGCCTGTGGCTGCAGCACACTAAAGAGGTGATGGCCAGGGTGGCGCCAGGCGATGTGGGGTGCTATGGGCAAGGCTGGCAGAGGCAGGTGTGAAAGGACAGGACCGAAGGCAGGTGTCAGCCTGGGCCTTGGGGTGTGGAGACAGGGATGGCCATGTTATCCCCTGGAAGAATGTGGCAGCCAGGCCAGTGGGGTGCCCTGCCAGGCCCACCTGGCCTCGCCTCCCACACCCCCGATTCCCGAGCCTCCTCAGAACTCAGGCCAAGGTCGCTGGCCAGCTGAGGCTTACATCCCTGACCCCTGGACATTAATCCTGGTCTCATTCTTTATCTGTTTTTCCCTCCCAAAATAAACACCCCCACCCCCGCCAACCCCACCGTCCTTGGAGTCCAGGATCTCCGTCTTTGGCTCACCTGGAACATGGGTCAGGGACGGCATCCCACTGCTGCCTTGGGCCTGTGGGGCTCCAATGGACCTTAGCATCCCTGTGCTCAGTGGCGGCATAAGGGAGACCCCAGAGTGCCAGCCCTAGGAGGAACTAACAATAAAGTTACTCACCACTGTTTTCACCAATCGCAAGTTGCTTACCCAAATAAGGGTGCTCTCCTTACCCCACATGGTGCTGCTGGAGCCTGGGGGACCCCCCCCCCCCCGGCTTGACACAGCCCACCCACCCACACTGCAGTTGGCAGGGAAGGCACAGTCCCCCTCACACCTGCTGTGGCTGCCACGGCCCTGCCTCCCCGGTTCCTCTTACCTGTGACCAGGCGGTCTTAGCCTCCTGCCCTGGCACCTAGAGGCGAGGCTCCACCTGGTGGCTTCACCAGGCTCACCCGCTGGCAGCGGCGCAGGCAGGCTGTCTAGAATGCCTTCTCTGCCCCCTCACCATTGCCTGGTCCCAGCCCAGCTCCACACAGGCCCAGGGCCACCTGGCTGTGACAGACACACCAACACACCCATGCAGCCTGGGCTGCTAGATTCAGTTCAGTGAAATTTATTGTAGGTTGAAAAAATCAGCATTCACCTGTTTAGTGTACAAAAAGGACACTAGATCTTTAAGAAAATATCAGGAAACTGAAGACGTGGGTGCTTCTCATTTGTAACATTTTGGCAAAAGTGAAAAGTCCTTGTAAACACCGACTCCATGGCTCAAAATAGTTTCCCTCCACAGCACAACATCAAAAAGAAAAAAACAAAACAAAACAGTATCAATAAGTTAAGACCATATTTAATCAGCTAGAACTTTTGTCCATCAACCCCCAAAGCACAAAACTTTTCTTAGCTTCATAATTCCTGAAAAGGAAGAAAAACGACGACGAAAACAAAATTCAATTGAGAGTCCGCTGACCAGGTTCCCGGGGCAGAGGGCTGGGCCTCCTCAAACATCCCTTGTCACCAGACCGCCTGTCCACAAACACAGCTGTCTGCACAGCGTGGGGTCCAGGGTCTGCTCAGCCCTTCGCCCACTGCGTCCCAAATGAAAAACGACATAACAGCGAGGAAAACATGAAAGATGAGCTTCCTCGGTGCTCTGACCCAGGGGCCGTGGAAGAGACTGTTGGGTGGGCACAGTGCAGGTTTTCCTAGGAACCTGCTCTTTGGGAACCATCAGGAGACACCCCGCGGCTCACACACAGCTGTGAGTGAGCACTGCCGCTCTCCTGTGGGGTGTGTGTGTGTGTGCGTGCACCACCCCACTGAAGGTGGCTCTCAATCTTATGTACAAACCTCAACCCCGCCACGCCCTGGTGCCCCGGGCCCACACGTACACACAGCTCCCGATGCTCTGGAGGACACTATACTAGGCACAGTGACTAAGCAGCAAGTGGGGTATCCATACAGCCTGTGCTCACTCTCGGAGGCCCCCTGACCTCACCAACCCCAGCCCCTCCCTGAGTGCATACCCCGTGATGGCTCTGCTAAGACGACCCCAGGACCCATAAGGGGACTGAGGAATGGAGTGAGGTCTCAACAGTACAACATAAAAAGCAGCAGCAAAGGGGAAATTGAGAACATGGAATAAAGTCCAGCACTGTAGCTGCATAATGAGCTTGTAGCACAGAGAACCCCAGAGCCCCAACAGCTGAGGCCCCGAAATAGGGGACAGGGCAGGGGCTCCCCCAGCTGCTCTGGGGCCAGCTGGAGTTCTCAAAATAGGCCTGGGGGTTGACCTGCCCTGCACACCCCTTAGAGAGCCCACCCTTGCTTGGGCCTGGAGGGCCTGGCCGGGCACTCGGCCAGAGCCCAGCATGGGGGAGGGAACCAAGGCCGACCCCCTGCCCAACTTCCCACTGGCACCTGTAATACTGCAGAAAGGACCAGGCAGCGCCTAGACTCTGGGCGTCCAAGGAGGGGAGGCACAGGTTTAGAAAAAAAGATGCTTTCTCTTTCATACAAAAATAGACTCAAGTCTCATGAGCAGTAGCTAAAAGTGGCTGTCTTTGTATAAAACTAGAAAAGGCAGGCAAGCCAGCCAAGTCTTCTGGTGAGAGGAAGCTGAAGCCCGGGGGCTGCAGTCAGCGAAGAGGTGGGCTTCCCGGGGAGCTGGTCCTGGCTGGGGCTGTTCTGGAGGTCCGGGGCTCAGGGATGGGGACACCCCACCTGGACCTGCGCCCCGTGGACGCCAGGTCCGCAGAGACTCCCCTGAAAGCCGGCGTTGCTGGCTCAGATAAACGTGTCTTCCTCGTGTTTATTTTGTTAAATAAAAAATTTCCCCTTTTTTAGCTCTCCCCGCCCCCAAAGCTCCAGCTTCCTTGCCATCCAGAAGGGTCAATCCGGGGAGGGCGCTCCTGCCCCGTGGCTGGGGCTAGGGCCAGGGCTGCAGCTGCCGCTGGTCATACTCAGCAATGAGCCTCTTGATGTGGGCCAGCTTGCTGTGCAGGTACTCACAACGGTGCTTCTCCTGGCTGTAGTTGGTATTGGTCTGCAAGAGAGCAGCAGGGTGAGCCAATCCTGCAGCCACTATAATGGGGAGCATGGCTGTAAGGGGAGCTGTCCTGTGTGAAGATGCTAGCTACCTGCCACCTCAGGCTTCCATGGCTCCTGCTTCCAGGCCAGTGCCCACTGGGCAAGGACAGGGACCCCTGCTCCACTGTGGGCCAGAGCCCTCGGCTGGCTTCCCTCCCAAGCCCCAGGCCCTACCCTGGAAAATGGGACCGTGGCCAGGATGCGGGTCAGAGGCAAGATCAGCAGAAACCTGGCTGAGCTAGGGCCTGGCTGGCAAGGGACCAGCTGGCATGCAGACACAGGCATGGCGATCCCACAGCCAGTGGCCTTCAGGAATAAGAGCTGCTATCACCCTGGCCAGCATGGGCGAGGAGCTACCTCACGTATCTTCAGGGACCCCAGGCCCCGAGCCCGTGAGGCGGGAGCCCTTGCCAAATTAGCAGCTGAAGCTTGAACTCTGCCTCCTCTCCCTGACTTTAGGGGCTGTTCACCAAGCAGGGGGAGAGCTGGAGGGCGCTGCTCCCCACAGTGGGGTAGACATTTACCTTTTTGATTTTGCGATACTCCTGCAAAATCTGCCCACGAGTAGTCTACAGGAAAACAAAAGAAAGAAAACAATGACCTCACCTCGCCTGCAGGAAGCTCCAAGTGAGGGGGTGAGGTGCCTCCCTGATAACCCATGACCTGCCCGTCACCACTGGCCTGGGGACAATAGTCTCCAGGTGGCCCTGAGGCGCTGACCTAAGTACAGAGGGAGGATAGGCTGGGGGAAGGAAGCTGGACCAGGGGGCAAGGTGCAGCGGCCCAGGCTCAGGGACAAGGCAGCACAGTGGGAGGGGCCGAAGAGCAGGCAGATACCCTCCTTCCCATGCACCCCAGCTGGCCTGTCCACTGTTCAAGGCTAAGCACAGAGGCCCCTGCCAACCTGGGGGTGCAGGGAGATGCGGGGGCATGTCCACACAGGAGCAAGAAGGAAGGAGGATTGCTATCCTGAGGCCTCATCTGTCCCAAACCCGCAGGGTCCCCGTCTCTCTTCCTCCTCTGGAACCAAAGAGGCCTGGCCAGTGGAGACAGACCCTGACCCCCGATTAATTAGGGTTGGCCCTGTAGTCAGGTGACCAGCGCTAAAAGGTGGTTCAAAAGGGAGGCTGGTGTTTTGGAGCTGGAGACCAAGACCCTCCACTGCAGGGCGCTCCCACCCGGGGGCTAAGGGAGACCATGTGCCAGGCCTGCCATAAGCACAGGTGGAAACCACAGGGACGCACCTCCCCTCCCACTTCCCACTGCGGCTCTGGCGGTGCACAGCTGGGCCATGTGGTGCAGTGTGGCCTGGCCTTCCCCCTCCTGGCCGGGGTGTCCCTGATGTGGGTAGTGGGCCGCAGAGGATCCAGGCCCTCTCACAGGCAGGACACAGGTGCCGCAACCCAGTGTCCCTGCCTCCGGGGCTCACGTTCCACCTGCAGAGTTGATGCCAATGTCCTCATTGCAGAGGAGGCCAACGAGGCTGAGAGCCTTCCGTCTCCCATGGCAGAGCCCAGACCCAGGCCTGAACCAAGTGACCAGCAAGGGACGGCCACCTGCCAGTCCACGAGGGATCAAAATGCTGGCTCAGCCCCTCCTCACCAAGGGCAGCAGACAGATTTGGAGGCCGTGGGCTTAGCTGGACTGAGGAACAGACCCATCTCCCCAGGGGAGGGCGCCGCAAGCTCTACCTCGTACTCCTCGGAGCCCTGGGAGAGCTGCCGGAGCTGGGCGTCCAGCTGCGTGAACCGCCGTGTGATCTGCTCGATGCGGGCGTGCAGGTCTCGGTACTCACTGTACTCCGCGTTGAAGTCATTCTTGTAGCTCTGGCGCTGCTCTGAGGAGGAGATAGTGGCATATTTTCTGGAAAAGGGAGAGAATGGCGGGGCTCAGGGGCTGCTGTAGAGAGGCTGGAGTACCTGTGGCTGCAGAGCCAGCCACAGCCAGGAAGAGTCTGGCCTAGAACAAGCCGAGGGGATGGAACTGGCACCCAGGGACTTGGACTTAGTCCTGCCACTGCTTAGCTGCAGTGCAGGATAGGGTAGGGGTGGAGGTGGGGGGGAGAGGCAGGGGTGAAACTCCTGGGAGAAGAGCGGCCAGCCGGAAGGAAGTACTCACAGCAAGTAGTCTGGTGTCTCTGAAGTTGACGTGGGGACACTTGAGCTGTTGCAGGTCCCATTTAAACCTACAAAGAGCAAACAAGATCTGCAAAAGGTTCAGGCTTCATTGCCTGAACGACATGGAAGGGACGGCAGAGAGGCAGTGAGACTGCAGGACCCTGCTGGACCCAGAACCTCTGCCCTTCCATTATGTGGGCATGCATGTTCTCAAACCACAGCTGTGGGGGTGCAGAGCAACCAAGTCCCTGAGGTGTTTAGTCCCCGGCCATAAAGGAGAAAGTCAGATGGTGCCCAGGGGGAACCTTGAACCTGCCTGCACATCTCTCTGCTGCCAGTCAGCGGCTGAGCTCCACAGGATGCTCCACTCCTCCTTCTAGAGGAGACTTTGGGACCCGAAGGGCAGCCCCAGGCCAGTCATGAAGGGGAGCACCCCAGGTTGTCCCTGTGGTGGGGACTGAGGTCAAGGGACCAAGGCCTGCCTGGGCCATAGTCAGCTCAAGCTACAATGGAGTCTATCTACTCCTGTCTTTTTGAGATGAAGAGGTTTTATCACTTTGTGGGAGGAGAGCAGTTTGCCAAGCCCTCTCTTGGTTTAACACTTAGAAGGTAGGCATCTGGGCACTAGGCCACCCTGCAGGACACCCCCACCTGTACCTGAGTGTTTCTAACTGGAGGCCCAGTACATGAATCGTGCGCGGGTGGCGTTTGGCTGGTCTGCCCCAATCAGGGCCTATGGGGCCAGGCCCGTGGGTGGGGGCTGCATCCTGGTCTAACTCCCGGCTGAGGGGGCAACTGATATTGTACATGAGGCTGTGTTCTCCTGGACTGAAGCCTGATTGGACATATATGTGAGGGTTTAGTCCACGTTCCCAGGACCCATGCCCAGCACCAGGCAGGCCTCTAGGGATGTTCTGTTGCATTGAGGCTCCGACTCCTGCTGGAGGACTAGGTCTCCCTGGTAACAGCTGAGGAGATTCCTGCCCCGGAGCCTGTTTCACTGACAACAAACCCCATAGCTGCTCCCCAACCCTCACCTCCATCTGTCCCCTTTTGTAACCCCCATCACTCCACTAGCTTCCCCTGTGCCTCACAGGGACAGGATCAGGGGATGTGTCCATGAGTTCACACTCAGGCCCTAGAGGAAGCTAAGCCCAAGCCACCCGCCCAGCAGACTGGCTCGCCCAGAGCCATCCTGAAGCCACAGGAGTGGCCCATGGCCTGATGCTGTTTGGGGGTGGGCACAGGTCCCAGGAGTGGTCTTAGCACAGGGTGATGATGAAGGTGCCAGAGAGCAGCTCTGGGATGAATGGGGGCCCCAGGCTAGGGCTGGGGGAACAGTGTCACCTGCCTGACAGGTGGGGGCAGTCGCACCTCTCGGGTCAGAGGTAATCATTAGATGGGGCTGGGACAACAGGGTTAGACTAGGGGTCAGTGGTTAAATCAATGCAGGAAGCTTCCTCAGGTGCTGGCCTGGATTCTTCTTCGGAGTTTGAGAGGGGCCTGGAGCCAGAGAACCACTTGCCTGCACAAGCACAGCACATCCCATGCCCAGAGCAGCACCGGGCGAAGAGGGCTCTGAGCACACCCATTATTGTTATCACGTGAGTCACCTGCTAGATGATCATCACTGCCAGACACAGCTGATGCTCAGCCATCTCTTTCCTCTTCCTGGTTTGCCCGATTCTAAACCTTTCTTTCTTCCTCAGCCTGGGGACTGGGTATGAGCTGCCTGGCCGACTCACAACAGGCAAGATCTGAGCCCCATGTGTGTGGGGCCAACCTGGCTACAACTTCCTGGCCCCATTCTTCCTCCTTCCCAGGGCCCTGCTAGAGGCACCAGGGGCTGGCTTCTCCCACTGGGGAGGACGTGCCATTGGACCAGGCAGCCGAGGACCTGCCTCCCTGGCCAAGATGGGTGAGAAGGGCACCCAGGAAATCAGGCCACCTTCTCCAGTCTGTCTACCCAGGTGTTGGGAAGCCCGGTGGCACAGCAGGGCCAAGAAGGAACCCAGAGGTCTGACCCCGTGTCTGCTAGGACGTGCCCCCCCCCCCCCCCCCCCAGCCACAGGGAGGGTCTGTAACAGCATTTCTGGAGGGCAGTCAAGTAACTCCTTAAAAAACCTGAAGAAAAAACAGCTTTGCTACCAGGAATGCCCCTATTCGGACCCTTCCTGGGGAAATGAACCCAGAGCCACATCAGGTGGCAAGCCTGGGACTATCTGCATGTGTGTACGGGGGCGGGGAGAGTTGGGTGGCACACTGTGATTGTTCTGCTACATACTGAACAATTCACAGCCACACAGGTGCTCAGCTCAGGTGCCTGGGCTGTGAACTCAGGGTGGCCCCGGCTCTGCAGCCAGCCTGGCCTGTCCACAGGCCTCCCCAGTGTCCCTCGGCCCCACAGGTTTTCTTGCTCAGTACATAGCCCAGACAGGCCTTATACCATCCCTCATCCTGCTGCTGAGACCCCAGATTTCTCAACAGACAGCTGGCTGTGTGACCATCTGGCTCCTGCTGCCCGCTGTCCTGTGAACCTCCCAAACCCTCTCTGCACAGGATGGCCAGGCTACACGAGGCCCATGGCAGCCCAGGCGCTGCCCTCCTCCTGCCAGGCCATTCCCTTGGCTTTCCCTGCCTCCTCTCAGTGTCTGTGCCTGGAACTTGTTCCTATGCCCATGCACTGCCCCTCCTGTGAGCCTCAGCTTGGTCGGATCTGTGTCTCTAGCCCCCAGTGCTGGCCTGAGACATAAAGGATTGCAGAAGGCTCTGGGCCAAGACCTCTGAGTCATTCACTGATGCCCGGTGTGAGAACACAGGGTACAAAGGGGCTGCCTGTGCAGAGTGAGCTAACATGGGTGCACGGGGCACTGTGGCACCCTCGGCATCATGTGGAGCTGGTGCTCAGGCTCCTGGCAGTAACCTCCTGCAGCGCCCCTGCCCCAGGCCTGCTCTTCAGCACCTACCCAGGTTGACTGGCGGGGCTCCAAGGGAGCCAGACACGAGTTCTGGCGGCCGGGCTCGATGCCTGTCCCCAGCTGCCCTGTCCTTGTCCTTGTGCTTCTTAGACTTCTTCTTGGACTTGCCGCGAGACAAGCCACCGTGGGGCCTGCTGGGCTGGGCGCAGTCCTTCAGCAGGGGAAGGCTAAGGCAGGACGCAGGGGCTGGGGTGGCCATTTCCCCGTGATCACAATCCCGGCCGCTGTGGCCCAGGTCATTGCTGACATCAGCCAGAGGGTCGTGTGCCCTCGGAGGATCCAGCCGTGGGGGGAGGTGGGCATCTGTGCCCGCCAGTGGGCCAAGGGTGGGCAGCAGGGCCTCCCGGCCATGGGGCGCATTCAGCTTCCCATTGGCGGCAGGCTGAGCTCTCTGGGTGAAGTGCGATATCCTTGGTTTCTTGTTGGCCAGGGGGTCAATGAAATCAGGAGGCTGAGGACGCTTCTGGGAAGAAAGAGAGATCATATTAGAGGGGAGCCTGTAGCTGAAGTGGCTGGCATCCCTGGGACTTGGCAGCAACAGGCCAACCTGAGCTAAGTGAGCAGCAGTGCCCACCTGCAAGGCCTACTCCAGCCACACAGGGGCGCCCACACACCAGTTAGGCCTTTGGTGCCCATCCCAAGGACACACGCAGAGGAAGGAAGGGCAGCTACGTCATCAGAGTACTGGCCCAACCACCTTCAGAGACTGGACTAAAATGTCGCTGTGTTCAGCACCTTCCCCAGATGACAAGCCAAATCTGAGGGACACAGGGCGCCCCAGTAGCTGAGACCCATCACCCCAAACCCCTGACTACTTCAATCTCACGGCAGCCCATTGACATGGTGCAGGTCTCACATGCCCATTTCACAGATGATTAGACTGAGGTATGTGAGAGGCAAGGACAGAGCGTAGAAGGGGAACCAGCACTGGGAAACAGCTAAAGAGAGAAAGACTGCAGATGGCAGGCCCAGGGCAGTGGGTAGGAGTGAAATGAGGCCTCACAGCTGGGGTGTGCATGGATCTGGGGTGTGTTGGGTGCTCCAGGCCAGAGGAGGAGGAGGAGGAGATGAGGGAGAGAGGGAAGAAGAGGCGGGTGAAGAGGAGGGAGAAGTGGAGGGGGAGGAAAGGGGCCCGAATGTGGGACTCCCAAGTCAGAGCACAAAGGTGGGGATAATTTTTACCAAAAAGCTTAAGCAGTGATGAAAGGGGCACAGCCAAAGAACCCCAGTCAGAGCCAGGCGAGTGCTGCCCCCATCCAGCCCTGCCGCCCTTCCTGGCTACTGCCTAAAATGCAGCAGCCGCTGCTCACAGGCCCGCTAGGTGCCATTCTGTCCCGCAGCCAGCACACAGGACTTTACGCATGACAGGCCAGAGAACACGAGGCTCAGGCAGTCCAGTGCTGTCCTCCCTTGGCCACTGCTGGGAGGTGTCCAAGGGAAGCACACCCAGGTCCTGGCCAGGCCTCCCGGACAGCTAGCTGCTCATTGGTTGAAGAAATGTCCCAGGCTTTGAGCCAAGAGCTCAACAGGCTCCCAAACACCAGGATTGGGCCAGGCCCCCGGCTCTGGCTGAGACCACGCTCCTCCTCCTCCACAAGCACCAGCAGCGCCATGTTGTCATGCCCACGCCCACCGCTCCTACCTGGGGGGGTGAGGCCGAGCTCCCGTGCTCTCTCGGAGGGCTGGCGGCAGCAGGTTCTCCAGGGAGGCCACCTGCACTCTGGGGCTGGCACAGCTTTCTGCGAAGGAGAATCAGGCTGGGTGGTGGCTGGCAGCAGCACCCGAGGCACACCCAGGCCCACGGGTCTCTGCACTGACACCACACTTCCACCTTTGCCGAGTGGTATGGGGAGGGGCTGCTGCCCTGAACCAGAGGAGGGTGAGCATAACAGGTATGTGGGGGCCTGGTGGGCAGAGCTGCCGGAGTGCAACCTGTCCTAGTTTTATCCATGGCTGCCCGTCAGCTGTGGCCTCACTGCCCAGAGGACTGCCCACCTGGTGTCCTGTGCCCAGAGAAGGATCAGCTAACCACCCACTCATCTGGACTCCTGCTGCAGGGAACCATATAAAACTGACCAAACACTCCAGGTCTGTACTGTTTACCCATGGAAGCTGGGGCTCCGGGGTGCTGGCCACTCAATGTTTACCCTGATAATGAGGCTGACTGCAGAAACCTAGAGAATAGAAGGGAACTGCGACACCCTGGTCTGTGACAGGAAGGCCTCCTGGGTTCAGCACCTCCTTCCTGAGAGCACAGGCCACAGCACCTCCTTGTGGATGACAGGGGTGGCTACTGGTCCACCTGGACCTGAGCAGAACAACGCAGCCAGGGATAGAAGAAGGGTCAGACACCCCAAAGCTTGATGCCAGCCTGGTGCTGTGTGTGGTGCTGAGGGCCCTCCTCCGGCCCAGCAGGGAGACTGAGGTCCACGTCTGCGCTGCTTCAACCAGTGACACGCAAGCCTGACTCCCTGACCAATGGCCACACTCCAAACCACTGCGCTACCCCCTGCTTGAGGTCCAAGGAGAGAGCCACAGGAAAGGTGCCCAAAACATGCAGGCACTCGCTAGGCAACACGGTCCCTGTGGTTAAGGAGGGGCAGGCTTGCTGTCCAGCCTCAGGGAAGCCACCAGAGCTGTGGTTAAAGACTGAAAACCAAAGACAGGCATTTCTTTCACTCTCTTTCAAGTTCCCCACTAAAGGCATGGAGAGGAAAGGGAACAAGAGAACAACAATATTTAACACTAACGCAGAAATATGGGCTCCAGGAAACCCAGTCCCAGGCCACAGAATCCTGAGGCCTGGGGGCTGCAGCCTCAGGGACCTCAGAGGAGGCGCTCCCACCAGGCTGTTCCTGCGCAGCTGCGCTGGGGCCGGATCTGCTGCAGAGCCCACAGCAGCCCAGGAGGAGAGCCTGGGAGGCTGCTGGGGCCACGCCTGGATGCCAGGAGGGACAGGCGTGTGGCCCCGGGAGAGGAGGAAACAGAGAAGCCCCCCAGAAGAGTCAGAGCCCAGAGGAAAGTCCTGAGGAGAAGGGGGCTTCTAGGCAACAAATGTTAGGCTCCACAATAGACAGAAAAATTCATTTGAAAGGAAGGACTGGAAAGGGATGAAAACTTTAACTCAACAACAACAACACACCAGTCTTAGTATCTTCAGAAAGACAAAGGACTTGTATCACATCTCTCCAAAGAAGATACGCAAAGGGCAACAAGCACACAGAAGGTGCTCAGCATTGTTCTTCACCAGGGAAATGCAAATCAAACTCACAGTGAGATACACTTCACACCCACTAGGACAGTTAAGACTAAAACATCAGGAAGTAAGTGTTGGTGAGGATGTAGAAAACTGACTTCTGCTCCTGCTGGTGGGAATGTAAAATGGTGAGCACAGTGGTTTTTCAAAAAGTTAATCATAGAATTACCATGTGGCTCAGCACTTCACTCCTTGGTATATGTTTAAAGAGAACTGAAAATCCATGACTACAAAATCCTTGGACACAAATGTTCATGGCAGCACAATTACACCAAGAGGTGGGGACAACCCAGGTATCCATTGAAAAGATGAATAGCTGAAACCGGTTTGGCTCAGTGGATAGAGCGACTGCCTGCGGACTGAAAGGTCCCAGGTTCGATTCTGGTCAAGGGCATGTACCTTGGTTGCGGGCACATCCCTACTAGGGGGTGTGCAAGAGGCAGCTGGTCGATGTTTCTCTCTCATCGATGTTTCTAACTCTCTATCCCTCTCTCTTCCTCTCTGTAAAAAAATCAATAAAATATATTTAAAAAAAGAAAAAAAGAAAAGATGAATAAATAAAATGTGGCCCATCCATCTAACAGATTATTTGGCTATAAAAAGGAATGAAGAACTGACTTATGCTACAACCTGGATGAACCTTAAAAGCATTATGAGTAAAGAAGCCAGAGACAAAAGGCCACATGGTGTATGATCCCATTTATATGAAATGTCCAGAAGAAGCGAATCCATAGGAAGAGAAAATGAATGGCCAGGAGTTAGGGGAGGGCAATGAGGGAGTAACTGCTAACGAGGAGTCTTCTTTGAGGTGATAGAAATGTTCTGGAATTAGAGATCATGGCTGCACAACACTGTGAATGCACTAAATACCAATAAGTTGTATACTTTTTGTTGTTGTTGTTAATCCTCACCCAAGGATATTTTCCATTGATTTTTAGAGAGAATGGAAGGGAGAGAGAAACATAGGTGTGAGAGAGACATATCAATTGGTTGCCTTTGCACATGCCCCAACCAGCTTGCAATCAAGGTACATGCCCTTGACCGGAATCAAATGGGGGACCCTTCAGTCCCCAGGCTGACACTCTTTCCACTGAGCCAAAACAGCTTGTGTTAAGTGAACTATATCTTAATAAAGCTATTTTTAAAAAATATATATATTTTATTGATTTTGTACAGAGAGGAAGGGAGAGAGATAAAGAGTTAGAAACATCGATGATAGAGTCATCGATCAGCTGCCTCTTGCACACCCCCTACCAGGGATGTGCCCGCAACCAAGGTATATGCCCTTGACCGGAATCGAACCTGGGACCCTTCAGTCCCCAAGCTGAAGCTCTATCCATTGAGCCAAACCAGTTTCGGCAATAAAGCTATTTTTTTTTTTAAATTTCCTTAAGAGTAAATTTAAAACGGCATCACTCCCATGGATAAGAACATATGATATATCCAGCTGGTGTGGCTCAATTGGTTGAGCATCGTCCCATGCACCAGGGCGTTGCCTGCACAATTCCCGGTCAGGGCACATGCCCACGTTGTGGGCTCAAATCCCATGAGAGGGCTTGCAAAAGACAGCCAATCGATGTTTCTCTCTCTCTCCCTCTTTTTTCCCTTTCTCTGAAATCAATAAAAACATATTTATTTTAAATATAAATAAAAGAACATGATGCTATAAAAAGAGAATAAAAGGACTCCTGGGAACTACAAATGATGGCCAAAAGGACAGGTTGGGAGAAGCCAAAGAAACTACCTAAAGAAAAAAGAGAGAAAAGATAACAGGGAAGACGATGGGAAGAGTCTGGGAGCAGAGTGCCCCAGTTGCAGAACTAGAGGAAGCAGGAGGAAGGATAGTGAGACCCTTTCCCAATCACATAAGAACAGGAAGGACAGGTAAGTTTTCAGACCATGGGGGCCATGTTGCCCCCCTGCTCCAGATCACCTGCAAGGCTGCCCATGTGGATGTGTGCACAGGGCTGGATGGGGAACGTCCGAGTGCCATTTCCTACTGACCATACACACACAAGTGCACACACACTTGTATGCAAACATGCATATGGGCTTCTCACTCTCAGCCATGCCCCTTCCTGGAAATTCAGTGAGGACAAGGCCCTGAGGTCTAGGAACTTAGGCACCTGGTGAGAAGCTCTAAAGGGACAGATAGGCCAAAACCGGTTTGCCTCAGTGGATAGAGCATCAGTCTGTGGACTGAAAAGTCCCAGGTTCGATTCCGGTCAAGGACATGTACATTGGTTGTGGGCACATCCCCGATAGGGGGTGTAAAGGAGGCAGCTGGTTGATGTTTCTCTCCCATCGACATTTCTAGCTCTCTGTCCCTCTTCCTTCCTCTCTGTGGAAAATCAATATATTTAAAAATAAATAAATAAATAAATAAATAAATAAATAAATAAATAAATAAATAAAAATAAAAGGATAGAAGCCTCGCTGTGCCCCTCAAGTGCCCCTTGCCACCTCAAAGTTCCTGGGTAGGCATAATCAGCCATTTCAACACTGGACCTTTTTTTTTTAAACCAAAAATTAGGTGATGAATGAAAACACCTGCCGGAGGGGACAGTGGCAACCCAGCGTGTTTAGCTGGGACACAGATCGCCAGGGAGGGGACATGGGAGTGTCGCTCCCACAGAGACTGTCTCCTTTAGCTCCCAGCACCCGGAAACCTTGGACTGGGGATGAGTGCCCTGCAGGGCTCAGGAGGAACTTGGGGTTCACCGAGAGTGACCCCAACTCAGCTTTGTTTTCCAGATGCAATTACTGCTTTAAAGAGCTGAACTTAAAAGAGAAGAGGAAGAAAAAAAACACACAACAACTTCATAAAGAACTCCAGGTCCTGAGAAATCACTAAGGAACTAATTATTGTTCAGCTAGCCAGCAGAGAAGGAATCAACCGCTGGCTGACCAGGCCCCTCCTGACCTCTGGTCCTTCACCCTAGAGGGAGCATTTAACCTGCTTAGTCATGTCTGTGGGGAGCTTTGTTTTGTCTGCTTCACATTCTTAAATGGTTCTAAGAAGGCACAGCCTAAGCAGAAGCCCTTGGAGAGTGAAGTATGCGCTCGAGCCCACACAGCGGGGGTGCCTTCCCCCCAGCAGGAGGCCATGGTGGCTGTCCAGGCATGAGAAGGTGGCCAGAGTTCCCACGGGCCTTTCTCCCCGCTCTCAGCCCTGAAGCCTCTGGAACTAGACAAGGGCACCCAGCACCCTGAGATCTACTGAGGCCCAGGAGAGGTGGCCTTACCTGACAAGCACGCGCTTTAGCAGCTGCTGGTCCCCCTCTGAGTAGCCAGGCCAGTCCTTTTGCACATCCTTGTACATACAGTCCTTCAGTGTGCAAGTGCCATCCTTGGTATTCATGTTGGCCACCTGCAACACAGAGCCAGCGTCACTTCGTGGGCAGCATGGAGCATGGAGACAGACAGACAGTCCTGGATGGGAAGAGGGCAGCACCACTCCCCCAGCTCCTCTGCACTAAGTCCAGATACACTTCTCACAGCTGCTGGGGGCCGGAGTGACTCTAGAAAGGGGGCTACCATTTATAAACCCCATCATCAGCCTCCCTCTGCTATGGACTGAAAATTCATGTTATGGTATGTGGTAGTATTTGGAGGGGAGGCCTTTGGGAGGTGTTTAAATCATGAGAACAGAGCCCTCGTGATTGGGATTAGTCTCCTTATAAAAGAGGTTCCCTTGCCCTTCTGCCATGTAAGGACACAGTGTGAAGAGGAATCACCACGGGGGCCTTCAAAGCTACCCAATCTGCCACCACCTTGATCTTGCAAGTCCAGTTTCCAGAACTGTGAGAAGTAAATGTCTGTTGTTGGAGCCGTCCAGGTCCATGGGACTGCAACAGCAGCCTGAATGGAGGAAGACACCCCTCTAGGATTTGCAGCTACTGAGGCAGAGGCTGGGGTGCTAGCGCCTCCAGGGGCCGGACTGAGCCTACCTCCGATGCACCAGCCAGCTCTGCTCCCATTTGCCAATGAAAGCTGAGCTGGTCGCTAAGATGGGTTTTGAAGATGGGTTTTAAACACCCGCCTTAAGGGTGCTTGAAGTGCTGAAGGGCGCCCTGGTCGTCTACACATGCATGTGTAGCTGTGCTGCTGTTTCTCCCTATTACTGGATTCTGAGAGGACTTCATGTCACAGTGATTTCCACAAGGAACATTTTTAAAGGACTATCAGCTGTTGCCAATGCTAATATTACTCAGATGTTGAAATTATCTGGTAAGGATTTTTTAAAAAATCCTCACCAGAGGATATATTTTATTTTTTAAAGAGAAGGGAGGGCCGGGACCAGTTTGGCTTAATGGATAGAGCGTTGGCCTACAGACTGAAAGGTCCCAGGTTCGATTCTGGTCAAGGGCATGTTCCTTGGTTGTGGGCACATCCCCGGTAGGGGGTGTGCAAGAGGCAGCTGATCCATGATTCTCTCTCATAGATGTTTCTAACTCTCTATCACTCTCTGTGAAAAATCAATAAAATATATTTTAAAAAGAGAGAGAGAGAGAGAGAGAAGAGAGGGACGGAGAAACATTGACTGCCTCATGTTCATACGCCAACCAGGGATCGAACCTGCAACCCAGGTATGTGCCCTGACCGGGAATTGAACCTGAAACCTTTCGATGTATGGGTCAACACTCCAACCAACCAAACTACCCCAGCCAGGGCCACAAGGAGCATTTTTAACAGTTGAATAATATTCCACCAAATGGCCACACTGATTTCAAATATTTCTCCTTTGTTGGATGCAGTTGTTTCCAGTTTCTCTGTAGCATAAACAGACATCACCATGTGCAGGCTTTTCCATGCAGGCAACTGTTCTTTTTTTCACCAACTTCCAGAAGCGGGATTAATGGGTCAAAGGCTCTGAACACCTTTTACGGCTTTTGATACATTTTGCTCAAATACTCTCTAGAAGCATGACCAACAGGTCAACACTGCCACCATGAGGAGGAGCCCTTGGGTTTCTCTGAAGCCCAGCCGGCCCTGGAGACAGATGCCTTAAATGTTTCCACAGAAGGGAGAGAGGTTCCTTTGAGGAACGCAGTTTGTCAGTGCTGCTAACCAGATACTTGGTCATATGTGAGGCTGACCAGCCTAGGCAAGGTGCAGCCACAGGATTCCTGAAGACCTTCCCCTTCCCCAAGTTGACAGGGCCCCGCTGCCCCCCACAATCACTGGGGAGCACTACCTGGGCAGTGAACACAGAAGCACAAGGCAGATGGGGCCGTTCAGGAGAAATCAGAGCAGGCACAAGGAGGACGCTCTGCCTGTAGATGCTGGCTGGGCTACCTCCAGGAGGCTGCCAACAACCCAAGCTGATGGAGGAGCCATAGCCCATCACGGTGCCTCCCTAGTTCCAGAAGGGCCCGGAGCAACGAGAGCGTCCGGGGGTAACACAGCGGTTGCTCCAGGCTGGTCCATGCGCAGACCCGTCTCTAGAAAATGGAGTGTGGCGTCCTGCCGTGTCTAAGGGCCTCTCCGAGGGTAAACCTCGGGTGTATCTGTGTGCTCTGTCAGCTCTGTTTCACATTCGGGGTTTGAGGGTCTCTAGTGTTTCTCCTTCATTTCAGGCATAAGCAAGGCAAGAGGGGAGGGCGGGAGTGAGGACATTCTTAAGAACGCCACACCAGAGGCTGAGGGCCTAGCCTGACAGCAGTGAGGGCTGCAGGCACACCCAGGGGCAGGCATGGGTCCCACCTGTATCTTCAGTCCTGACTCACACCTGACAGCTCCACCAAACTCCCCTCATCCCTACCTTGGTCTCCCCGTGCTACAGAGAAAGGCTCTGGGGGCACCTTAAATGTGCTTACCTTTTATTTGTGAGGACAAGACTGACACGTTTGACTTTCCAAGGAACTGAGCCCCCTGGGAAGGGTGGTTCTGGTTCTGCAGCTTTCTAGAGCTTTGGCAAGCCCCTGAGCCAACTCCTGAACTCCCATGGAGAAAAATCACTGCTTGGTCCTTCTCAGCACAAACTATGAGCTGGGGTTGGTGCCGCAGGAGGCCAAAGCCACACATGGGTGCCAAGTAAGAGCACATGGGAGCCCCCAATATACTGGTGATGTCAAGTGTCAATAATTACGAAAGCCCTGGTAATACAGGAGATGTCTTCCCAGACAAAGATAATGGGTGCCCCAGAGATAATGGGGGGGGGGGGGTGCCTGGGCCCAACCCAGATCTTCAACCATGCATGAAACGAAGCTCCAACTTTTCCACAGGGGGAAACTTTTCTAGAGGCCTCTTTTCCCCACCCCTACCCTTTACCGTGAACTCTCTGGGGCTAGGGGTAACGAGGGACCCCAGCTGGAGCATGGCGCTGACATTCTCCTACCAAACACGCTGCATGGTTCACAAGAGCCTCGGGTTGCATGAGGAAGGAGAGAATGAACACCAAAAGGCCCGCTGAAGAACTTGGCAAACATGAAAAGTCATCCTCAGGTACAGCTACCATCTCGGCAGGGGCTTTCTGCCGCAAGAGGCACGGGCCAAGTACCCAGAGTGTCGGAGGCAGAAAACAGGAAGAACAGGTGAGCGGGTGGAGGGGAACTGGAGAGGCTCGACCACACCTCCACCTCGGGTGCTGGCTTGACTGTCCTCACACCACCACCATGAAGTGGCATATCAGCATGGCCTGGCTGACGTGGTGAAGCCAGAGCAAGCCTCTCACTTCCGGGGGTAAGACACAGCCACCTCCCAGAATCCTGGGAACCAGGGCAGGGCCTCGGGAAGGTGGCTGGGCTCACCTCACTTGCTCCAAAGCACAGGCGGTTTCTTAGTAGCAGGCTCACCTGCCAGCACCATGTTCCCACCAGGTAAGCCCCAGGCACCACAAGAGGTGCTGCTGCCGTGCCCCAGCCACAGACGGAACCCAGAGGTCCAGAGGTGAGGCCTCCTGCCTGTGATCATGGCTGGTGAGGGCTCTCACTAACATGCGCATTCCCTGGTTCCACTCAATTCTAAAAAGCTTGTGCAAATGAAGGCTTGGATCTCCTGTGCAGTGCCCGCTGCCTATGTGCCACAGGATATTAAGGAACAGGGTGCTGGCCTGGCTTTAAGCTGACCTCAAGACACCAGAGACGAGATGACATACTCCCAATCCTTTGTGCGTCCAGACCGTCTGCAGAGGCTGCTCACAGGCTGGCTGAATCCCATCCCGCCCCAGCCCAGCCAGCCCTGGGTAGGCATGCACCTGCTGGAGGAGGCTGTCCAGCGTGTCCTTGTCTGCCTGCGCCAGGCCGTCCTTCTGTAGCCGCAGCAACAGTTCAGCCTTCCGGTAGGGCCTCAGTGCCAGAAGATGTAGCACCCGGTCACGGAAAGGCCTCTGAGATACCCCACCGCCCCCGCTAATACCACTTTTCTTGATGGCATTTGCCAGGTTGATGGGGGTCGCCCGCTTCCGGGAGGGCACAGTATCCGTCGCCCCTGGGGCTGGTTTCCTAAACTGAACCTTCTTGCCTGCAACGAGAACCAGGGTGATAGGTAAGTTAAGAATTGGAGGGGGTGCCGAAACCGGTTTGGCTCAGTGGATCGAGTGTCGCCCTGTGGACTGAAAGGTCCCGGGTTCAATTCCGGTGAAGGGCATGTACCTTGGTTGCGGGCACATCCCCAGAAGGGGATGTGCAAGAGGCAGCTGGTCGATGTTTCTCTCTCATCGATGTTTCTGACTCTCTATCCCTTTCAATTCCTCTCTATGTAAAATCAATAAAATATATTTAAAAAAAAAAGAAAAGAAAAAAAAAAAGAATTGGAGGGGGTGAGAGGGTGGCCATGGTGTCCCACTGCCTGGGGCTGATGCTGAGTTCCTGAGTGTGGAAAGCAATGACCAAGAGCACCACACTCCTGCCAAGGCAGCGTGCCTAGCCCAGTCTGCTCATTGGAGATCCAGGGTGGCGGAGAGCGCCACCTGCTGACCACACACAGCTCACTGGGCACTTGCAAGCTCAGAATCAGGAGCAAAGTATAGGCATGTTTAGAGCCATAACTGACTTCATCCTGGGCAATCTAAATCCTGGGGACCAAAACGCTGACCATAGGGAGAAGGGGCTGGTCTGTGAGTCCTTTGATGTTAAATGGAGGGGGATCCCTGACCTGCCAAGGCAGGCGTCCCCTGCGACTACACTTGGGAGCCCTGTGCTGGTCCCATGGGGTTCGCCATTCTCTTTTATGGAAAAGTAGGGAACAGAGGTGCCAGGGCTGCTTGGGTAGCTGCTCTGGAGAACCCAGGGTGTTAGCTGCTCCCCAGCTCTGGCTCCAAGTGCTTGCTCTTTAGGCAGACATGGTTGTGCCTAGAGCCCTGGGGCAGCAGGCCGCTCTGACATTCTCCTGGTATAGACAAGGGGGTCCGGCATGGCTGCCCCTCCATCGAGCCAGCAGACACTGCTCTCGAGGGAGGAAGTTGTTAATTCTGTCTGGATGCTACACCTGACACCAAGGGAATGTGGATGGCTGAGTGAGATCAGCACATGCCCTAAACCCTTGGACCAGAAACCTTTCCATGATGACTTCTTTTTGCTCTTCTCCCTCTAATCTGATCTGTCAGTTTAACAAAGGCAGAAGGGCTTTGTGAATCTGCAGGCCTTCCAGCAGGGCATCAATGAATCTGCAGGCTTTCGGGAGGGCCCGACTCTGTCCCTAGAGGATCCCGCTGACAGTGTGACATGAGATGGGGAGAGACCAAGTACAGCCAGACAGCATCCTAAGAGGCCAGATGATTGTTTCCACTAAAACATAAACTGTTGCAAAAATTCTCATCGTATACAAAATGGTCCAATAAGACAAATCTTGGCCAAGTTTTTAGCTGAAAGACCCAGAAATTCACTAAGATGTCTATGAATGTCTCTGCATCTTGAGGTGAAAGCAAGTAGGTGAAGCTTTTCCTGGATTCTGACCCCAGCGGCGGGCTCAACACTGACCAGCAGGACGAACTCCTGCACAGACATCTGGAATTTCATTCAGAGCCAACCCAATTGCCAACTAGGCTTTCTTTGGGGGTATGTGAAACCTCCCACCATTTCTTAAAAAAGAAAAATCCCACGGAAACTGGTTTGGCTCAGTGGATTCGGTCTGTGGACCGAAAGGTCCCAGGTTCAATTCTGGTCAAGGGCATGTGCCTTGGTTGCAGGCACATCCCTGGCAGGGGGTGTGCAGGAGGCGGTTGGTCGATGTTTCTCTCTCATTGATGTTTCTAGTTCTCTATCCCTCTTCCTTCCTTTCTGTGGAAAATCAATAAAATATATTTTTTTAAAAAATTCCAGCCGAAACCGGTTTGGCTCAGTGGATAGAGCGTCGGCTTGGGGACTGAAGGGTCCCGGGTTCGATTCCGGTCAAGGGCATGTACCGTGGTTGCGGGCACATCCCCAGAAGGGGGTGTGCAAGAGGCAGCTGATCGATGACTCTCTCATCGATGTTTCTAACTCTCTATCTCTCTCCCTTCCTCTCTGTACAAAATCAATAAAATATATTTTTTTTAAAAAATTCCATAAAGCCATCGAGGTCCTCGTCTGCTATAAGCTGGTTCATGCCTCTTCTGCCTAATGCCCGTTTCCCTAGGAATAACTTCAAATAACATCTCACTTCCATCTAGGTCTAGGTGAGAAGGCTGCAGCAGGATGCTGAGCTTTCTGAATAAACTGTACTTTTTATCCCATTTTTAATATTTTCACCAAAATTATTTCTGAACAAATGCTGAGTTGCTGGACCCTTCCAGGCAAGCAAGGACCAATGCTTTTCCTTTCAGGTCTCAGTCGACAGTCACTGGCTGGCCCCAACACAGCACAGGCCACTGTGGGTGCACCTGGTGGTCTGTATCCTACGAGGCATCTCAGACTCGGTGAGGAGTCAGCTGGGCATGTGAGAACAAGAGGTGTGGCCAGAGGAAATATGGCAACCCTGTGTTCATGAAGCATGTCTGTCTCTGGCCAGTAAAGGTCCCCGAGACTATGGCCTGGGAGAGAGGCCAAGGATTCAAATTCTCTGTTTCAGGTCCCGAGTCCACCTGGGGGCTTGGGAGGCAGCAGATGGCATAGCCCCAAGGTGACTGGCAGGACCTTCTTTCTAACCAGACATGGACCTGGCTGGGCCTGCTCAGGGGCTGGCCCACACCTATGCTCCCGGCCTGGACAGGCTCTGGATGCCTCCTACTCCCCAACAGCTGCCTGAAAGGCATAATCCGCTCACGCCCAAGTGGAGCCTCCAGAGTTGAAGTCCCTGGTCCCCATCCTCACCCAGGTAGCGGCCTCCAGGCTTGATGACAATGGCACCCCGACTCCGTGTCTCCTCCTCGGCTTGTGCCATGCTCTGCCGTGCCTTCTGGTAGGAGTCATCGGTGGCACACACTGTGATTTTGTCCTGGATGCTACCCAAACAGTCCAGGTGGATATCCCCATGGCTGCAAGACAAGGGGCCAGGAGCCAAGATGAACACCTGGGAGACGGAGATATGGTCTTGGGCCCGAGACACCCCACCCCCCGCCGCCAGGAAACAGGGCTCAGCACTGATGCAGACATATGGTTTCCACAGGGCACATCTTTACCCGGAAGAAACAAGGGGGCCAAGGCCCCTCGGTCAGAGACACAATGCAAGTACCTACACTCTGGACGCAATGGAAGCAGCCAGAGGGGCTCAATCAAGGAATGGGGGCACTGGGAGGAGGCAGCGGGCCAAAAGCGGTGGGCAAACACCTGCACAGGAGGGTAGGGGGCGGGGAGGGGGGCTGGAGAGGCAGGCTGTCCCTCTTGGCCTCACCTGGAGAAGTACTGCTGGATGCAGTCGAAACTGCCCTGGGGGCTGTCCCGGCCAATGTTGGAGAGGTAGAAGGAGAAGATCCGAGCCTCTGAGGGGTAGTCCGGCTGGGGGATGGAGATGTGCTGCATGGAGACAAGGGGGCGTCACTGAGCACCCAAAGCATGGAGGGATCGTGGCACAGACCAGCGGCTGGATCCCAACTGTCCAATGTCCGCTGCTAGCACTTCAATTCAAAACACCTCTGCTTTCCTGGCAGTGACAGGACTCTGGGCTGGCCCCCATCACCCGTCCCCAGTAATGTTCAGGGTCCTCTTTCCCACAGTCTGAGAAGTACAGAGCGGGTAACACACACGGAGCCAGGGATCGAACCCAGATCTGGGCCATGATTCGGTTTCCTCACCCACCAAAAAGGGCAGATCCGGCCAAGGACATGCTCAAAGGTAAAAGGAGGCCTAGCTGGGTTTCTCAGTGGTTAGAGCATTGGCCCACAGACTGCAGGGCCACAGGTTCTATTCTGGTCAAGGGCATGTACCTTGATTGCATTCAATCCCGGACCCAGTCAAGGTATGTGCGGGAGGCAATCAACTGATGTGTCTTACATCCATGTTTCTCTCTGACTCTCCCCCTCCCTTCCACTCTAAGTATCAATGGAAAAAATATTCTCAGGTGAGGATTAAAAAAAAAAGGGGGGGGGGCATGGGTGATGGGATGAGACAAGATGGTGTCAGCAGCCAGCAGTGCACGCTGGGCAGCCAAGATGCTTTGAGCTTTGCTCCACTTAGGGACCTCTCTCCGCCTCCTCCCTGGGGATACAAACCCCACCGAGTGTCTGTCCACTGTCCTGTGGCTGTGAACAGGCTTCTGAGGGTCACCAGGGAGATGCAACCACAGCCAGTGCACACCTAGCATGCAGCTGCCCAGATCGTGGCGGGAAGCCTGCACACCAGTCAGCAAAATAAAAAGCAGTTTCCGGGGACACTGAGCCAGATGTGGTGGCTCCTCCTTGCCCATATCTGCTCAGGGGGCAGTGGCTGCAGAGGGTGTCAGTCCCCACTGAACCGTCACCCCTGAGAGAAGGGGAGAAAAATCCGGCCTAAGTTCTAAGGTACTGGTGGCCCTGGGTAGCTTCCACCCTACCTATCCCACCCCAGTTCGTGCAGCCGTGAGGCAGACTCAACCCCACTCATATAGGCAGATGGGAAGGACAGACACCACCTCTGGCTGCAAAACGGAACTCTGCAACTATGCAGCCACAGCCATGACAGGCACAGCCCACACTGGATCAAGACAGGGCAGACATCTGCCCAAGGACAGGGTGTAGGACACCACTCATCACAGCTTCAGGATGCTCCCTGGAACCAGCAGAGAGCTGACGGTGGGACCAGGACATGTGCAGAGGCCAACTCACCGCGCTGCAGACGCCCTACCCGAGCTTGAGCAGGGAACGGCTACCATGCTTCCCTCTGGGCACTTCACTGTGACCCTTCCACCCTATGCGGGCCTTTTCCACTGGGCACATGTGCCCACTTCCAAAACTTGTCCCAGAGTAGCAGAGGGCCCAGCACTGAGCCCAGAGGCCAGTCTGTGCAGGAAAGTGGGTGACACAGGACTTGAAACAATGCTCAGAAGAGCTTGGTCCTAGCTCGTGACAAGGGAAGACATACACAGAAGTGCTTGTGGCCTGTGTCCTTGGGACAGCTGGGGGGTGGGAGGGAGGTGTGCTGGGAGCGGTACCACTGTATGGCATCCTCTGGTTAATGGTTTGTTGCTGGTTAATAATTACCAATCTCTGGGAACCAGCTAGGAAACCATCCAGCTGAGCACAAATGGAATGCAGTTGTCTCTGTGCCAGGGAGCTTGGCATGTGTTCCAGGACATGGCCTGCAATGCAGCAGCCATAGACATGCCCTCTGGACTGCCTCAGAGCTACCAGTTGGTCTGAGTATAGGTAGTGGGTTTGGATATGTCTGATGGCAGCACTGGCACCAGGTTATGGGGGATGGGGACAAGTGTTTGTGGGACAGAAAAACGAGCAATAAACAATAAATATGCTGGTCCCATCCCAGATGCCCTGAGTGCCTCAGGCCTGAGGCCTGCAGGGGATGCCGCCTCCCCTGTGGCAGTTAGTCCTGGTTAGAAGTCTTTCACCTCCACCCTCTGAAATCTGTCCCGTCAGCCACTGCGCTCCCCAGGTCTCTGGAAGCAGGTGCTGGTGAGTGTTCTGGAGGCAAATCAAGTCCCTAGTGGGGGTGGGAGCAACATGGTGGGGGACAGCACTGGATATTCCTTCAGGCAAAAGGAGGAAAACAGGTGGATATGGGAGCCAAACGCCAATGACCAGGTCCTCTCTTGCCAGAAGGATTATCAGGAATCATCAGTTTTCTTCATTTTTTTTATATCTTTAAAAAATAATTATTTATTGTTGAAAGTATTATATATTGTCCTCTTTTTCCCCTCCCATTGGCCCCCTCCATCCTGCCCCTACCCCCCACCCTGGCCCTCTCCACCTCATTGTCTGTATCTTCATTTTAATTTCCAGGAACCGTTCTGGGGAGTTAAAACTGCGGCTAAGCATGCCTTCTGGGAGCAAAGCAGCCCCTTCTGCCGGCTGGCAGATCCCCAGGGCCCTTTCTAAGCACCTTCTTCTCTTCCCTCTGCAGGGGGCTCAGAAGAGCAATGCTCCACCTTTACCTGCCCCCTGCCCCCAGGCTCCCAAGGTTCCAACTGCTCAACTTTGGTGTATGATGTCTCCAGACTCATAAACCCCATTCTAGAGATATTTGTAAGATATTTCCAGCCCTAACCGGTTTGGCTCGGTGGATAGAGTTTTGGCCTGTGGACTCAAGGGTCCCAGGTACGATTCTGGGCAAAGGCATGTGCCTTGGTGGCGGGCACATGCCCGGTGGGGAGTGTGCAGGAGGCAGCTGGTTGATGTTTTTGGTTCTATATCCCTTTCCCTTCCTTTCTGCAAAAGGTCACTAAAATATATATATATATATTTTAAAAATATATATTACCGAAACCGGTTTGGCTCAGTGGATAGAGCGTCGGCCTGCAGATTGAAAGGTCCCAGGTTCGATTCCGGTCAAGGGCATGTACCTTGGTTGAAGGCACATCCCCAGTGGGAAGTGTGCAGGAGGCAGCTGATTGATGTACCCCTCTCTCATCGATGTTTCTAACTCTCTATATCTCTCCCTTCCTCTCTGTAAAAAATTATATATATATATATATATATATATATATATATATATATATATATATATAATTTCCCAACTATCCCTGGTACCAATAACACAGCAACAAGCACCTTGTGGCTCAATCTTGAGCACGTCCTAATAGACATGGTTCCTACATACTGACACTGGCCAAAGGTCTGTGACCGGCCCTATCAGACCTTGTTCTAGAAATTGCAGCTCATGTTTCTCACCACAGCCCAGGAAAACGCCAAGGACAAAACCCTACCTCTCCTGCTTCATTCAACTGGAGAGTTCTGGAGTGGGGCTGGCCAGGCGGGGTGCTTTACCAGCTGTCAGGGGTTCACAACTCAGAAGTGACCCCTTGACAGCAGAGGACCAGTCAGCTAGCCCAGTGCCCCTGAGAGCGCAGAGAACACAGATGTGAAAACGTACCCCCAAAATGGACAGGTGATTATTCTGCTCCAGGAGACAGTCCTGGAGGCCAGACATTCAGGAGGGGCCTAGCTCTTCAGGGAATGTGGTGAATGCCGCAGAGTGCACTGGGCTACTGTGGCCACCAGAGGGTGCCACAGAGCCAGTCTGGGAGCAAGCTCCAGCCTATGTTGGGAGGTGGTGGGGATGCTGTGACCCTGTGCCAGCTGAACCACACTCATGTCTGAGGGGGAAGAGCACCGGGAGCCAAGAGTGAGCTCATCCTGTGCCATAGGGAACACACTGGTCCTCCTAAAGCCACGTTAATGTACACATCACCCTCTAGGTCAAGCGTGCCAAACTCACAGCCTGCTGCAAGTTTGACATGATTGCTCTAGGTCAGTGTTTCCCAAAGGGTGGTACACGTACCCCCAGGGCTCGGGAAGAGTTTGGTGGGGGTACGCGTTGCACCGGAGTTTGGTGGGGATATGCACTGCACCGTGCTTACCTGCGCCTAATTCTACGTTCTCATGAGTACGAGGGGTACTCAGCGATACGAAAATTGTAGGAGGAGTACACATATGTCAAAAGTTTGGGAAACACTGCTCTAGGTGAACAAGGTCCCTATCTGGTAGAGGCTGAGGAATAGAGGAGAAAATTGGCCAAGGTCCCCAAGCTAAGAAGCCTACAGATGGGGTCTCAATCTTCAGTCTGTTAGCTTCATGGACCTCCGGGGAGTGGGTCCCTGAACACTGAAGCAGCCCATGTGCCTAAAGAGCCTGTTCCATCCAGCTCCGCTGGCCTCCTGCTCCTCCGTGCACACCCACATCCTGTTCCATTTCCAACCTTGCAGATGTGCAAAGAGCAAAACCGCTCCTTACTTCTCAGGGACATGTTGGCCCAGCTGTGCACATGCAATGGAGTGACCAGGAGAAGTGGGAGGAGAGCACCAAGGCACCCTACCTCCTCCCTGCCAGACTGGGTGATGGTGCACGTGCAGCCTGGCACCAGGCTAAGCCTTTCACACCTGGCTGGGGGGAGGGGCACATGTCCCATCAATGCCCAGGAGGAGGAGGAGGAGGAGGGAGAGGAGGAGAAGGAGGAGGAAGTACAGATGTCGCAGGGGCAGGCCCAGTGCCTGACTCTATGTAGCTAGCGGGGGAAAAACAACACATCCTGTCACACAGCTCATCCAACCCTCACGTAGACTCCCACAGGGAAGAGCCTTCTGATGAAAAATCATGGCCTGGGCTGCCTGGAGCTGCAACACAGCAGTCCATGCTGAAATCCTCTAGATACTCTGTTAAGCAAAAGAAAGCCAAGGAGGAAGAAAAAGTGGACAAAACATGATTCTAAAACTAACGTGGTGAGACCCCACATCTAGAATGAATGTGGCTCTCAGGCTTTCCATAGGAATTCAGGGACAGAGGGCATGGCCCAGGAGAAACTCATGGAGCATCTGGGAATGGTGGAAAGTGAACACTGACCAGAGTGGCCCCTTCTGTGCCCTGGCCTCATCTTCCCACAGGGGCTGAGGGACCAGGGCAGCCCCACCAACAGCCCTGGAGAAATGTCTCAGGAAGAATAAAGTGAGGTGGCAAAAGGGTGACCACCACACTCATGGGGCCAATGAATGACAGCTGTCCTCAAGAAGGCACAGGGGGTGGGGTTGTCTGGGTCTTTGGGTGTCTTGCCAACCTTTACTGGTACCAATGTGTTGGTCAGTTTGTGTGTCCTTGGCCAGGCCGCAGCCCCAGTGACCCCATAAGAGCTAACCTGGGTGTGTGTGGAGGTGTTCTGTAGATATCCATGACCAGCTGACTCTAAATAAAGGAGAGGACCCTCAATGGTCTAGGTGGGCCTCTCCCAATCAGCTGAAGGTCTTAAGAAGGAAACAGTCTGCCCTGCTGCATCGTGGCACTGGGTCCTGCCTGCCCACAGGCACATCTTGCTGTCTCTGTATCTGCACACGCACCGCCTCCGACAGGCTTCCCTATGGAGCATCCTGGCTCAGTGACACCACAGATCCCTCAGGTGGAAACTGACTTAGACACATGTGGCAGCTCTTCAGATAAAAAACAAAAGACTTTTGCCAAAACCGGTTTGGCTCAGTGGTAGGGCGTCGGTCTGTGGACTGAAAGATCCTGGGTTCAATTTCGGTCAAGGGCATGTACCTTGGTTGCGGGCGCATCCCCAGTAGGGGGTGTGCAAGAGGCAGCTGGTCGATGTTACTCTCTCATCGACGTTTCTAGCTCTCTCTCTCCCTTTCTCTCTGTAAAAAATCAATAAAATATATTTAAAAAAAAAAAAAAAGACTTTTAATGAAGGCTGGAAGAAGAACTAGTATTCCAAGGAGTGTTTGGTAGGTGGGTACTGATGGGATCCTAAGACTGGAGGGCAAAGATTGTAAACAACTTGCCCTTTCTTTCATTCCCTAATTTTTCTATTAATATGTCCATTTAGAATAAAGTACATTTCATAATAAAATGGGGGTGCTGAGTTTCTATAACTTCCCAACTCAGTACCAAAATGAGACAAGCACCCATGCATGGTCCTGGGTCCATAGAGGGACACTGCTTGGGCTCTGGAGCCACAGCTTTGAATTAGCTCAGACGCTGAGTCAGAATGCGAATTGGGGCCTGGAAGCCAAGTATGAATCTGCTATAGGAAGAAAGGGAAGGACCCTAGGACAGTGGTCAGCACACTGCGGCTTGTGAGCCACATGCGGCTCTTTGGCCCCTTGAGTGTGGCTCTTCCACAAAATACCACGCGCACGTACAATGCAATTGAAACTTCGTGGCCCATGCACAGAAGTTGGTTTTCGGCTCTCAAAAGAAATTTCAATCGTTGTACTGTTGATATTTGGCTCTGTTGACTAATGAGTTTGCCGACCACTGCCCTAGGGGGTGCTAGACAGGACACCTTTCTTCTGCTCACAGATAGATGACCATTTGTGGGCCCCAGGACCAGCCTGGGCACATCCAGGGGTGGAGCTTAGCCTGGCATGGGGCCTGGAATGGACGTGAATGGGACCAAATACCGCTGTGCCTCCTAACAAGTCATGACAGGCTCAGACTGTACCAGTCCCACAATTCCAAATATAAGGAACACAAAAACGACTCACCCCTTGGCTTCCTTGAAATCGAATTGATGGTCTCAGTGAAACAGAATCCTGAAAAACAAAACAAAAGATACCTATAAATCCAGAGCCTCACATCCGGTTACCTAAGGAGCACGGTAAAGACAGTGTGCGCTGCCAAAACTAGTTTGGCTCAGTGGATAGAGCGTCGGCCTGTGGACTGAAGGGTCCCAGGTTCGATTCCGGTCAAGGGCATGTACGTTGGTTGTGGGCACATCCCCATTGGGGGATGTGCAAGAGACAGCTGATCGATGTTTCTCTCTCATCGGTGTTTCTAACTCTCTATCCCTCTCCCTTCCTCTCAGTAAAAAATCAATAAAATATATTTTTTTAAATAATAAATAAATAAAAAGTGTGCTCAGAAAGGTGAGAGTGAACACAACTAAAAACTACAGGGAAGTTCTTTGAAGTAGGGTTTTGAAGGATCAATACGAGTTCCCTGACTGGCATGGGAACTGGGGCTGAGAGTAATTGAGTGGCCAAAAGTGAAGACACAAGCAGCCCCTCGCTGGTCTCCCAAACCCATCATCAGCCCATCACCTGCCTCCCAAACACCACCTCCAAGGGGAAATCAGAGTGGGTGAGCATCACTGGCCTGGAGGCAGGCTGATAAGGTGACTCTGGCCCCCCACCATGGGCAGAATGAAGCCCAAAACCTGCCTAGCTACCATGCCAGTTTTAGAGCAGTTTGTTACTGTGCTAGGGGTGGCAGTACTTCATAAAAAGATAAATAGTAAAAACTGAAAATGAATACTTTAAGCTTCAAGTATTCAGACATCAGCCTGTGGCGGGATTTCAGAAAGAATGTGAATACAGGCAAGAGGGCTGCACCTCCTCTTCTAACCGCGGGCCCAGAGCACCCACCTTCTGAGTCGCAGACACCGCAGTAGTAGTGTGGCCCTGGCTTGTCACCATGATCCCCTCCCTCCTCCCCCAAACCCACAGAACCCTGCCTCTTCCACACAGCAGTGATACTGGGCTCTTCCAACCTCCACTGAGCCCACCGAGTAAGGGATGCTTCCTCACCGCCCCGTACCTCCCCGAGCCGCTGCCTGTAGCTCCCACCCAGAATGTCAGCCCATAGCACGCCCCGGGGAGGTGAAGGAGCTCTGAGTGGTGGAGTGGCTCCACCTCCTGCGGAGAAACAACCAACAAGCAAGGCCGCAATTTATTAAGTGGCTGACCTGTCGGAACCCATGGGTCCATCAGCCACTGGGCTGGCAGCTATGGGCATGTGAGGGAGACGGCTCAGCTCGCTCAGACATGAGGGCCACACATGCAACCCCTTGTTTATCAGGAGCCTCCTTTGTTGCTGAGAATCTTAAAGGACTCTGCTGTCTGAAGCAGACCTGAGGGCTCACTCCATGCACTAGCACTTACCTCTATGGGATCTGATGCCCCAGAAACCACCCCAAACTTCTAAACACATCGCCCCAGACTGCTAGGCTGTCAGAAAGGGACATCCAGAGACCAGTGCTATTGAGACAAGGTTCAGGCTCCTTTCAAAGTAGACTCAGGACCCGACCCACGACCATGACCTGACCCCTGCCTAGGCTGCCAGTCAGAGAATGAGAAGCACAGCACCCGTAGGGGTCTTGTCCTGGCAGGGCCCTTGGAGATACAACACGTAAGTGGCCTGTGCCTGGAATAAGGTTAAAGAGATGAGAAGAAGACACGGAAAGATGGCCAACTGAGGTGGGGGGGAAGGCGCTCAGTGCTGTTACCCATCCATGAAATGCAAACTGTACACCTATCAGAATGGCTAGAACAGGAAAGACAAATGATACCTTAGAACCCTCAGTGCACGGCTGGTGGAAGCATGCACTGTGTGGCTGCTGTGGAAAACAGTCTGACACTTACTTAAAATGTCAAACACAGAGTTACTCCATGACCCAGCAATTCAACTCCTAGGAATTAGCCAAGAGAAATTAACGATATGTCCATATGAGAACTTAAGCAAAAACTAAAGGTCTGGTGCATGAAATTTGTGCACTGGGGGGGGGGGGGGTTTGTCTCACAGCCTGGATTGCAAGAAGGCGCAGGCCAGGCCAGGCTAAGGGACCCCACCAATGCATGATTGGAGCTGGGGAGGGATGCAGGAGGTTGGCCAACTAGGGAGGAACCACAGGAGGGATCCAGGATATGTCCAGCCCATCTCACTCAGTCCCAATTGGCCGGACCCCAGCAGCAAGCTAACCTACTGGTCAGAGCATCAGCCCCCTGGTGGTCAGTGCACATCATTGGGACTGATTGACTGGTTGACTGTCTATCCCCTGGTGGTCAGGGCACATCATAGCAAGCAGTTGAGTGGCCTTAGCATATCATTAGCATATTACGCTTTGATTGGTTGAGTGGCTGACCGGATGACCAGACACTTAGCATACTAGGCTTTTATTAATAGGATGTGCACACCAGCCAAGACTGGTTTGGCTCAATGGATAGAGCGTCGGCCTGCGGACTGAAGGGTCCCGGGTTCGATTCTGGTGAAGGGCATGTACCTTGGTTGTGGGCACATCCCCAGTAGGGGGTGTGCAAGAGGCAGCTGATCGATGACTCTCTCTCATCGATGTTTCTAACTATCTCTCTCCCTTCCTCTCTGTACAAAATCAATAAAATATATTTTTAAAAAATTAAAAAAAAAATAAGATGTGCACACCAGAATTATTCTTAGTATCTGTAAAGTGGGAACAACCTACATGTCCACCACATGGCAGACAGAAAAACAAAAGAATACTGTCCCAAAATAAAAAGAAATAAACTTCTGATGGACACAATATGGATGAACCTAGGAACCATTGGCTAAGTGAGAGGCAGCAACATATGATACCATGCATTTTATCAGTCAATTTATATATGTTTCCAGAAAAGGCAAAGCTAAAGAGACAGAAAGCAAATCAGTATGTGCCAGATCTGCAGGTCAGGCCCACAGAGGACTTTCCTGAAGACTCCGGGGCTCTGAGCAACAGCAGGGAGAGATGTCAGCCATGTTTAACACGGAGTGTTAGAAGGGACAGTAGACATGAGAACACCACAGCACAGGTAATGCAAAGTAGCCTGCCTGTCATTACCATAAGCTCTCTGCCGGCACCTGATCATCAAAACCAGGAAGGAAGATTGTCTCTGGCAAAAGGGACAGCAAGTGCAAAGCTGGAGCAGAACTTTGGGATGTTACAGCGGGAGAGGGTACATGGGTCTTGGCTCCTTCGCCCTCAGATCTCTCAGCCCAGATTTCCGTGCAGGGATTAGCAGGGGCTAACTCAAGCACGTGTGTGCCATACACAAACAGCAAAGTCTTTGAGCTCCAGAGGCCATGGTTACTGAGGCCGGATTTAGGGTAAGGAGGAAGAGGAACAAGGCAGGATGTATCTCCTGCGAAGGAACTGCATCAGGACAGCCCTAGCACTCATACATGCTGGTCCACCCTCCTCTGACCGCACACTCCCTGTGGGCCACCCAGTGAAGCATCTAACTGGCCTCATAGCTGTCAAGTAGCCTCTCTGAAAGACTTTTCTTTTAAAGTCACTCATTCCCCAAGGACACTGAGAAGGATACATTTGACATTGGAGAAGTCAGGCAAGAGGCCTGAAAGCCCCACTTTCTCTATATTGCTGGGAGGGCTGGCCTCAAGAGCACGTCCCCAGCAGTCTGGCTGTCATTACAGAGCCAGGCTCCTGGCCATAAGGGCTTGTCTGGTGTCTCTTTCCTCCAGCAGGACCAAGTTCCTGCCAACAACAGAGGATTTCACTCCCACTCTCACACATGCACTTGGGTAACTCCCCACAGGCTTCCTGTCTAGCCATTAACAATAACAGGTATATCTGTAAAGTGCTGAGGGTAGAAAACTGCCAACCATTCTATATCCAGTGAAAAGAGAAAGTGAAATAGAGACTTGTCCAGAGAGACAAAAGCCAAGAGTATGTTTACAGTAAGTCTGCACTACAAGGAAGTTCTTCAGGAGGAGGGAGTGACATCAAATGATTACGAGGATCTCAGAGACAACGAAGAGCACTGGGCATGGTGAACCCCTCTATGAATATGAAAGAGTAAGTTACATTTCTGTAAAAGATCACTGACAGTCTGAGGCATAGATAAGAATAACAAAGTGCAACTAAATGTGAGAAGGCATGGTGCAAACGGAAGGCAGTGGTGGTGTCAGGGGCACAAGGATTACCCCAAATTTGTGGGCAACCAGAAGGTGGGTGTGGCACCAACAGTGTCTTCTGAGCGAGCAGCCAGAGCCCAATCAGAGGTTCTTTCATGGCAGGACCAGCATCACTCCTCTGTTCCTTCATGGCAGGACCTGCCTCTGTTCCTTCATGGCAGGACCAGCATCACTCCATCAGAGGTCAGGGGCTTCCCATGGCAACATGGCCATCATGACCAGGCTGGCTGCTCCCTGCAGGGGCCAACAGCTCATGGGATTGGGGGGAGAGGGGGAGTGTTGCCCTGTTACCTTATCTACGCAGCAGGACAGAAGGCAGCATCCTAGGACCAACAGGATCTGATGCCCTGGCCTGGACATTGCCCGCACTCATTTCCCTGTTGCCTCAGTGGCTTCTGGGTCGGCCCTCAGACCAAAATGATCAAGGCCCCAGTGATGTAGCTGCCCTGGATACCCCTGTGCACTGCACTGCCGCCTCCACACCTGTCACACTTGGTGCCTGAATAGGCTGCACTTCAGGCATCACAACAATGTCCCAAGTCTCCTCAGACCCTCGGGGGAGGGGGAGAGTTATGTCATTCCCAATGCAGGCTCAAAGGTTACACATACTCACCTTTGAGCCATCCAATGCAGTGTCTTCTGAGCAGCAGGCAAGTCCAGGAAGCCTAGCCCCACACACTGCACCTGTCAGGTCCCCGCATGGCAGTGTACCATCTCCCACTAGCCTTAAATGGGGATGAAGTTGGGAGTTGCTCAGGACAAGCACCACTGCCAGCGCAGCACATCAGCCAAGCCAGGGAATAAGCGGGGAGGCCTAGTGGAGCAGGTAGTAAGGCGGTCTCAGTGCAATGAGGCAGGGACATTTGTGCCCTGCAATCATTTAGCCCCCTGGCAGCCCCCTGTATGGGGCGGGGGGATAATCATCTGAATGAAGAAGCCATGTAGGAAACACAGCCATGCGTGTGGGAGAAAATGGGGAGCATACAGGATAGGTGATTAATAGGGAGCTGGGTGCCCCCATGGGAAGAGGCACAAATGTTTGCCTAAGAACCCTCTCTCATAAGATGGGTCAGGGATGAGGAGGAACTCAAGATGGTCAAAATCCCCTTATCTCTACCCATGGAGAAGAGCCTTGGAGAGTGAGGCAACAGGAAGTGACTTATGAAACCCACGTCCAGGTCCAGCTATAGGTTCACAGGAAGCCAGAGGCTTAAGGCACAGAGTTATATTCATGATGGTGGGTGATTCTGCCCCAAAGGACACTTTTGATTGTCTTGACTTGATTAGGAAGGAAGATATGTCTGGCACCTAGTGGGTGGAGGAAAAACACTGCCCAGCACCCAGGGTGCACACGATGGCCCCCAAGTAAAGAATGAGCCTGCCCTGGAGTCAGCAGGCTCCATCAATGCCATGAGGAAAGCAAGGGGAGAATGATCATCAGAGCAGAACACGGATAATTCCTTAGGTCCAACCTGCTGGTTTCTTCAATAGGTGGATGGCACAAGGGGAAGAATGATGGAGTGCTACAGGGTACCAAACACTTGGTGCACATCACGAGTGGCTCTACATGGCCCTGGCTTGACTCAGACACAGCTGAAGACCCCATGGAGACAGCTGGCAAGGCGCCAGGGGCTGAGCCTCAGCTCTCATGGAGCTGCACTGAGGATGTATCTCCAAAAACCAGTCCATATCTGTTGATATTCAATGTTGTCATTAAAGGACATGGGTGAAATGAATAGATATGTGGGATTGTTTTTAAAAATGTTCTGTCCTGGCTGGTATGGCTGATTGAGCATCATCCTGTGCACCGAAAAGTCGACAGTTCAATTCCCAGTCAGGGCACATGTCCAGGCTGCAGGCTCCAGCCCTCGCTGGGGTGCGTGCAAGAGGCAGCCAACCAATGTTTCTCTTTCCACTCTCAAAAAATCGATCAAAACATATATATTTTTTAAATGCTCAGTGAGATGCTCACAGAGGGTAAGACTGGGAATGTCATTAGTCTCTGTTCTCTCTGCCTATGAATATGCCCATGGGAAAGGTTTAAAATAAAAGTGCACACAGAAAAGACCCCGTGGTACACAAAACAGATCTAGCAAGGACTGGCCCAATCTGGATGCAGCCCTGGGACACCCAACACAGGCTGTGCATGGGAAGCAGCACCCAAGCCCTGAAATGCCCAGCAGACAGTGTCAGTACCGCCCAGGCAGCTCCTTCCCTGCTGTACACCTGGCCTGACCCACCCCGCCACCCTCGTAACCCCAAGGTGTCCATGGAAAGTAACGGAAGGAAAGGCATCTGTTCCTCTTTAAAGAGAGCCTGTGTGGTTCTGCGGGCTGGCCTAACCTTCCTGAGTGGAGTGTGGCCAGGAAAGGGGGAGGTGAGGTCTGGAGAAAAGGCCTGGCTGCGGACCTCCTGGCAACTGTCGCCTCCTTTCCAGTAAAGCGCAGAGGATTAGGAAATGCCTTTCAGGAACCCTCCCTAACACTTCCTGGCAGGTTCTGCGTGGGACACTGAGGACATGGAGAGTCAGATGGTGTCTGCGACCACGAGGGGCCGTTTCCATGAACCACAGGCACAGAAGGAGGTGTGGGAAATGTACCCAGTAGGTCAGTCTGCTGGATGTGGCTGGCTCAGGGCTGAGCTGGGAAGCCTGAACAGGGGCCCACGGCAGTCCCTCCCCTTGGTGGCACATTCATCATTATGGACAGACAGATACATCCAAGCAAGGAAAGGACTCCAAGCAGCTACAAGCCGGGTGTCACTCAGGACCGACCCATGGGCCAGCACAGCACATGAAGGTGCATAGGAAACTGAGGGAAAAGTTTCTAAGAAACTTTAAGCATTAGAAAAACAAGTGTAAATCATCTGAAACTGTGGTCCTGCCACCCTCCCAAAATTTGTTTTCTTCTTGTGTTAGCAAGTAAGCACAGTCAGCATGCTGTCCTGGGCCATACTGCTTTCTGCTGGAATTCAGCATGCCCACTGGTACTCCATCCCCTCCCCACCCCCATCTCCACTGTTTTCGGTCCCCATGGCCACACCTTCTCCAGAAGGTCATGTAAATGGAATCATACTACATTTCTTTTCTGCTGCTATTGTAACAAACTACCACAAACTTGGTGGTTTAAAACAACAAATTTAGTCTCTTACAGCCAGAAGGCCAGAAATCTGAAATCAGTCTGTGGGCCAAAATCCTACACGGCTGCACTCCTTTCAGAGGCTCAGGGGAGAATCTTCCTGCCTCTTACAAGTTTTGGGACTCCAGGTATCCTTGGCTGAGGCAGAATCACTCCAATCTCTGCCTCTGTCTAATAAGGTCACTTGAGATTACATTTAGCCTCCCAATATAAAGATCCTTAAGTTAATCACATCTGCAAAATCCTCTTTCCAGGTGAGGTTACATTCATAGGCTCCAAGGGTTAAGACCTGGACATTTACCGGGGGGCCCTTATCCAAGTGACCACACACATACACTTCGCATGATGCCTTTGAGATGAGTCCCTGTTGCTATCACTGAAGTCCATTCCTATTACTGTTTGAGTACTAGCCACCGTATATACCAGTGTGCTCATCTATTTGCTGTCTGAGGACACTGGGTCATTTCCCGTTTGGGGGACTAATGAGTAAAGCTGCCATAAACATTCATGTACATGTTTCTAGATGGACATGAGTCTTCGTTTCACTTGGTGAGCACCCAGGATTGTGATGGCTAGGCCCTATGGTAAGTGAACGTGTGACTTCAAGAGAAAGTGCCGAACTGTCTTCCAGAGTGGCTGCGTCATTTGCATTCCCACCAGCAATGAAGGAGAGCTCCCGCTGCTCCCCATCCATGTCAGTATTGAGTGTTTTCAGGCTTTTTATTTGAGCCATTCTGATAGATATGAAGTAATATCTCCTTGTAGTTTGTTTTTTTTAATTCTCACCTGAGAATATTTTTTTCCACTGATTTTTAGAAAAGTGGGAGGGAGGAAGGGGAAGAGGAGAGAGAAACATATATTCCTCCCAACAGAGTCCACTACAACAAAGCTGTACACATAGTCCAAAAAGGGGACACCAAGAGTGTCCACCTCAGGTAACTGGGAGACTGACCCACTGAACCATATAGGACACCTTAGCACACAAAGCCACCCTACCAACTCAGGGAAGCTGTGAAATGCTGAGACAAGGAAACAGATCACAAACAAAAGAGATGAAGGACAAAAAGCAACTGGATATAGAGTTCAAAACCAAGGTTATAAGGTTTTTCAAGAATCTCCTAGAAAAGGCCGATAAAATAAACGAGACCTATGAGGATATGAAAAGGGACCAACTAGAAATATAAAGGGATCAACTAGAAATAAAGAATACGTTGTCTGAAATAAAAAACATTATACAGTCCTAAAAACAGAATGGAAGATTGCAAGAATCAAGTCAAAGATTTGGAACATAAAGAGCCAGAGGACACTCCTCAGCAGAAGCAAGAAGACAAGAGAATCCAGAAAGTTGAAGATAATGTAAGAAACCTTTGGGACAACTTCAAGCAAACCAACATCAGAATTATGGAGGTCCCAGAAGAAGAAAGAGAGCAAGATACCGAAAACAAACTGGAAGAAATAGTGACAGAAAACTTCCCCCACCTGGTGAAAGAATTAGACTTACAAGTCCAGGAAGCGCACAGAACCCCAAACAAAAGGAATCCAAAGAGGACCACACCAAGACAAATCATAATTAAAATTCCAAGAGCAAAAGACAAAGAGAGAATATTAAAAGCAGCAAGAGCAAAGCAGGTAGTTACCTATAAAGGAGCACCTATACGATTGTCAGCTGACTTCTCAACAGAAACCATGCAGGCCAGACAGGAATGGCAAGAAATATTCAAGATGATGAATAGCAAGAATCTACAGCCAAAAATACTCTACCCAGCAAAGCTATCACTCAGAATTGAAGGCCAGATAAAAAGCTTCACTAATAAAAAAAAAAAGTAAAGGAGTTCATCACTGCCGCCAAACCAGAATTTTATGAATTGCTGAAGGGGGTTCTTTAGGAAAAGAAAATAAAGATAAAAATTATGAACAACAAATACGTAACTATCAACAAGTGAATCTAAAAACCAAGGGAATTAAAAAATCTGATAGAATCAGAGATATGGAAGGGGAGTGAACTGACGATTCTTAGGGAAAAGGGGAGAGGGGGGAGGTGTGGGAAGAGACTGAACATAAACTGTGCACCTATGGATGAGGACAATGGGGGGTAGGAACCTAGTAGAGGGGAGCAATGGAGGAGGAAAAAAAATGAGGAACATTTGTAATAATATGAACAATAAAGATTTATTAATCAGCTTAACAATAACCCACAACCTTCGGACTAACTTGTTCCATTCCCTGGCCCTGGTCAGGGCGCATGGGGGAGGCAAACACTAGATATCTCTCTCTCACATCAATGTTTCTCTCCCCCCTACCTTCCTCTACTCTCATAAATAAATAAATAAATAAATAATATCTTCAGTGCAGATTAAAATACACACACACACACACACACACACACACACACAGTAACTGGTCTTTGCTCAAACTGACAAAATAAGCTTCAGGTATTTGCCTAAAAGCTGACCCCTCCCCTCCCTCTGCCCCTCCAAGAAACCAGGAGGCAGCTGGAGCTCTGCTGAGCAAAGGAGTGAAGGTATTCTCATTTGTAAGCACATGGCAGCCACCAGTTTCATTGACAGGACACTGTGCCACTGTCTACTTCCCACATTGTCACATGGCTTAGCAATGTCCTTGCCTTGCTTCCCTCCTGTGTGCAGACTGGTACACAGCAGAACCGCCTGTCTTGTCACTCACTACCTTTAATCTGGAAACTCCTCAGCTGTTCTTTGTCACTTTAGGACACTGGTGTTTAATTTACTTATTTAAATATAGTTTTTATTGATTTCAGAGAGGGAGAGGAACACACAGTGTTCAGCTATATGCCTCGAGGTGACAATAGTAGCCCCAGAAGCATCCGGGCAGAAGCCCGTGGGGTCTGTCTGCCCACAGTGGGCTGTTAACTCTGGCCACCTGGACAGGGCTGCTCTATTCAGCCTGCCTTCTCCTCACGCAGCTGACAGCAGATGCCCATTCCCCACATGTGGCTCAGCCTCGCTGTCCACAGCTTCACAGGGGTGGCCATGAAATGCATTTCCTATCTCTGCTGGCCTCGCCATCCAGGGTAAGCAGGAGTCCTACCTTCTCCTACTACACTTACTACTCACATGTCTAACATGGGCAGTGTGACGGCAAATTGTGTCAACTCAAACATGGAACCCAGTTCTTTGGTCAAATAGCAGTCTAGATGTTGGATGAGTTTCTTAGATGAGATTAACATTTAAACTGACATACTGAGTAAAGCAGATTACTCTCCACGAGGGTGGATTTCATCCAATCAGTAAAAGGCCTTAAGAGAAAAAGATCAAGGTACCCTGGAGAAAGAAATTCTGCCCTCAGCCCAGCCTTTGGACTATAGGTACATCAGCCCATCTCCAGCCTGCCAGTCTGCCCTACAGATTTCTGACTTCTCAACACCCATACTTGCATGAGTCAATTCCTTAAAATAAGTCTCCCCTCCTCAAATTGTTTCTCTGGAGAAGCCTAATTCAGACAAGACTCAGAAACTACCTTTTGCAATGGTCTCAAATGCATTACAGTTCTTGATTATAGTGCCAGGGCTCTTGGCACTGGCTCCTGAACCATCCTGCCCTTCTCTGAACCCTCTGAAATTCTGGTACCAGGAGAGGCTCCAGGTTCCGCTTGGCCTGCTCCAGCCACAGCCACAGCGTCACCTGCCTCTCAGAGGAACCTTGTTTCCAGACTGAGACTCAGAAGTGTCCTCATATGTCATAGCAGTTACAGAGGCCCCCTGCTCAGGACAGTTCCTCAGGGCCCCCCACATTGGAGGAAGTCCACAGCGTATGCCTCAGACTTGAGCTGTTTGTGAATTTGGGTAGAAGAAAAAAATCTACTTCCACCAACTGAAACTTAGCATTTCCTTAGTTACAAATACAGGCAACAAACTACAGCAGTGCGAGTGGCATCAACTCTAGTGTGCTTTAGCACATAAAACGCTAGTTGAGCAGATGTCTTCATAAACCATTTTTGCTCAACACTATTTCAAAATTGCAGAAACTAGATTTGCTGTTAAATCTCATCATTTCATACATTAATATGGTAATTTAAAATATATTTTAAAATTTATTTCAGAGAGGAAGGGAGAGGGAGAGAGATAGAAACATCAACGATGAGAGAGAATCACTGATCAGCTGCCGCCTGCACACTCCCCTACTGGGAACAGAGGCTGCAACCTGGGCATGTGCCCTGACCAGGGATCAAATCAGCGACCTCTTGGTGCATGGGATAATGGCCAACCACTGAACCACACCGGCTGGTCAATGGTAAATTTGTTACAAGGCCACACATTTCATTTTAATATTTCACTCACTCTCTGTGTAGTGCATTCCCTTGGTTTTATATATATATATATATATATATATATATATATATATATATATATATATATATATATATATATAAAACCAAGTGTAGTGCACTCCACTTTATATATATATAAAACCAAGGGAATGCACTACACAGACACACACACACACACAATATGCAAAGTATCCCCTCAGGAGTACACACACACACACACACACACACACACACACACTATATGCAAATTATCCCATCAGGAGTTCGACCGGGAGTTTGATTATTCGCTATGACATGTGCTGACCACCAGGGGGAGGCGCAGAACGAAGGAAGGCCCTGGACGGCAGATGGCAGCCAGGAAGGCCCCAATCAGCCCTGATCACTAGCCAAGCCTAGGGACCCTACCAGTGCACAAATTTCATGCACTGGACCTCTAGTTATATATATTTTAGGTATCAAAGAGGAGATCTATGTCCAGAAAGGGCCATGGTCCCTGTCTAGAACTCACTGACTTACTGGGAGCTGCCTCAAATGGAGTTTGGCTCTGAGTGGCCAGACTGGAGAAGTGCTTATAAGTCGCTTGAGTTAAAAAAAAAAAAAATAGCCGAAACCGGCTCTGTGGTAGAGCGTCGGTCTGCGGACTGAAAGGTCCCGGGTTCAATTCCGGTCAAGGGCATGTACCTTGGTTGCAGGCACATCCCCAGTAGGGGATGTGCAAGAGGCAGCTGATTGATGATTCTCTCTCATCGATGTTTCTAACTCTCTATTCCTCTCTCTTCCTCTCTGTAAAAAAATCAATAAAATATATTAAAAATAAATAAATAAAAAATAAAAATAAATAAAAAATTTAGCCCCCATAAACCCACTGTTTCTGAACCAATCTTGACTCTTGGCCTCAGAAAGTCAGGGTGAGGACTCATCAGAAAAGCCACATGACTGAAACAGGTTTGGCTCAGTGGATAGCCTGCAGACTAAAAGATCTGATTCAATTCCAGTCAAGGGCATGTACCTTGGTTGTGGGCACATCCCCAGAAGCGGGTGTGCAGGAGGCAGCTGATCAATGTTTCTAACTCTATCTCTTTCCCTTCCTCTCTATAAGAAATCAATTAAAACACATATATACATATATATGTGTGTGTGTATATATATACATATGTATGTATGTATGTATGTGTGTGTATGTGTGTGTGTGTGTATATATATATATTTTTTTTTAATTTTTTTTTTTTAAAGCCACATGAAGTGCTAGCTCAGTTATGGAACGTCAGTACCCAACCCCCAGGTATTGCTGGGACTGCTGTGCCCAATGCTTCCTAGTGCCCACAGGGAGGTAAGGGATCTCCACGCAGCCAAATTCTCGAGTACTTGGTTCCAGTTTTTTAAAATGCCATTATTGCCCTAACCTGTTTGGTTCAGCGGATAGAACATCGGACTGTGGACTGAGGGGTCTCAGGTTCGATTTTGAACGGGGGCATGTGCCTTAGTTGTGGGCACATCCCCAGAAGGGGGTGTGCAGGAGGCAGCTGATCGATGTTTCTCTCTTTGGATGTTTCTAACTCTATCTCTATGGATGTCTCTACCTCTCCCTTCCTCTCAGTAAAACAATCAATAAAATATATTTAAAAACAAATAAATAAATAAATAAAATACCATTATTATGGTGGATGTGGGCACAGAACACATCACATGACTGAGAGAACATTTGGACATGAATGCCCCCTCCCCAGTATTGTCTAGGACCCCCACCTGGCCTCTTGAGCCTCCCCTTCCCACTCTGCACACCCTTCCCCAGCATCAGGTGGCCTCGCCCACCCCCTGCCCATTCCAGGCACACACTGTGCTCCCTGGAACAGCTGTCACTCCTGTCCCATCTCCCAATACCCTGACAGGGAACACCTCCATCAGACAGGCCGAGATGATAGCGAGAGGCTAGAACAAGCACATGCCCCAGCCCCCATGACCCTCCTGAGAGCCCATCATCCCCAGAATGAAAAGAGGCTCTGAGCACCTTAGAGCACAGGGTGACCACACGGTGGCCTGGCCACGCTGCTCCTCACCAAATGGAGTCTGTAAAGCCGAGGGTTGAACTGAGGCTGCCTTAGTCCTCTCCTCCACGTGGAGACCAGAACTTGAGAGTAAAGAAGGGGGTGCTTTTGCTAGTTAGGACAAAGAATTTCTAAAGTCTTGGGATTTATCTGAGAAATCAGAAAGGAAAGCGGCAGCTCAGAGACCAGGGTGATAAGCAGGAGCCGCTGTTACCAGAGTGGCCACCAGACTGTGCTGGGAAGCTCTGTCTGGCACCTTCTAGAAAAGACCTCTCTGCACTGGGGTCTGTGGAGCTCACTCTGGATTTTGGCAGCATAATGACACCTCTCTCTCTCCCAGGCCAAGGCTGCTGGCCAGAGCAGAGGGCCTGGCTTCCCAAATGCAGCGTGGCACTTCAGCCTGGCCAGAAAACAAAGACCATTAAAGGGGGGTACAGTGGCCACTCAGGAGGTTGGAATAATAAGAATATAGCATATTTTTCTTTTTCTTTTTAAAAAATATTTTTATGGATTTTAGAGAGAAAGGGAGAGGGAAAGACAGAAACATCAACGATGAGAGAGAATCATTGATTGCCACCTCCTACATGCCCCCTATTGGGAATCAAGCCCGCAACCCAGGCATGAGCCCTTGACAGGAATCAAACCCGGAAACCTTCAGTCCGCAGCCAATGCTCTGTCCACTGAGCCAAACCAGCTACGGCTAAGGCACATTTTTCTATCTCTAACCTATCCAGTTTGACCCAATGGTTAAAGTAAGCAGGATGGCCACAGTTGGTGGATCCATGGCCCCACAGACAGAGGAAGAGACCCACTGGCTACCTGGTCCCTGAGAAATGCCGCTTTTTACCCTGCAGCCCTGGGAAAGATGTGCTGGGTCACTGCCCATTCTCACAGCTCTTTGCTCTGGTCCCAGCACACAGGTGCCCACCAGTGGGGTTGTCCCAAGACCCAACACATCCTGAGAGGTAACCTGAGACAGTGAGGCCACATCCAGTCTTCCTGGGCTTGAGAATAAAAACAAAACAAAACAAAACAAAAAAACTAGGTCAGATGTGAGAAACAACTTAAGAAAATGTTTTTATTGGTTTCAGAAACAGGAAGGGAGCAAGAAAGAGAGATGGAAACATCGATGATGAAAGAGAGACATTGACTGAATGCCTCCTGCGCGGTCCCCCCTGGAGCTCACAACAAGAGCATGTGCTCTGACCAGGAATCGAACTATGACCTCCTGATTCATAGGTCGACACTCAAACACTGAGCCACACAGGCCAGGCATGAGAAACAACTTTTTAAAACATTACTCAAAAGGTACAGTCTGTGTAGGGTAGGCAGGAAGGAAGCCCCAGTGACAGGAGGCCTCTCGTGGTAGCCTTGACCCCAAGTCTTGCCAGTGAGCACAGGTCACTTCAGAAACACGAAATATCCAGGCGGCAAGATCAAGTCTCCTTCCTACTCATCAACCCAGATCATCAAAACCATTTTACTTCAGGCCTGAAATTTTGTTTCAGGAGCAGCTTCTGATCTGAGCCATCACAGAAGTGGAACCTGGCCGGTCTCCAGGCCAGCTGCTTAGTCAGAAGACCAGAGTTAAATGCAGGAATGGAAAGCAAACTGCCTTATCATTCGAGGTGCCTCTCTTCCTCTCTTTCCCTCCCTCTACTCTTTCTAAAATCAATGGGAAAAATGACTTCAGGTGAAGATTAACAAAAAAGAAAACAGACAGCCTTGCTGACACTGGACAGTCACATGGATCGGCAGCAAGAATGTCCAATCCAAATCCTTTCTGGACTTCTGGGCCAGGAACCTAGAATCACCCAGAGTAAGAGGTTGGGTTAACTCTGGGGAACCTGTATGGTTTTCATCATGGCCTGTGGCTGCCCCGTGCAGCCGCTAAGACCTCTAGGTCCAGGGGTCCTTCCTCCACACCAGCCAGGCCACTCACCCCCAACCCACACCTGGGCAGGGCCAGGCCTTGCTTGAAAGCTGAGGCAGCACCTGGTGTTCCCTCCTCTCCTTGCTGGGCGCACCTGCCTGGCTTCCACACCAAACAGCTGGTCCCAGCAGGGATGGGAACCAGGGGTTAAAGAGCAAGAATGATGCACTGGGGCCACTGGCAGCTGATAGGAACTGAGAGCAAAACTTCTGAAGCTGCGATCGCAAGATTCACTTCTGCTTTAGAATCTGCCATTTAAAGGCTGTGTGACCCGACTCAGACACTTAACTTCCCTGACTTTAGTCACTTGGGGCTGGTACCTTCTCATTTACCTCTGAAACAAGTTACAAAAAGTATAAACCAGCTCTGCCACTCAGGTGGCCTCCAGGTTGGCCTCTATGTTTCAGAACACTGGAAAAGTACAGCATTGCCACATCCTTCAAAAAACAAAAATTCCTGACATGTGCCAGTGGGAAGACCACCAGGTTCAGGAAAACCACCCTTAAGTGGCAATATGGCCTGTACTAGTGACGGACACAATGCCTGGGCAGGTCGGTTTTCACATCTGTGAAATGGGAATGACTCCGATCCTGCAAGGTTATATACTCAACCCTAAAGCCTAAGGAGTATTACGGGGGTAACCATGGCCCCGAAACATCACTGTGTCTGCTCTCCCACCAGGGTAACAAACAAAACACAGGGGACAGGGACACTGGGCACAACAGGAGGCTGTGGACTGACTGTCCTGCTCGAAAAGTTGCAGCCATGGGCTCAAACACAAAATATATGTGAACTGACTTGGGGAGCTGTCAGTGGCCACACAGAATGCAGTACTTTCCAATTCTCAGCACAGCACGGTTTGTTTTCACTAACGTGCCACAGGTAACTACAGCAAACCCAAGACCTTGGAAACCAGCCTGACAACACAGCCCACGAGCTTCAAAGCCACCGGCCAACTGGGTCCACAGTCAGGCTCAGGAAAATGACAAATGGCCAGCTCGGTGCCAACTCTGCATATTCAATTCCCCAGAGCAGAGCTCATGGGGACACCAGGACAATTTCCAGAGGCCAACTTGGGCCAAAACTTCCCAGGGGGAGAGGTGATCTTGTCTGGTTAGGAGTGCAGTGGGTCAGGCCTGGGAGAACAAACAACCTCACTCAGGATGCAGTGAGAGCGCCCGTGCTAAAGTGAGCCCCATTAAAAGACAGACAATCCAACAGAAAAAGGGGACAATTCCACATAGATAAAAGATGGAGCACACAGAGTCACTTGGCTAAAACACACGAGAAGCCACCAGGAAAACACAAAGGAGAGTGAGACATGGTTTCTGACCAATACTACCACAAAGTTAGGGAGAAACACTTAATCCAGAGTGTGAGATAAAACTGGGAAAGGTGCAGAGATTCGGCATAGAGCAGGAACTGTCAGCCGCTGTTTGGGGGAAGAGGAGAATAAGGCAGGACTCATGGTAGCACCTCAGAGCTGGGCCCTCCCTCAGCTATGTGTGATTGGGCTAGGCAAGCATTCTGGGCCAGAGGCCAGCTGCGCAGGGGAGCTGGCATGATAGACAGGAGTCATGGGCAGGACCCAGGACTTCGGCAGGATGTGCACAGGGAGCGCAATCCCAGGCACTTCCTGCTGGTCTGTCTGACACACCTGGCTGGAGTCCAAAGGCTGGCTGTGCCGTGTAAAAGCAAAACAAACTCAGAAAGCACTGGCCCAGAAAAGGAAGGCCAGTCAAATTCACGACTCACAACCAGGCCCTCCCCTGAAACCTCTGTCCTTGGGGAGTGCACTGTTTGGTGAACAGGAGGTAGGGAGGCAGTGAGGACTCTGACACTGGACAGGAGACTTCCAACGAAAGGCCCTTAGCAGTTGAGAGGTCACCGGAACCTGAGCAATGGGGTCCCCCGGGATCCCATGAGGGTGGTTTGAGCCTGGGAGATGCAAGATCAGGAATTAGGAATCACATATCACAGCCAATAAGCATAGCCCAGTGGCACTATCATCTGGTTGGCCCAGACAAGGGGTTTGTAACAGGTGGAAGAAGCCCCATGTTAGGCCAGAGTTCTGGGGGACAGGAAGGTCCTAAGAGTGGCCCGTCACTGAGGCTCAATCCCTCCCATTAAGGACTCACACCCTCAGAGACAGCAGGGAACCCAGTGAACAAACATAGCCACATTGGGGTGACGGCCATAAAAACATAGGACAGGCTCCGTGGCTGTGGGTGCAGAGAGGTTTCCGGGAACCGTGACCACAAGCATAGCCATCTATGCTGACGAAGCGCTTTCTGTGAGTTGTGGGTGTGACAGGAGTGAGTCAGGAGGGGACAGAGGGCACCCAGGTGAGGACAAGTACCTGAGGAGGGAGAGGGACAGGCCTGTATCAACTGTGACCCTTGCTCAGGTGGAGGTACCAGCAAACAGTGGGCACATAGTTCCTGGCTGGCGGGAGCCAGCTCTGTGCAGATGGGCCAGGCAGTGGAGGGCTGAGGGAGGTGGGAGGCTCTCTGGATGATCTGCCTGCGTGGGCTGACTGATGTGACTCTGTTCTGTTTTTTTTTTGTTTTTTTTTTAATGCAATCTTATGACTCTCTGGGTAACAAACTCTGAAGGCACATCCTGAGTGAAAACAATGACATGAGGCTCACTCTTCTGCATTTCCCCTAAATTTTCTGCAAACTTCAGGATTCCTCATGAACTCCTGTATAAAACTGCTGTGTACGTGGCTTTTTTTCTTACATTCATCTGTGATGGGCCGGAAGGAGAAGCAGCTACAGACCGCAAAATCCCCAGGACTGGGAACGGATTTTCAAAGCAGCTACCTTCATCCCTCCAGAATTGGCCAACCTACAGAGCTCAGACTCAGCCCTCTGACCCTGCCTGTCAGGCCTGTTGCCCCGCACCACCCAAAGGGTTAATCAATGGATGAATAAGAAACAACAAAAAACATAAAACCCAACTTTATTTTTCCCCTCTATCATTTTCTTTTATGTGGTGGTGGTGGTGTTGTTATTTTCAAGGCTCAACTTTAAGCAAATGGAGCCATCCAGGCTACATCACTTCAGGCATCATCGTGGCTAAGGCCCAGTGGTGTCTGAGTGTGCTGGGTCCCCACTCCCCACCTCTAGCATGTCCTGATGGCTATCATGCTACTTATGTGGGAACCCACCCACTCTGGGAAACCCTGCACACCACCAAATCCCTACACCAGTTGACAGGCCCTGAGGGCCCCCATAAAACCCTGTAGCCTTGAGCTCTCAAAAAGCCAGCTGTCTGGGGTCTGTGATGCCCATACCTAGGAGAACCTTGGCCCAAGGCTCCAACAGAGGAGCAAACTCCTACCTTTCAGAGTCACCTCAGGCCTTGACTATATTCCTGGACAGCTGAGGGTACACAAAGAAGGCAGGCACAGAGCCCACAACATAACAATGACCTTCACAGCACAGGGGAAAACTGAGATCCAGAGGATGGCGCCACTGTTCAGCCAGTCCCCTAGCCTCACTACCCTCACTTTGCAGCTGCTCAGCCCACATGAAATCAACACCAGTGAGAGTTTAGAATCAGTAAGGCCTACTACCCTCAGCCCTGACCCATCAGGAATGGGCATCTGGATCTTCAGTGTCTAGGCCCCCTGGGTGCCACATGAATGCAAGACAGTGGACAGCCTTCTCAGGTCTTTGGCCTAGCTCAGAACTAGCTCCAGCGTGGCCACCTCTTGCTCACTCTAGTGACCTGCCCACAGCATCTCCAAACTCACTAGAACCCGGAACCACACAATAGCAGAGGGATGCCCATGCCTACAGCAAGTGATGTACTTACTCCTGAATGCTGAGCCCAGAAATAGCATTGGGAGTCCTGAGAAGAGGGCATGGAAGTAGGTGTCACATCCACTCAGACTAGCCACTCATCAAGGCTAAACTGTGCCCAGCAGATCACACCTGGCAATTCCTGTCACATGAAAGCATCCAGGCCTCAGTGAGTTCACAGGTGAGAGACCAAGACCAGGAAGAGGAGAGGCAGCAGGAGGAGCCATGTGAAGATGCCTGGATGAAACGTATCAGACCACAGCTCCAGGGCACCCTTCAACCCAGGGAAAAGGGGGTTCAAAGCTTCATGCCTTCCTAGCACAGTATCAGCTGAACTTCTGTTGCCGGCTTGTGAGCCTGCACCCCCAGGCACTGGCAGACCGATTCATTGGCCCCATTTTCCCCCTGGCTCACCCAAAGGGACTATCAACCTCACCTGCTCAGAGACAAGGAGGAAGCTTCCCCAAAGAGATGCCAGATGTCAGGGCTAAGAGAAAGGAGGGCCTCACATCAATCCTATACTCAAGGCCAGAAGCCACTTCAAAATAGTTCTTAACGCCGCTCCACTTGCTGGCATAGATCACCGGGTTAGTGGCTCTATGCACAAACCCCTCAACGAGTGGGACCCTGTGCATAGGTAAGAGAGCCAGCACAGCCGGGTCCCAACCCCAGAGCAGATTAGAAACAAGCTGGACACAGGCACCAGTGCTGGCTGTCTTCATCCCACTTGCCAGATCCACTGTAAGCAGACTGTATTTCTCTGGAACAAGAAGACAGCTACAGCCAAAGCCGGTTTGGCTCAGTGGTAGAGCGTCGGCCTGCGGACTGAAAGGTCCCAGGTTCGATTCCGGTCAAGGGCATGTACCTTGGTTGCGGGCACATCCCCGGTAGGGGGTGTGCAAGAGGCAGCTGGTCGATGTTTCTCTCTCATCGACGTTTCTAGCTATCTCTCTCCCTTCCTCTCTGTAAAAAATCAATAAAATATATTAAAAAAAAAAAAAAAGAAGAAGAAGAAGAAGACATCTACAAGCATCCAACACCAAAATAGTGCAACCAGGGGAGAAACACACTCTCCCGAGTCCTGCTCCTGCATCAGACATCTCCCCACAGTTCCCCAACCTCAGCCCTGAGACACACCGCACCACCCCACCTCATCCCCGCCCCTGCTCCACCCCATCTGCCTGCCCAGCCTACAGCAGTTCAACAGTCCCACCAATTCTGAAAAGGGAGAGACAACATCAAAAGATTAAAAAGAGCAAAATCACGCTATTTCTTCAGTCAGAACCCATAAGCCACAGCCCCTTGGCAGGAGGCCTGCCTGAAAAGCCCTTCCCCAGGCCTTCCAGGCCACGGTATCTAATTCAGAATCTATCTACAAATGGCATTCATCCCAAGCTGAGAAAGCTCCAGAAGCTTTTTCTATGAAGCCGCCTGGTCCACGGAGAGCTCACTCCTGGCTGCACACTATCGTCATTATAAGAGACCCATCTGAAGCTACCGTCGTCTAATTATTCCTCATGCCATGAAGTGCATGTTCGAAGACATCATGAAAACAACCAACCCTTACTGGGCACAATCCAACCTCGAAAGATGACCTTGACCCCGCAGTATGCCATGGAGCTGAGGCAAGGAGCTAGGAGAAATCGGCCACAGCTTGACTGGAATCAGAGGCAGATGTTTGCCTGCCCCGCTCCAGCAGAGACTTACACACTGGCCCTGTTTCCAGAGTTCACCAGCAGGGCACAAAGAGAAAGGCAGGCCTACTGAGAGCTGTGCCAGTCTTGACGCAGTGCCGAGAAATGCTTCTGGGAAACCCGGGGGACTGAACAGGATGGGAAGCATTCACATCTGCATGAAATCGGAGGGAGACAGCCAGCCTCCGAGTAGGTGCCCTCAGATAGGAGGTTCAATTGAGTCTATGCCGACCACATGACCTGGGTCAGCCACCACCCCCAAGGCATCCCACCAGGAAATGCTTCAGTCCCACCCTGCAATGTGATGGCAAGTTGGCTGCCAGGGCTCCTGGGGCCACACACCACTGCCCGAGGTGGTGAACAGCCCACCGCACTAACACACTGAGTCCTCATGTCACACACTCATCCCAACACTGCAAGCCAGCGATCTGCAAGCGATTTCTGTAAAGGGCTGGAGAGTCAGTATCTCAGGCTTTGAGAGCCAGTCAGTTGCAAAGTCTGCCAGGGGCCTCAAATGCAGCCACAGATGTCCCAATAAAACTCTTTTTAAAAACACAGGCAGTGGACCAGATTTGCCCCTCCAGCCATGGTTGACAGACTCATTTTGGACTTTAAGGTTGACAACTTAAAAAAGAATGCTTGTCGAAACCGGTTTGGCTCAGTGGATAGAGCATCGGCCTGCGGACTGAAAGGTCCCAGTTTCGATTCTGGTCAAGGTTGTGGGCACATCCCCAGGAGCAGGTGTGCAAGAGGCAGCTGATCGATGTTTCTCTCTCATCGATATTTCTAGCACTCTATCCCTCTTTCTCTTCCTCTCAGTAAAAACTGAATAAAATATATTAAAAAGAAAGAATCCTTCATACAGTCCACTACATTAGAGTCCTGATCCAATTCTGTCATTCTAACACCACAATGGACATGCTGAAAGCCTTGCTTTGGGGAGCCCACAACTACGGCAGCAACACTGAGCACAGCAGACTCAGCTCCCGGGGGACATAAAGAGGCCCGTGAGATCTACCACTAATCCCAGAGGGAAAGAGAGCAGCCAGGAGGGGGACTAGGCATGGGATCTGTCAGGACCTGGAGCAACACGACAGAGAGGCCACAGGTAAGAAGTCCCCATCAAGAAGGAAGTCACACTGAGCTCACCAGCTCTTGCCTCTGCAAGCCCGGCTGTCCTGACGCAGTGGTCTGTCATTCTCCTTGTTGTAATGCTGGGCTGGAACCCTTAAACCACCCCTCCAGATGGGGAGAACCACAAGGTCCACAATAGGAAGCTGAAATTCCAAAAATATCACTTTGAAAAAAGGAAAAAGGCCCCTAGCTAGTTTGGCTCACTGGCTAGAGCGTCAGCCTGCAGACTGAAGGATCCCAGGTTTGATTCCAGTCAAGGGCACATGCCTGGGTTTTGGGCTCAATCACCAGTAGGAGGCATACAGGAGGCAGCCAATCAATGATTCCCTCTCATCATTGATGTTTCAATCTCTCCCTCTCCCTTTCTCTCTGAAATCAAGAAAAATCTACTTAAACGAACAAAACAAAACAAAAAAGGAAAAAGGAACCTCCCAACCCACTTGCCCTCCTCACGGTGGTAGAAGGGGAAGCCACCCAGAACCCTATGGGTCCCGGCAGCACTGCCCCCACTAGGAAGAATGGCGACCACCCTTCAATCAGCCTACTCTGGACTACAGCCTGAAGACAGGCGTGAGACCTGTGCAGGAGGAGGAGAGGCAGGAGCGCAGGCGCAGGGCACACCCTCCCTTGCTGAAGGAGCTGAGTGGGCTACATCCGTCCATAGGGCAGAGAAAATCCCAGGACAATGGCACAGCTCCTCCCTACCCAGTACCCCAAAGGGCAGTTCTTGACCTGCAGGGCTTCCAGGCCATTCCCACCTGGAAGAAAGCCCATTTCTTACACCATCACCTAGTAATCTACAGGGGGCATAGAGAGCTAAACCTCAAGCATAGATTCTGCCCCATCTGAGCTCTTGACCATTAGCCTCAGGTGCCTGCAGGACAGAGCCCCGCCCTCTCCATCGCCCTCTGGACTGTTGTTGTCTTGTGTGTGGGGGGGTTTTTTTTTTTTTTTGGGGGGGGGGGGACACACAGAAGTCCTGCTACTGGAGGGTAAGAAGGTGATGATGGCTGGGGAGAATGAGCCACCCAGGGCAAAGCCCACATCACCCCTGTTCCCCAGCTCTCAGCCCCCACAAGCTAACCACTGGTCCGTGAGGTCTGAAAGGTTGGCGATTGCTGGTTTAAGGAAATCTTTGGGGCAGCTGTCGCCAACCAGTGATCCACAGACAACTGGTGGTCCATGGGGTCCAAAAGGTTTGTGACCGCTGCTCTCGGCCACCGGGGTACTTACTCCATCTTACAGACCACAGATTTGACTAGGGCTAGGCTCCTGTACCTCATTGCCATCTCCCCTCGGCCAGAGTGGGGCCAAATCGGCTGTTCCTGCCCTTCCTGTTATCTGCTCCCAGGTGACCTGTTTGTAATCTTCCCTCAGGCAGGACCTGAAGCCAGCCCAAGTCCACCTTAAGTGTGGGAGCCACCATGGCCCCATTCAACTGGGGCCACTTGCAACCAAGGGAATCCTGAGCCCACTGATGATCAGCAGGTGTTAAAGGCCCTGCAGACCTTACCTCTCCTGAACAGTCACATTCACCTTAGTGTGTTTTAAAGGCTCTAAGAACGAGTTCACACCCATGAGAATGGCCACCATAATAAAAATAGGAAAGAACAAGTGTTGTCAAGGATGTGGAGTAGTTAGAACCCTTATGCATTGCTGGTGGGAATGTTAAAACGGTGCAGTTACTATGGAAAACAGTCTGGCAGTTCCTCAGAAAAGTTAAACATAGAATGATCATCTGATCCAGCCATTCCACTTCAGGTTATATACCCAGGTCATGTACCCAGAAGAACTAAAAGCACTGTCTCAAAGAGATGCTTGTTTATGCATCTACGTTCACAGCAGGATTATTTACAGCAGCCAGAAGGTGAAAGCAACCCAAGTGTCCACTGACAAAATAAGTAGATAAACAAAATGTGGTCCGTCCATATGATGGATTATTCAACCACAAAAAGGAAGTAAATTCTTTTTAAAAAATATATTTTTATTGGTTTCAGAGGATAAGGGAGAGGGAAAGAGAGACAGAAACATCGATGATGAGAGGGAATCATTGATTGGCTGCCTCCTGGACCCCCACTACTGGGGATCAAGCCTGCAACCCGGGCATGTGCCCTTGACCGGAATTGAACCTGGGGCCTTTCATTCTGCTGGCCGACGCTCTATCCACCGAGCCAAACTTCTAGGGCAGGAAGGAAATTCTGACACCTGCTTCAACATGGGTGAACCTTAAGAACATTTTGAGTGAAATAAGCCAGTCATAAAAGGGCAAATACTGTATGATTCTGCCTACATGAGGTCCCCAGAGAAGTCAGATTCATGGAATAGAGAAGCGGAATGGTGGGCGCCAGGGGCTAGGGAAGGGGGATAGGAGTTAGTGTTTAATGGGAACAGAGTTTCAGTTTGGGAAGGAGAACAAGTTCTCAAGATGGATGATGTGAACGTATTTAATGCCACTGAATTGTACATTTTAAAATAATTAAGATAACAAATTTTGTTATATGTAGTTGATTACAATGAAAAAACAATTTTTAAAAAAATATATTTTATTGATTTTTTTCAGAGAGGAGGAGAGAGGGATAGAGAGCTAGAAACGTCAATGAGAGAGAAACAGCGACCAGCTGCCTCTTGCACACCCCCCACCGGGGATGTGCCCGCAACCAATGTACATGCCCTTGACTGGAATCAAACCTGAGACCTTTCAGTCCGCAGACCGACGCTCTACCACTGAGCCAAACCGGTTTCAGCGAAAAAACAATTTTTTTAATGCTCTGAGAGATCCCAGGTAATGACTCCCGCTGATTAGTCACAGCACTCCCAAGCTTCCCTGATCTTTGCCAGTCATAGAATGGAGCCCCCAGTGGATTGACATGGAGGTGGAGTCGAGCCCCTCACAGTGAACCTAGGAAGAGGCTGGAGCCATCTACACTGCACAAATCAGAGCAGCCACTGCTGCTAAGTCAGGCTTCTTTGCAAGAATTAACCTCAACTTCCTGTCCTGGCACCTCACCACTGGGCCCTACCTCCAGTGCCACTCTCAGATCTCAGGCAGACATCACCAATCTTGGCTACATCCTGGTTTGACCTGTTTCCTAAAGGCACCTCCAGAGTTTCTTCCTTCCGGTGTCATCTGCTGTTGGTTGTCACCACTGTTCCCTCGGTTGACTGCCCTCACAGGGGTATGGGGACTACAGAGTGAGGTCTGACCAGCCTGCCCACCAGTAAGTGCCAAGTTAGTCTGATAACCAGGACATGGGGGCCATGTGTATGTATCCAGGTGAGGGAAGAAGTGGGCCGGGATTCCTTAGGCCCGTCATTCCCGTGATTCCTTTGCCTGGGCCAGCGGGGCGTAGGATGATGAAGGAGACAGAACCTCCACCTCAAACCCCGAGGAAGAGCATTCTTAAGTGGAGGGGTCTGGCTCTGCCAGGCTGCCCTGTGATTCCCTAATATCCACATGCCGGAGCCTAACCTGGCGGCAGAGGAGCCACTTTACCCTAGACTCCAGGCTTGATTCTTCACATTCCCTCAGCAACGGCCACCAGCCCCGTGGATTCAGCAGCTACCCCAGACCCGACAGGACTGGCCAGAAACTTGGCCAGCACTTCCAAACCCTGTCCGCTGCCCACGCCATCATCACTGCCCCCCAGACTGCCGGAGGAATGGAGAAGGGGATGCACTGGAGGGCCCAGCTCTCTCCAATACACTGGGTGGGCTTCAGCAGGAAAGCTGCTAAAGGAACTGGGGAAGCCCTGGCCAGGTAGTTCAGTTGGTTAGAGCGTTATCCCAATACAAGGTCTGGGGTTTGATCCCCAGTCAGAGCACATACAAGAATCAACCAGACTGGCCGCTGTGGCTCAGTGGTTGAGTGTTGACCTATGAGCCAGGGGGGTCACAGTTTGGTTTCAGTTAGAGCACATATCCGGATTGCAGGCTTGGTTCCCAGTAGGGGGGGCCTACAGGAGGCAGCTGATCAATGATTCTCTCTCATGATTAATGTTTCTCCCAGTAGCCTCACCTGTTGATTGTCACCACTGTGACTATATATATATATATATATGTGTGTGTGACACACACACACACACACACACACACACACACACACACACACTAGAGGCCCATTGCACAAAAATTTGTGCAACAGGCCTTCCTTCCCCCAGGTGTCAGCACCACTTTCCCTGCTGGGACCCGGGCTTCCCTCCGGCTGCTGATAAGCACCCAGGACCCGGGCTTCCCTAGCAGCCCCGCCTTTATCTGGAAGGTCTATTCTAATTAGCTTATTATGTTTTTATTATTATAAATTACACAAGGACACCAGTGTGGTAACACAGTGCCTGGATGCAAGACATAGCAATGTGCCAAGGGCCAACAGTAGCCATGGGAATAGGGTATTTAGTTACTTTGCCAGTTTTCTATACTAAGCTATACTGCTTTTATAGTAACAAGAAATAAATCCCTGACAGAGTAACTCAGTGGTTAGAGTGTTGTCCCAATACACCAAAGTTACAGGTTCAGTCCCCAGTCAAGGCACATACTAGAATCAACCAATGAATGCATACTAGAATCAACTAATAATACTACTATGATACATAAATAACTGGAACAACATATTGGTCTCTCTCTCCTCCACTCCCCTCCCTGTCTTTCTCCTTTCCTATCACTCCCCCCCTCCCTCTCTCAAATCAATTTATTAGGAAAAAAATCAACTTTCTACATGTGTCACTTTTAAACAGGGGTTTGGTGAATCCATGAACTTTACAAACATGTGGGACTCCCTTTCCAGAGGGGCTGTGGCAAGTTACAAACCTGGCCTCTGACCAGGTGGCTCAGCCATGGCCTGGAGGGACCAGGCCCAAGAATATAATTAGCATCAGACTCCATGCAGCCACTTGGTGTGGGGACAGGAGAGCTCCCTTCTGGACAGTTAATGTGGACACCAGCTTCTTTAATAAAATGTAAAGTGACAAGGAGATAAACCAATATGGCAGCATAAACACCTGAACTTGATGCCTTGTACAACCACTTCAAAACTACAACTAAAAGACAAAATGGACATCATCTAGAACCACAGGAATGCTGGCTGAGTGGAAATTCTACAACTAGAAGGAAAGAGAAAAGCACACTGAGACTCAGAGTTGCTGCGGAAGTAAAGTGCAGAGGTAAGGAGGTGTGAGAGTGGAAAGGGCTGGCAACTGAGGACACGTTTGCCTTTCTCAATAGGAAAGGAGACACAAGCTCCCAACTGCTCTGAACTCTAGTTCTGGGAGAGACTCTGGGAACCTAGACTCACACAGAGAGAAACTGGACTGGCTGGCTTCGTGCGGAACTTGAGGGCGGCTTTCTCTCAGAGGTGCTTGCAGGGATTACTGAAGGACACTGAGACCTGGGGCCTCTTAGGGCAGGGCTGACAGGAAGCCATTGCTGTTTGCTCCACCCTGAGACCCCACCCCACCCAAGCTGTGCACAGAGGCTTTTGCATATGAATGTCCTGGTCCTTTGAAATCTAACATTACCTAACAAACTGCAGCTGAGTCAGAGAGACCGAGAACATTCAAAAGAAGGCCCAAGGCCCCACAGCAGCTTGCACTGCTTCACAAGCTGGACCTCATTTAGACATCTCCAAAACCCAAACAGAGAAATCTGCAGATCTCTCCATAGCTCCTGCTGGGTGGCCTCAGGCAGAGGCTAAAATAGCACCTCCTTGGAGATTCAAGAGCCAGTGTACCCAGTGGTCAGAGTGGGACCATCCAACAATTCTTCAGATCCATAAGGGACACACTCAGGGGGCAGACTCAGTGAGCACCAAAGATCCACTGAAGCAAGTCTTGCTCATAATGGTGTCTCCAGCATAGAAGTTCTCCCATCGTAGACACAGCTGATCCTCACAGCCAATTGGCGTGGAGATCAAGTCCTCCCAGTGATACCAACAACAATCAAGGCTTAATAAAATAAGACTGTGGCTGAAACCGGTTTGGCTCAGTGGATAGAGCGTCGGCCTGCACACTGAAAAGTCCCGGATTCAATTCTGGTCAAGGGCATGTACCTTGGTTGTGGGCACATCCCCAGTAGGGGGTGTGCAAGAGGCAGCTGATCGATGATTCTCTCTCATCGATGTTTCTAACTCTCTATTCCTCTCCCTTCCTCTCTGTGACAAATCAATAAAATATATATTTAAAAAAATAAAAAAATAATAAAACAAGACTGTGCACACCAAGAGTGTCCACCTCAGGTAACTGGGGAGGCTGAGCCACTGGACCCTATAGGACACCTAGCACACAAAGCCACCTATCAACACAGGGAAATAGCCAAAATTCAGAGACAAAGAAACAGGTCACAAATGAAAGAAATGGAGGATATAGAGTTCAAAACCACAGTTGTAAGGTTTTTCAAAAATTTTCTAGAAACCACCAATAAATTTAGTGAGACCCTCCAGGATATGAAAAAGGACCAACTAGAAATTAAGCATACATTGACTAAAATAAAAATATACAGAGATCCAATAGCAGACTAGAAGATGGCAAGAATCAAGTCAAAGATTTGAAATACAAAGAAGCAAAAAACACCCAACTGGAAAAGCAAAAAGCAAAAAGAATCCAAAAATATGAAAGTAGTGAAAGGAGTCTCTGGGACAACTTCAAGCGTACCAACACCCGAATTATAGGGGTGGCAGAAGAAGAGAGAGAGCAAGATATTGAAAACCTATTTGAAGAAATAATATCAGAAAATTTCCCCCGCCTGGTGAAAGAAAGACAAGTCCAGGAAGCGCAGAGAACCCTAAACAAAAGGAATCCAAAGAGGACCACAACGAGGCACATCATAATTAAAATGCCAAGAGCAAAAGACAAAGAGAATATTAAAAGCAGCAAGAGAAAAACAGTTATCTACCCATAGGATTGTCAGCTGATTTCTCAACAGATACTAGGCAGGCCAGACGGGAGTGGCAAGAAATATTCAAAGTGATGAACAACAACAACCTACAGCCAAAATTATTCTACCCAGCAAAGCTATCATTCAGAATTGAAGGTCAGATAAAGAGCTTTACAGATAAGAAAAAGCTAAAGGAGTTCATCACTGCCAAACCAGTATTATATGAAATGCTGAAAGATATTCTTTAAGAGAAAGAAGTCCTAGAAAAACTAAATGCATTTGACAAAAAGCTGTTCCTAAATTGTTAGCTAAAATTTTTATTGGTAGTTCATCTCAGGATAAAAATCTCACAACAGGAAATGAACCTAAAGCAGTCATATTATAGTGCAAAAAATTAAAATTTAAAAGCTATCAAGACTACATTATAAAATTTTCAAAAGCCTCCTCATATTTAAATCAAAAAAGGGGGAAGGTAGAAGAATATCATGTAAGGAAAAATATCCTGAAAGTAAATTACATCTAGAAAATTTGTACTTTAGAAAATTAATTGAAATGCTATCAGCAAGACACCCATGAAACACACACATGGTGTCAAAACAAGCCAGAGGAAAATCATTTGGGCAAAAAATGAAAAGGATCCCAGGTCAAATTTATAGAAAATATTTCTTTATTAACTTTTGGTCGATAATATGTTTGTATATTTTCAGAAAACTCCAAGACCTTGTGGATTCTGGCAACGAAGAGGAATCGCTAGGACTACATAAGAGAAGCAGTCCAGAGATGGAAGTCGCTGATGACACCTTACCATAATAGCAGTCAGCAGCTGTGTATCACTGCAGGTTGCCCAGGACCAAACCAGAGAGGGTTGGACCTGCATTACCACCATTTGCCCACCATCCAGAACTGAAATATCATTGCTGACATGTACACATAAGGAACTGTTTGACATTGAAATTGGGTTTCAAAAGAACTGGTGGCCCAGAAAGAAGCTCACTACAGACTGATTCATATGCCTTTCAGCATAACGATTATTGCTTGTCTCATTTTTGATTCTTATATTTCCAGTAGGACATGATGTCACTCATCTAGGGGAAATGGTGAACAACATAGACTGATGAACAAGAATAGACCCAGAAATAAGCAGCCATGGGTCCAACTGTTGGACCTCACAGGGAGGGTGGGGATAAAATGGAGAGATCAACCAAAGGACTTATGTGCACACATATGAGCCTAACCAGTGGTCAAGGACAATAGGGGGGTGGGGGCATGAGTGGGGAGGTAGGGGATTGGAATGGAGGGTTGAGGACAAATATGTGATACCTTAATCAATAAAGAAATTAAAAAAAGAAGAAGAAAAAGGTAAAGATAAAAATTATGAACAACAAATACATATCAACAAGTGAATCTAAAATCAAGTGAATAAAAAATCTGATGAACAGAATAAACTGGTGAATATAAAAGAATCAGGGGCAGAGAAAGGGAGTGGGCTGACAATCCTTGGGGGGAAAGGAGTCTGGGGTGTGCGGAAAGAGACTAGACAAAAATCATACATCTATGGATAAGGACAGTGGGGTGAGGGATAAGGGCATGGGGTGGGGTGGGAACCAGGTGGAGGGGAGCTATGGGGAGGGGCGGGGGGAGGAACAACTGTAATAATCTGAACAATAAAGATTTTTTAAAAATGTAAAGTGACAAAACAGCCACAAGTCATGGTTGTCTATATCACTCACTTGTTTGGGGGGGAGGGGATATTCTCATAAGCATTTCTTTGTGTGCAGCTGGCATGGCTCAGTGGTTGAGTGTCAACCTATGAACCAGGAGGTCATGGTTCGATTCCCAGATTCTAGATCAGGACACATGCCCAGTTGTGGACTCACACCCCACTGTGTGGATCTGTGCAGGAGGCAACTGATCAATGATTCTCTCTCATCATTGATGTTTCTATCTATCTCTCCCTCTCCTTTTCTCTCTGAAATCAATAACAATAACAACAAAAAGTTTGTGTGTGTGTGTGTATATATATATATATATATATATATTTTTTTTTTTTTTTTTAAGTGTCCTTTGTGCTCTGGGCAGAGATATGTGCAGAGCAGCCACATATCTCTGGAGATGAGATCTTCCGGCTGTGCAGCTCAGACCAAGGAGAAAGTGGTAAAGGCAGAGAGAGTGGGTAATGAGGCCCTAAAAAAACAAGGACAGGGGAGGCCAAACCCCAAAGGCACACATGGACTGCCAGCTGGGCCTTGCCAGGCCAAGGGACATGGCTCCTGCCACAGAGAAGCGGATTCCCAGAACAGGGTCTGCTCCAGCTCAGAGCCACGTACACAGAGAGAAGTGGCCTTGTTTTTCAAGGATTCATCAGGGATGTCACAATCCTGGAGTGATGTCAAAACTGCCTCAAGGGTTATGAACTCTGGCCTTGAAGATGAGTCAACAGAGGGTGGGTTTCAGAGAGGAGACTGCTGTTTACGCACAATCCCTTTGGAGATCTGCGTGCAGCTGGGAGGCTAGTCAAGGGTTGTGATGGCAGGCAGGCTGGCTCCTCGCAGAGCCTTACGGCCTCCTACGGAAACCACCAGCACCCACCCAGTGCGGGAGTGCTCCCCCTCTTCAGCATCTATGAGATATAAACATTCTGAAAGAGACTCACTCCGCCCAAAACTGCCCACCTTGAAACACACAAGCAAACTGAACCCTATGGCTCCCCGCCCACAGGGCCCAGCACAACCCTTCAGAGGGAGTATTCTGATTCCGCCTTTGGGGATTCCTTCCGGTGACTCCACCGCCCAGTCTCCACCCATTTCTTCACCACTCCACCACAGGCCGGCGGGACCAGAGGAAGTAACGTATCCAGCTTGGTGCGGGTTACTTTCGTCTTTGGGCTTTCTCAGGGGAGGGGGCACAATACAGACCCGGATAGCAATCTCGGGCATTTGCAGGGCCACTCAGGTTACCAACGCTCACAGGAGCCTGAAACACTGGCATTTTAACTACGACTCCAGACCCCATGTGACCGACTCCCTTTCACACCTGCGTCCCAGTGCCTCAAGATCCCTCCAACTTGAGAGGGAGCCTGGGCCAGTGAGGACAATCTAAGCGACCTCGGGCACGCCACAATGCTCCTCAGAGCCCAACTGCCCCCAAAGCACAGTGGGAACAATAAGCTAGCCCGCCTGCCAGTGTTGTCAAGAACGAAGGGTTTATAGGGGCCTGGCCCACAGCCAGGAGGGGCAGTGCCACCTAGTCCTAAAGGTGGGCTATCTGTAAAGCAGACAAGGTGGCAAGAAGCTCCCCTGATAGGGCCAAGTGGGGCACCCCCCAGGAAGGGGAGCCGAGCCTGCCTCCCAGGGCCTTACTGTGGGAGGGGAACAGAAGCTAATTTAAGGCTCCTCCTGCCACCGGTGCCAGGCTGACATCCACGCAGCCGCTCCCTGAGCAGCAGCAAGCAGCACCCAGCACAGCTCCAGAACAGTGCAGGAGTCTTCACTGCAGACCTCCTGTACTGCCCCCTTCCTGAGGACCAAGTGCTGCAGCCACTCTCCCCATCCCCGCCCCCACATGGCCTCTCCAGCCCCGGGCACCCAGCGTCCCTGGACCTCGGCTGTGGCATCCCCTAGAAGCACCGCTCTCAATCAGCACCTTTCACGTCACCTGTCCCCATGCCATCATGTTGCTCCATTTACTTCCTTCCTGACATTGACCACTAACAAGTCCTTCGTGCTGATTTCTGTGCTGTCCTGTTCATTATGTCTCTTGCCTCTAGAATATCAGCTCCTGGCACTAGGGGCCTGTCTTGGTCACTTGTGAATGTCCAACTCCTCAGCAATGGACTGTGTCCACACTTCCTCAGTCTTCTCTCCCAGAAGTAACCTATCACAGCATAAAAGGAGATCCACAGGGGTTGCTCCTTCAGGACTCACTTGAATTTTTTAAAAATATATTTTATTTATTTTTACAGAGACAAAGAGAGAGGAATAGAGAGTTAGAAACATCAATGAGAGAGAGACATCAATCAGCTGCCTCCTGCACACCCCCCACTGGGGATGTACCCGCAACCAAGGTCCATGCCCTTGACCGAAATCAAACCTGGGACCTTTCAGTCCACAGGCTGACGCTCTATCCCTTGAGCCAAACCGGTTTCAGCTCACTTGAATTTTTATATTCAAGGAGAAATTGCACAAAACCCCAAATCTGGTTGGCTGGTGGCTGTGTGTATTACCGCGTCTTCACCTTCCATCAAATTTCAGGCAGGTCCTATAGAGATCAGGGGCTCAGTCAGATTCGGGTGGATGTAAGAGCCCAGGCCTTCTGTCTCCAGGGCTCTGCTCTGACCTCCAGGCAGGGACTGGCTCAGGGTAGAGGCACCAAGTGTACACGAGGAATCAGGGATATGCTGAGGGGCACACATATGCCAAAGGATCCCCGCAGCCAAGAGAAGGAGGATTTGGAGCTCAGAGTGGGCCAGGTGCTGGGATCCTCAGAGCTGTGAGCAGAAGGATCTGGACTGGCAAGGGTCAGGCTCTGCTCCAAGACCTCACACAGGTAGAGGTGAGATTCAAACCTAAAAAGGCTCCAGTCTCCAGGCTTCTTAGGCCCCTCCCTGGGCCGTCAATTTTTCTGAACAACAGCATGCTCCTCTCCACCCAGGAGAGGAAAAGGTGACCCAGCAACAGAGCCCACCAAATCCAACAATAACATGCCCAGGTGGTGAGGCATGTGCTCCAGGAAATGGTCAGGGACCTGTCTCTGAGAGGCACATGAGGCTATCTTGGAAGAAGGAACTATGGCTGAAACTGGTTTGCTCTGTGGATAGAGCGTCAGCCTGCAGACTGAAGGGTCCTGGGTTCGATTCCGGTCAAGGGCACGTACTATGATTGCGGGCACATCCCCGGTGGGAGTGTGCAGGAGGCAGCTGATCGATGTTTCTGGCTCTCTATCTCTCTCCCTTCCTCTCTGTAATAAATCAATAAAATATATATATATTTTTTAAAGAAGGGACTGTGTCCACACTTCCTCAGTCTTCTCTCAGAAGTAACCCATCACAGCAAAAAAGGAGACCCACAGGAGTAGCTCCTTCAGGACTCACTTGAATTTTTATATTCAAGGAGAAGCTGTATGAAGCCCCAAGTCTGGATGGCTGGTGACTGTGTGTGTTACCACATCTTCACCCTCCACCAAATTCCAGGCAGGCCACTATGTCTGCACAAAGGCAGCTCAGACTTCAGATCCCCGCTGGAGAGAGAAATCTCAGGGACTTCTACGGGAGCTGCTCCAACAGCTAGGATTACAGGAAGTTCCTGTCAGTCCCCTGCCACTTCTGAATTTGTACAAGCCTCTTCACAATTAAAAAGTAAAAACAAAAATCCTCTCCACAAATTGCCATTGGCAAACCATTTAACCACAGCACAAGAGAACAGGAAACTCGAGACACTCTTAACAAAGCTGCGCACCTAAGGTTTTGTTAATAACCAATACACTGTTCTTCTGGTCACACAAACAAGTTCTTCAAGTCGCCGTCCCCGTGTCCAGCACCCAAAAGCACAAGAGCACCTGCGTTGCTCTCCTTTTAGCCCAGTCTAGCACATTGCCCAACGGGTATGATTCAATACAAAAACTGCCAAGTCACTTAAATTTCCAGGCAGCTTCTGAGAAAAACACAAGCTTAGGTCCCCCAAATTTAGGCCAGCAAGCCAAGTTGGCCAGGCTAGCTTGAAGAAGCTCTTTGAAGGAGTCCCTCCTAGCGACTGACTCTAACCTACACAGCTGGGCTCCGTGTGGAACCTGCCCGAGTCTGCAGTTACCTTCACCCTCACAAGAGGAAGATCTAGCTGTAGTCAGGGGATGTAAGCAACACCCTAAATTAAAAATAGCTGTGTGACAACATGAGGTGAATGCACAGACAGGCCTTCCGGAGGACCAATGGATCCGGCAAGGGCAGCATGACAGGGAAGGCGGGGCTCCTAACCCAAAGTGACCAGGTACCAAGTTCACCTTATTTACATGACTCATGAGCTCTCCCTCAGCTGCCTCTAGGAAGTCTGCCTTCCCGCAGGACGAGTCACTCAGGATGGAATTCTGCAGGGAAGGGAGGCTTAAGCCAACCACTGGGCCCCTACCTCCTCCTCCTCCTCTTCCTCCTCCTCCTCCTCCTCCCCTACAGGAGAGTGCCTCGGCCCTCACCTTGAAGAATCTGTCTCACAAGATGAGAATTCGTTCTTACAAAAAAAGATATGGTTCCCCCACCTATGAAGGGGAAACTGAGACATCAGAACTGGAAGAAAACTGCCCAAAGAGGTGGGGGGGAAAACACGGGAAGGGTGGGCACCTGGGAAAGAAACAGGGGAAGAAATTCCCCGTTTAGCTAATGGTGCCGAACAAGTCCGGGGCAGGAAGAAAGCCACATTCCTTCCTAGTTAGTCTCTCTCCACACCCGCCCAAGGCCCCCTCATTCCGGGTATACACAAACACACACACATACACATACACACACGGACTGGGGCCTCCTCGGCCACCGCTGACTATAAAGCCCCCACTTTTCCAGGCAGGAGGAAAAGAGCTCCCCTAAACCACCTCTCCGCAGAACCTGATCCCTGGGCACCTGCCACTTCTGTCCTAACACGGACTGAGAGTGCCGTGTCACACACAGAAATGGGAAGAAGCAGGTCTGACCACAGACAGTCCCAGATGTGCCCCAAAGTCAGGCCTGAAAGAGGGGGCATGGCAGCCTCTTCCCCACCTCCTGCCCCAGGCCAGGTGGCAGAACTGAAACATCTTGAACTTCCCCCCAGATGGGCCCAAATGGACCCCTGAGAAGTTCAGAGTCAGCAGCCAGGTGCGGTGGCCAGAGCCCCCTCCCAGGTGCCCACCGCCGGCTTCCAGCCCACATACACAGCTGCTTCCCCACAAAACACTTCCACTCTCGGAAGGAGGGCTAATGAAACAGGGTCACCTGGGGGTGAGGGAGCGGGGGGGGGGGGGGGGGGTCAGACAAACTACCAGTATCTGTCCAAATTCTGCTTCCCAAGAACCAAGAGTGATCCCAACTCCGGCGGCCTCACTGGAGAGACTCCAAGACGGCACCCCCACACAAACGGAGCAGGACCCCACAGGTGCCTCTCTGGCCCATCCCACCAAGGACTCTGACCGAGAAGCCTCAACCCCACCCCCTCCGCTCTCCCCCCGGCCAGGTGAACAGAGAAGTTCCGGGTGGACAGGGAAGGATCCCCGCCGCCTCCAGGTGCCACACAAACGCCCCCCTGGCTCAGGCGCGCGAGTTCCGGCCCCACCGCCGGCCTGGGCCTATCGCCAGTGCCGCCTCCCAGGACCCAGGAGGAACGTGATTCTCGCACCCTGCCGGCCCATGGGTCCACACACAGCACCCCGAACGCCGGAGCCCGCGCCCCGAGGCCCGGACGCCGGGCGAGGGACACGCGAGGCCGGCCTGCACCCCGCCGGCCCCACTGCTCACCTGGCTGGAGCGGTAGGTCTCAAAGGCTCTCAGGGCGCTGTCGGTGAGCTTCACGTGAAACACGGACACCTTGCTGCCGTCGCTCACCCGCCCGCACGACAGCCCGTAGCTCCGATCCTCCTTCAGTGCCGCCATCTTGCGACCATTGCTACCCGGCCCCCCTTCCCGGCTCCGGAGCGGTCGCGCCGGCCACGCCACGCCCCGCCGCCTGCTGACGTACTGCATTATTCATGAGGCGCTGCCCACGCCCTCTTTGGATCCGGCGAAGTTTACCGACGCCACACAGCCAGCCGACGTGCTGCATTATTCATGAGACGCAGCTGGCCACGCCCCCTGCAGCCTTCAAGAAGCCCATAAGTCACCGCCCCGTTCCTGCATATTCATGAGACCTGGGAGGCCCACCTCCGGGGCACACTTCCGCTCCTAGACTCCGCCCCAACACGCGCATAAGTCTAGACCCCGCTCATAAATATATTATTCGTTAAGTGTGACTCAACGAGGCGCGTCGAAGTCCCGCCCCACCAGCCACTGATGTGATGTATTATTTATGAGGTCTGTTTGGCTTCTGATGAGTCCTAATGAGTGGAGGGGGCGGGGCCGGCGCAAAACACGTGGAGGGCGGACCCAGTAGCTGGTCGGGATGTTGGGCGTGGCCATGCAAATCAGCGCGCGTTGAATCCTGGGTTGGGTGGGTAGGGTGTAAGGTGGGTGAATAGGATTAGACCTCCCACCCCTTACCCTTAGGGCTTTTAGGGGATTAGGAGAGCTGGTGAATTTTGCTCACGATGAGATAAAATCTTTTAAGGGATAAAAATTTTACATCCCCAGGAGCCTTGACAGATGATTGTCCAGCATCCCCATCTTTAAAAAACGTTTTATATGTTACAAAATTAATCAAAGTGTAAAATTCAGTGGCATTTAGTATATTTACAATTCTGTGCAGCCACTATCATATCGAGTTCTAGAACACTTTAATCACTCAAAAAAGTAAACTCTATACCCACTAAGTCACTCTCCACTGCCCTCTCCCCAGACCCTGGCAACCACTAATTTAATTTCTGTATCTATGGATTTGCTAATTCTGGATACAGGCAGTCCTCAGGTTACCTGGACTCCACATAGGTCGAAGATCGTTTCGTGGTTATGTTGCCATCTCCCATTTACTTATAAAAAAAAGTTCCATTATTTCAACATATGTACATATGTGCTTTATGCTTTTTATTATTTACCACAAGTAAAGGTCAGGAATTGTTATCTATTAATTTTTTTAATGTTTCACTTCATTACTGCTGTGTATTTGCTTCATGCGAGTGTCGTAGGTGCTAGGTAGGTGGGTTCTGACTTACGTGCCGTAGGAATGGATCTCTGATGTAACCCGAGGACCTACTGTATTTCCTATCCATAGGGTCATATGTGCCAGGCTTCTCTCAGCATTGTTTTTGAGCTTCATCCATGTTGTAGCCTGTATCAGTGCTTCATTCCTCTTTATGGCCAAGTAATAATCCATTGTGTGGATTGACGATTTGTTTTATCTATTATCTGTTAATGACATCTGGGTTGTTGCCATTTTTCACTATTATGAATAGAGATGCTATGAACATTCATGTAGAAGTTTTTGTATGGATGGATGTTTTCCCTTCTCTTGGGTCTATACCTAGGAGTGAAATTGCTAGGTTATTTGGCAATTCTATGTTTAACTTTTCAAGGAACTGCCAGACTGTATTCCATAGACACTGCCATTCAATCAAGCTCTCATTGCACAGATGGGGAAAAGAGGCTGAAGACAGGTGCTAGCTCACCTAGGAAAGCTCCCCCTGAGCTCCTGACCTGCGGAGCACTCTGGAGTAGTCTTCTTCCTCCCTTTAATTACAGGTGGTAGTCATAGGATGAAGATTTTGAGGTAAGAGGAAGATGAAGTTCAGGGACCTTCCGTATGTCCCTGTCCAAGTGATCTCCTTAGTTCCAGGCCAGCACTACCATTCACTTACTCCCCTGACCATGAACTGCTGAGGACCTGTGCTCAATGCGTGACATCCATGATTGCCTTTGGGGGTGGATACAGTGGTTTTCACCCATCAGCTAGAGAGGAAACTGAGGCTTGGAGAGGTTAAAAGAATTACGCTGCAACCAGAGACTTCACTGCTTGGTAACAAGCATTTCTCCACTTTATACTCACTACCCCAGAGCCTCCCAACAGGACCCCAGGGACAACAGAGGAATCACCAAGCATTGATATATTCTCCAATTTGCTCTCTAAGAACTAGGTCACCCAAGAAACTGAAAGCCACTACATCTCTTTGGAGTAGCCCCTTGACACATCCTCTACCTAGCAAGCTCACTGTAGAATCTCTAGCCATAATATTGACTATGCTGCTGCTGCCCAGACATAGGGCTGTGAGCTCACTGTACTACCGACCCCCCCATTGTTGGTCTCAAAGAAACACCCAATTAGGTCCCATCCGGGTCCCTGTTTTTAGTTAACAGAAATAAGACAGGATTGGGTAACAGGCATAGGGAGTGTGAATTCCTGGGAACTCTGGCACATCACATCACCCCAGTAGCACAGGTATGCTGTGGCCCAAGAGGGAACCCCATCCTCCCCACTCCCCACAGCTCTGACCCACCCCTAAGTGGCAGTGAAAGCAGGCGAAATGCAGGATGGGAGGCTTTATTTCACTTGGGGTGGTGGGGAGAGCCTGGACGGAGGGCAGCAGGCTAGGCAGGAGGGGCTGGCAATTGTACAGGAACTGGATGGGGGAAGGGCTGCCCTGAGGCCTTGGGAAGGAGAAACTGAGGCAGGCCCCTGTTGAGACCTAACCCAGGGGGGAGTGGGAGAGTAGGAATTGGGTCTGGAGGAATAGGGTCCCCTCCTTCCCGGCTGGACATGGGGCCTGGGCCCTGCCTCATTTCCTCCTTAGGGCCTCAGCCCCTCCTGCTCACTGGGCCATGCAACCCTCAAACCTCACTGTCCCTGCCCCAGAGGAGGGGGGCGAGGCCAGAAAGGGTAGTGGACAGGGAGTCTGGGAGAGTTAGGGAGTGCGGGATGGGGTCCACGGTGCTCAGAAGGGGTAGCGGCCACTTGGCAGTCAGTTCCTGGCAGCGATGACCACAGAGAGAGCCACGCCCCCCAGGGCAACAGCAGTTGCTCCAAACAGCCACTTCCATGGGATGGACTGTAGATAAAAGGGGAGGGAGGAGGTGGCTGGAGGGCAGTCAAGACTGGTATCTTGGGCGTCAGGTACCAACACAACCCACACAGGCCTTCCACTGCCTAAGCATGCATTTCCTGCCTCCTGGCAAACTCCTACGTGTGCATCAAAACTCAAGCTAAGCCAGGACCGGTTTGGCTCAATGGATAGAGCGTCGGCTTGGGGACTGAAAGGTCCCAGGTTCGATTCCGGTCAAGGGCATGTACCCTGGTTGCGGGCATATCCCCAGTAGGGGGTGTGCAAGAGGCAGCTGATCAATGACTCTCTCTCATCGATGTTTCTGACTCTCTATCTCTCTCCCTTCCTCTCTGTACAAAATCAATAAAATATCTTAAAAAAAAAAAACAAAAAAAAAAAACATTAAAAAAAAACTCAAGCTAAATTTCACCTCCTCTGGGTAACTTCCCCTTCCCCTCTGGAAGAGCCATCACTCCCACCCCAAATCCTACATGTTGTATTCCACCTTCTGCTTTGACCTGGGTCACATGGGATTAGGGCCTGTGTCCCCAATATGGTCCAGCACAGCCCAGGTGACAAGGACATCAATGTTTGCAAGATGAAGACCCTCTTTACATAGTCTCCTCTGCCCTCCCACAGGAAGCCTCCTGGCCACCAACCCCAGCTCACCCAGGCACCCTTGCCAGGACACTTAGCAGGCAGCCGGCTGGGGTTGCCCAGCATTTTCCGGTACAGGGCGGTCTCTGTGCTCCGCTGGGCCGCGTGCTTTTTCACTAGCTTCGAGAGCTCCGCGTGGATTGTCTAGGAAAAGTGAGTGGCGGTTGGGCTAAGAACAGGTGGCAGCAGCAGCCAATGTGGCCAACTTCACGGGCACTGTGCCCTTCTGGTGCCCTGGGTCACTCTGGGATTAGGACCACTGAAACACAGGGGCTCCATCTACCCTCTGGGCGTCAGCAAAGTGGGGCTGCCATCTCCATGCCTCTAGGGAGCCTGTGGACGGAGCAGAGCACAGGTTCTGGGAGAAAAGCTGGGACACTGGCACTGGCCAAGCTGGCAGCACCCTTGGCTTCTGGGACCCCCATGTTCAGGAACAGCCTATGTAGGGGACATGAGGATTGTAGCAAGCTGGCTGGGGCCCTTAGCCACCTGCCCCTTCCCAGGTAGAAACACAGCAGGAAAAGCCACAGCAACAATGAAAAATGGCCCGGCTATTGTGAACCAAGAGATCACTGGCTTGATTCTTGGTCCGGGCACATGCTCAGATTGCATGCTTGTCCCCCAGCAGGGGGTGTGCAAGAGGCAGCTCATCAGTGATGTTTCTCTCTCATTGATGTTCCTATCTATCTCTACCCTTCCTCTTTCTCTAAAAATCAACAAAAAATATTTTTTTTTTTTTAAAAAGGACTAAGGGCAGATGACAGGAGGGCCTTCCCAGACAAGCCACAGGGCAAGTTCCCAAAGCACCTCTGTTCTTCTCACCTTGTTGGAAGGTTCCAGCTTCAGGGCCGCCCTCAGGATGGGGATGGCCTCGCTGTACTCCCCTTGCTGGGCCAGTACCTGTGAGAGAAAGCATCACTCTGGACCTATACTAGTCCACGGTTTCTTTCATGAAACCCAACCCTGCCAGGCTCCTGACCACCCTGACAAGTCCCAAATCTAACCCCAGGGGTCCAGTTACCCTATGCTACGCTCCTGAACCCTCAGACTCTAAGAGCACCCCACTGAATTCAGTGTTGGTCCCCTAACCTTCTCCTTTCCTGAGTGTCTGTCTTGGTCTGTAAAGGAGACCCGGTCACCCTCTTCATCTACTCCTCCCGCACCACTCTGACTGGACATTTCCAAAGTGAATGATTCAGAACCAGCAGGTAACTCAAGCCAGCCAATGAAATCCAGCCTGAAATATGCTAATGCCACTGGGAAGCTGGTTGTTAGGTGGCAAAGATGCAAGCCTGCAGCTTTTGGGGGGCAAGAGGGAGCATCTTGGCTGCTCCCAAGAGAGGAGCCTGCCTGAGGGGGAAACCCACAGCAGACACAGTATTCCCACACATTGCTAATGCCTGGTCCAACCCTGCCTGAACCCAGCCACATGGGACTTGAATGTCACAAATCAAGTCCTCCTTTTGCTCAGATCTGCGCACTGAAGAGTCCCAGGTTCGATTCTGATCAAAGGCACATGCCTGGGTTTCGGGCTCAACCCGCAGTAGGAGGCAGCCAATCAGTGATTCTCTCTTATCACTGATGTTTCTCTCTCTCTCTCTCTCTCTCTGTCTCTGTCTCTGTCTCTGTCTCTCTCTTCCTCTGAAATCAATAAAAAATATATTAAAACAAAAAACAAAAAAAAACAACTCGGCTTTTGTTCTGAAGAAGGTAGCCATGGAGGATTGTATGCAATGAGCAGTCATCATTGGGCCACAGGGAAATGTGTGGGAGCCTAAGGCTTGGGTTCACGTCTGGCCTCAGTCAATGAATTGCTGTGATTCAAGTGATACCTCTGCACCTGTCTGGGCCTTAAGTTTCTCTATCTGCCCTTTCAAACCCTGGATTCAGAAGCAGTCCCGCTGGTGTGGGTTTGGGGAGCCGGCCCGCCACCCGAGGCCCACCTTGCCCTTGCGGAAGAGCGCCTTGATGTTGTCAGGCTGGTGCTCCAGCACGAGGCTACAGGAACGCAGGGCGGCCCGGTAGTGGTCCAGCTTCAGCTGCGAGGCCGCCAGGTTGTTCAGACACTTCACCTTCAGCTGCAGTAGTTGCTCCTCCTCCTCAAAGGTCATGTCCACTGTGGGGGCGGGGGGGGGAGTGCTCAACCCTGGCAGCCATTACCACACCACCAGCCCCTCACAACCACCTGCCCACTACATGACCTGGGACAAGGCCCACCCCCCTGCACCTGGTGGAAGGGGAGACTAGGTAGGGGTCCCAGTCGTGCGAAGTTGCTCCTGAGGGATCTGAAGCTTCCCCGGCTTCAGTCTCCCCGTCTCTGACACAGGCCAAGACTGCTCCACCCTCAGGGCAGGGCCAAGGAGTCTATAAAACGGAGCTAAGTGAAGCAGAGGCTTAACCGCGGGCATGTGGAGGGACGTCTTCTGCATTCATCCATGCCCCCATGTACCAGTATACCTGCATCCTGTGACATCACACTGATCTGGGATCTGCCACAGGGCTGGAGTGGATCCTAGCCTAAAGAGGTCTATGAGAATCTATCCGTACTCTGGAATATTCTACAACGCTCTGAGTCTCAGGTCCTGTGTGGCTTGAGGTTCTTGGCACTAGCAGACACCTTTACAGGGGAGGTGGCGGGGGTCACCTTTGGCGCTGGAAGTAATGGCCTTGATGGCGAGGTCATAGGAGTTGGCAGCCAGCACGAAGTCAGCCCGCTGGTAGTGAGCATTGCCGCACTCCCGCTTCCGGTTGGCCAGTGCCACACGTTCCTGCCCTGTGAGCATCTCCAGATCAGGTCCATCCACCGCTGTCTTCAGGGTCACCTCCAGGCACAGGGCCGCATGAGGGGGGATGTATGGGCTCCTGCTGGGGGATGGGGCACGGGGAGCACTCAGACCTGGTAGCCACCACGACGGCACCCCAGACACACTGGGCAAGCTTGAGGGCAGAAAAGGACTCAAGTCCTAGAGCTGACCTTACTCGTTAAAACTTAGGGAAAGTAACCCTTTCCACCCTTAAGCTATGACTCACACCTACCTCCTCCCTACCCCCGTAGGGACCCCTGCGGCAGCAGGTTCTCACCTGCCCTGGGGGCCATAGCAGTACTTGGAATCAGCAGTGACCATAGCAGTCTCCCCCACATCCATGAGTGGGACACTGAGATCCAGGGCCTGGGTGTGCAAAGGTTAGGAGGTTCAGGTGGGTCCAGGTGCAGCCTGAGCCCCCCACCTTGTCATCAATACCTCGACCTTCATTACTCCCTCCATCCCCCCTCTACCCTACCCCACCCAGCCCAGACCCCATGCCACTCCCACCTGGATGACGTCACAGTCACCCAGGGTGAACACCAGTTCTGGCTCCTCCTGCACGCGTGTGCCGTTCTCCAGCGACGTCTGCAGTTGCACTGTGACCACCTGACCCTTGGTCGGGCGACTGGAGCCGGGTGGGCCTGGGACCAGCGTCTTCTTCCTCAGCAGCCCATTCCCTGCCAGGGACCGAGGACAAGCAGCCTGTCACTGGGTGGCTCAGGTGGGCACCTGCTCTCCGTGCCCCTTCCTCCCCAACCCCCACTAACTCTGCCCACCGCCAGAGTGGCCTAACACCAGGACCTACGCTGAGCTTCTAAAGACTGCCCTGCCACTGACTAGGCAGGTGACCTCACGCCCTGGGCTTCAGAGTCCCAGTGATTTATGATATGTGACTGGTCAGGAATATACCGTAAATCTGAGTGGATCCTCATCTAAAAGTTAGGGATAGGGAGATAGCCACTCATATTCTGGAATATTCTATGACGTTCCAAATGTGTGTGCTGCAATCCAACTTGCACATGCCCCAGCATCCAGCCTAAGAACCACTGATCTAGTGGATCCTGGGGAAGCCTGTATCTTGAGGTTTTGGGGTACTAATGGTGGCTGTGCTGACAGGGTCACAATCAAGCACTGCCTCTCAGAGAGGGAACTTTGGGCAAATCACAGCCCCTCTCATGGCCTCGGTCTCCTTGTCTAGAAGCCTGAATTCTGACCTCAGAACGCAGCTGACTGTGAAGAGGACCAAGGCAGCTCCGACTACCAGGAGAGAGAAGCTGCCCAGACTCTAACATAGCCAGGAAAGCTGTGTAACTCGGGAAGCGCCCTCACCTATCTGACCCTGTTTCCCCATCTGTAAAACATGGGTATGGTAGGAATTAAATGATAGGGCTGTTGCCGAAACCGGTTTGGCTCAGTGGATGGAGCGTTGGTCTGTGGACTGAAAGGTCCCAGGTTCGATTCCGGTCAAGGACATGTACCTTGGTTGCGGACACATCCCCAGTAGTGGGGGTGCAGGAGGCAGCTGATTGATGTTTCTAACTCTCTATCCCTCTCCTTTTCTCTCTGCAAAAAATCAATAAAATATATATATTTTTAAAAATGATAGGGCTGTTGTGAGGATCAAGTAAAATACTGCACAGGCCTGGCACAGAACCAGTGGACAGGCAATATTACCCGGTGTTACTTTTAGTAGTAGTAACATTTTTTATCAGCAGTGGGGTGACATTAGTAACAATGCTATTTAATCAATATTAGTATCATTTTATACTACTGCTTTGGTGTCAGTACAAACGGTAGTAGTAACAATGACGTTTTACTACTATTTGTGTTGTGCTAACATTATTTAACACGTTAGGTATCAGTACTAGTAGCAACACATTTCTCTAGCTTCCAGGGAAATGTTGCTGCGATGGGGTCCACGGTGGGGACATTTGTGTGGATTCCCCAAGTCCTCTCTTTTTTTTTAATTTATTTTAAAAATATATTTTATTGATTTTTTTACAGAGAGGAAGGGAGAGAGATAGAGAGCTAGAAACGTTGATGAGAGAGAAACATCGACCAGCTGCCTCTTGCACAACCCCCACAAGGGATGCACCCGCAACCAAGGGACATGACCTTGACTGGAATTGAACCCAGGACCTTTCAGTCTGCAGGCCTATGCTCTACCACTGAGCCAAACCGGTTTCGGCCCCAAGTCCTCTCTTGAAAGACTTCTCTGAGCATTAGAATACTAATGAATACCACGAACCAAAGAAATCAAAAACAAATTAGGATGTTCCCCAGGTCTATGTGATCTCAGGACACATGTCCAGGGGTCAGGTACTTATCAGACAAATGCCAAGAAAAGAAGCTGTGGAGGTTGTGAGCTGCTGGCGCCTGGTGTGCTGTGCTGGCTGTGTGACCCTGGACAGGTGACTCAGCCTCTCTGAGCTGGTGTGTGCTGGTGTGTGTGTGTGTGTGTGTGTGTGTGTGTGTGTGTGTGAAAGAAAGGGGGGGGGAATATAAAAGGGCTTCATAGACATGAAGCATCTCATGCAGCTGCCTGTTTCTGGCAATCACCGTGGTTACCACATTTTATTTCCAACCTACTTCATGGCAGAGGTGGGGAATGAGGCTCAGAGAAGAAGGTTTGGGTCAAGATCACTCCTGACTAGGCCCTGTGGGTCAACCCAAGCCCCCCCGCACCTTACCCAGGATGTCCAGCCACTCGTCCGGGGCTGGGGCAGGCTCGGGCTCAGGCTCCATGGCAGCCAGGAACTCTCGGGCCAGGGCCCCTGGCTGTTCAGTCTCCTCCAGTGGGGGCTGTCCCATGTCCTCTAGTGGTCGCAGCTCACTCAGGTTCTCCTCTTCTTCCTCCTCGCCCTCGGTGTCTTCCACCCCATCTAGCACTTCGAAGTCCTCCAGCGGTGGGACCCCAGCAGGGGGTGAGGCAGCAGGCTCAGGGCCCATGGCGGAGGGCTCAGCGCAGGATGCCATGCTGCTGGGGGGATGGGAACTGGCCCTGGTGGGGGGAATGGATGGGAATAAGAATCCCACCCAGCCACTCCAACCCTCCTGTATATCCATCCATCCTCCACACTATGAGTCACTTGCTGTGTGACTCAGGGGCTCCAGGCCTCAGTTTCCTCATCTTCACAGTGGGTAGAGCAACAACCCTGGCTTGTCCAGAGGATTTAAGGACCCAAGCATCAAGCATGGGCATCAGGCTCAAACACAGTTAACTATTATTAGCGCTGAATGATATTTAATATTTATAAACACCCCAGGAAGTAGGAAACATACCCCTACATTCTTCAGAAAAGGAAATTGAGGCCCAAAGGAGCAAAGCTATTTGCCCAAGGTCACAGCAAGCCAACTGCAGGAGTAGGATTTGAACCTGGGGCTTTATCTGATTAAACGCCCAAAGATGCTGGGGTGGTTTTCAGATGAGCAAATCCTGAGGTCTTGGGGAGACTATTTTTAGACCCCAAGTGCAGGAGAACTGAATCTTTACCAGAGCTCCCCATCTCCAGCTGCCCCTTCTCTTAGAGGGAGCTCCTGCTAACTTCCCACCACCCAGAAACCCAAGCCTTTTCCTTCCATTCTGAGCCTGAACCTTGGCCCAAACTCTTCCTGGGAGCTGTTTCTCTTCTCCTCAGGCCTCCTGACTACCCTCCCAAAGTGGCCTTTATTAAAAAGGAGTGATGATCCTCCCCGCATTCTAAACCCTCTTCTTTGGGCCATCAAGGACTAACCCCCTCCCCCAGGCCCTGAGCTCGGAGGTAGTACAGCCTGGTCATTCTAACCCACCGCATCCTCTATCCCTCCCCAGCCCTCACCTGCCTGCTCCTTCGGGCTTGGGCCCCTTTTCTGAGACTCTCCCAGCTCCTAACCCCACAATCCCCTATACCCGTAAAAATCACCCTCCCCCCACCCAACCACCGCTCCCAGGCTGGGCCGGCTAACCCCACAGCCATCCTATCGCCCCGCAAACATGACTATGTTCCCAGACGCCCCCCGCTCCAGATCCCATAACACCCTACGCCTTCCAAACGCCCCCCGCCCGGGCCTGGCCCACCGTCAGCCTCTCACCCAGGCCCCCAACGCCCCAGGCTTGTTTGACGCCACCAGGCTGAGTCCTCGACCCCCCCCCCCCAACCCTCAAGCGCCCCCGGCTCTGCACGTCTCTGCCAGCAAAGCCCCCTAACACTCCTCGGATCTCCGAAGCCCCGACCCCCGCTGCCCCCGCCTGGCCGCACCCCCTCGGTCACTCCGACCCCCCGCACACCCCGGCTCGCCTCCCCCGCGGCCCTTCGCCCCGCCCCTCGGCTGCAGCCCCCGCCGCGCCGGTCCCCGACTGGCCTAGGGCCCGGTCAGCGCTCCCGGCCGGCGCGGCCCTGCCAGCGCCCCGGGACACGTGCCTCCGGTTCCGGGACCCCCTCTTGGGGTCCTGCGCCCCCCTCCCCGCCCCCAGCCGCGGCCGCCGCGCCTCGGGAACTAGGCTCAGACGCCCGGCCCCGCCCACACAGCGCCCACTGGCCAGCGCCGCCGCCACTACAGCGCCTATTGGCCCATGCGCACGTCCATCTTGAACGCAGGCACCTCCCCCTTCCTGCTTGTTTCCTCGAGACGTTCTTAAAGGGGCAGAGGCCTCCGTGAGACCGGAGGGGGGCGGGCGGAGGCACCGGGCTCTGAACCAGTTCCTTTGCGATTCAGCGCCTTGCAACCTGCGCGATTCACCGCTCCGGTCTAAGCTTCGTACTGTCCATCTGCGAAATGGGGTTAAATACCCTAATCTATGCACTCTCACCTTGGGGGCTGTTGGGAGGATAAATAATATTTCCTTTAAAGAGTTCTGCAAAAACACCCTTAAGTCCTAGTTATGTAGACCCGAGGCCCTGACAGGGAAAGACGTGCCTACCCTACGTGGTCGGTTTAATCCCCAAAAGGTTGCCTGGTGCATAGCAGAGTTATGTCTAGGTGAGTGACTGAGTGAACACAGCCGCTGGGGGCAGTTCCTCCTCTCTGCACCCTCTGCCATTTGGTGATAAAAGTGTCCACTTGCCAGGGCGAAGGTGGCTGCCTCGATTAGATGGGTTTTTATGGATCTTGTTTTGAAAGAGGGAGGCACTTACTCAGCCTCGCTCTATTTTCTTTCCTTCCCAGCTTGTTCTTTTGCTTTGGACCCCCTCACCCATATCTGCTCCTTCCTAGGAGGAATTTTGCTTCTTTTGTCCCATCTCCTTTAATGGTGCCTAGTGCCGTTAACAATAAATAAATGACACACTGGCTTTGGAAGTAGGTGACACTGTAGGAGGTAACTGGCTTTGGATGGTAACTAACATGTTAGATCAGAGCTGGAGAGTCACTTCATACAGGAAACCCTACCAGATTTCCCCAAAGCAAGGCCAGGTGCCCAGATTGGCTGTTCCAGCATGCTGAACCTCCACTTCATAACTGACTTCTGACTGTGCCATCACTTGGCCTTACTTCTGCTTCACCCACTAGACTGGAAGACCCCCCCCCCCCCCAAAGTTGGAAAGGACCTGTAGTTCCTCATTATCTTAGCCCTGAGGCCTATTCTGTGCATGACACAGAAGGTGGGGAAAATAATGGTGGAAGGAAGGAAGTAGGCTGGGCAGCCAGAAGAGGTGGGAAGGTCGCTGGGATATGTGAGAAACTCTCCGGAAAGAATATCAAGTAAACACCAGGCCAGTCCCAGCCCTGTCCATTTCTGTGCCTCAGTGTGTTTATCTGTAAAGCAGAATCATCCTTCCAGCCCCACCTCTGTACAGGGACTGGTGGAACTGTAGTAAATAATACTAATACATGAACAATTAAAATAAACAGATATAACCTAATAACACCAACCATTTTAACAATAATCATGGCTGACACTCAGGTATCACAGGGATAGGCAAACATTCTACATGTATTTAATCCTCATATTAGCCTTATGAGAGAAATATTGGTACTTTGACATTTGGAATCCACATCATTAGCTGCAGAGTTGCAATCTTCGTATCTTCCTGGTGAAAGGAACTTGTGATTGTTGTGATGTGCCCTTGTTAACTCCACGCTTCTTGCCTTAAGAGTGGATTTTTTTCTGATATTAATATTGCACACCTGTTCCTTCTTGGTTAATGTTTTAAAGGCTCCATCCTTTTCTACCCCTTATCTTCCATCTTTTTGTATCCTTATGTTGTTTGTACATGCTCTCTTGAAAGCAGTATAGAACCAGTTTTTGTTTTTTGATCCATTCTGCCCACCTTTGTCTTTTAACTGTGGCATCTGGTCTCTTTAAATTAAAAAAAAATATTTTTATTAATTTTTTACAGAGAGAGAGAGGGATAAAGTTAGAAGCACCAATGAGAGAGAAACATCAATCAGCTGCCTCCTGCAACCCCCCCACTGGGAATGTGCCTGCAACCAAGGTACATGCCCTTGACCATAATCGAACTGGGACCCTTCAGTCTGCAGGGCTCTTTCCATTGAGCCAAACAGGTCACGGCTCTGGCATACCTTCTTTATGCTCCTTTTCTCTCTTGGCTTCTTTAGGATTAGATGCTTGTAGCTTGGAAAGACTCTTATTATCCTCATTCTACAGATGGGCAAACCAAGGCACAAAGAAGTTAATTCCCCTTTTAAATGATACTTATGAAGGGAACAATGGGCCAGGTCTTTTCCTCCACTGACCTTCTATTCTAGCCAGGAAGCTAGATACTGCACAAGCAATAATGTAGATAAGAATCTAATCTCAGCTGTGATGAATGCTACATAGAAAACTGAAAAAATGTGGCAGAGAAAGGCGTCTAGTGCTCAGACTTAGACCTTCCCATCAGCCATGTCCCAATCACTGAGATGGCTGAGTGTTTCGTTCACTTCTCATCTTCTCCCTCAAACACACAAAGGAGAAAAATATTTTTCTTGTCTCCACTCCACTGAACACAAAACATTAGGGACGGGCCAAGTCCCTTTTGGTGTCAGTGCACAGCCCCACTCCCTTCCAGGACCCTCATAAATGTTTCCTGGCCTTTAACAGAGCCCCAGAGACCCACCGAAAAGCTTGATTTATCCAGCCTGGGTCTCTTCGGCTGCAGCCTGCGCACAGAGCCACGGTTTCACTTTTCCCAGCAGCCCCCAACCTGGACTCCTCCCAGCACCGGCTGCTGTCTGCATCACTGAACTCCACAATTTTTACAAAGACCAAGTCCTGTGTGCTTTCCCTCTATGTACCTTTGCTCCTGTGATTCCCTCAGCCTTGAAGGAATGGCAGCAACTAGAAAACTCCTAATCCTACCTCAAAATCCCATCTAGATATACTTGCTTCCTTGCACCCAAAAATGTACCCCATTCTTCAGCTTCCTCCAGCTTTGAGTTTCTCTTTCCTCTAGCCCAGGACTGTGGCATTTTGGGGCTGGGAATGTTTGTGCCAGACTCTCTCCCTTTGCCCTCCAGGGCTAGGCAGGGACTGGATGAAGTACTCTCTGGATCCCCAGGATATGGGCCACATCGAGAGGGGGTGGTTAGAGGGTTTTAAACTGTTAAACTAAATATATAAGAATCTTGTCTTCATTAACTTTACGGTGAATAAAGGCAGCAGTGTGTGTGTGTGTGTGTGTGTGTGTGTGTGTGTGGCGGGGGGGGCTTACAGTGGGCCAAGCCTGTTGTAAGTATCTTACATGCATGATTTCATAAAGTTAAGACACTTGCACAAGGCCATCCAACTAGGATATAACAGAAATGGAAATTGGAGCTCAGATATGTCCAATTTCAGGGCTCTTAAAGAGTCTTCTCGGCCAAGAGCACATGCCTGGGTTACAGGCTTGGACCCCAGTAGGGGGCATGCAGGAGGCAGCCAATCAATGATTATCTTCATTGATGTTTCTACTTCTCTCTCCCTCTTCCTTCTTATCTAAAATCAACAAAAAATATATATTAAAAAAGAGTCTTCTATGTGCCCAAGGGCATGTATGTACCTCCCAAGCTTTCAACAACCTCAAGAAACAGATGCTGTGATCATCCAGGCTCCCAGTTAACAAACTGAGAACCAGAAACATTATAACGTAGCATGCACATATCATAAGGCTTCAACCAATGATAATGAATTGTTAGCATTTATTGAACAATTACTATTTGCCCCATTTTGCTCATGATTTTCAATATACTAGTATACACAAAGAAACAAATATAGTAGTAAATGTAGATGTGTGTATGCATGGATTAATAGACATACAAACCTAATTCTGACAGCTGAGAGAGTCTCTAACCAATGAGCACCACCCAGTACTCAGAGCTTGGTTTTTATTTTTATTTTTATTTTTTTTTATTAAATATTTTATTGATTTTATACAGAAAGGAAGGGAGAGAGATAGAGAGTTAGAAACATCGATGAGAGAGAATCATCGATCAGCTGCCTCTTGCACACCCCCTACTGAGGATGTGCCCGCAACCAAGGTACATGCCCTTGACCGGAATCGAACCCGGGACACCTTCAGTCCCCAAGCCGACGCTCTATCCATTGAGCCAAACCGGTCCCGGCAGAGCTTGGTTTTTAAATACCAGTCTATAAAAAAATTAACCAGGCTCCTCAGAGAAATGGCTGATTCCAACGATATCCCAAAACAAGCAAGGGAAAACTCAGAAAATGCTCAGAGAAAGATGGAGATATATTAAAAGGACATAGGAGCTAACTTAAAGGAGCAGCAAAATAAATAATATATAAATTAATTATAACATACAGAATAAAAAATATTCACTAGTTCATAGTGATATAAATATGTGACTAAATACATAATTGGAGAATGGAGAGCTCTTGTTTAAAAGAATAACAATTAAAAAAAACACACACAATTACCATTATGCAAACATCACAGTAATAATTGTTGCTGGAAAGAGCCATGGATAGATGCTAAAACTAGTGGATGAAAAAATATATATATATTTTATAATGTTAAAACACACACACATACACACACAGAAAACCTAGGGTCACCCTAGCTGGTTTGGCTCAGTGGATAGAGCGTCAGTCTAGGGACTGAGTTCCCGGTTAGATTTCCATCAAGGGCACATGCCCGGGTTGCAGGCTGGATCCCCAGCAGGAGGCGTGCAGAAGGCAGCCGATCAATGATTCTCATTATTGGTATTTCTTATGTTTTTATTTCCCTTCCTCTCTGAAATCAATAAAAAATATATTTAAAAACCTACGGTTTTGCATGGTCTAAGGTATCTCCCCATAAGTTATTAATTGCAAAGGCTAGAATAACTTGAGAAATTGGCAAGACACTGCCAAAAGCAAGTCATCCATCAGTCAACATCGCGTGCTTCCTAATATGATGCATTGAGGACACAACATCGCTTCTATGAGATCCCTGCCTAAACTCCTTAATTTCAGTCTAATCCTGAGGAAACACTGGATAAACCCATATTGGTAAGTAGTCTACAAAAGCAGTAGTCTTCAAACGTGTCAAGGTCATAAAAGATTAAGAAAGACTGAGGAACTGTCACAGAGTGGAGTCTAAAAAGACGTCACTAAATGGGATCTTGCACCAGGGGGGAAAGAAAAAAAAAAGTCAGCAAAAAGCAGAGCAGGGATTTTTGAACCCAGATGAGTCTGATTCCAAGCCTGGAAAGCAGGACACTTGAGTCTGGGTCAAACAGGCCACTCGAGCACTTTACGACATTTGGGAACTGCCTGCCGCTCTCAGACCTGTCTTACCATCTCTAAAATCGGACGTCTTTCAGCCTCGTCCACCCGCTTCCGCTCTGCCTAGAAGCTCCGGCTTTGGGAACTACGCAGGCGCGGCAGGGACTGCGGGACTGGCTCTGCCTTTTGACGCACACGCGAACCGGAGCTGAGTCTGAGCCCCGCCCCTTCCTGCCGCGCCTCCACGTCCCCAAGTTGGTTCCGGGCTTGAGGCCTCCTCGCGAGTTCCTACGCAAGGTGCGTGGTGACGTCACGGAGACGCGGTCGCCATCCCGGAAGCGCGAGCAAGGCCGCCAGATGTGCAGGTGCCGCTGCCACCGACGCCGGGGGCCTGAGTTCGGGGTGGGGCCGGGGCCGCCAGGACCGCTGGGGAGCCAGGCCAGGTCGGGCGCGGCCCCCCCGGGCTGTCGCGGGGTGGGGCGTGCCACTGGACACTTCTGGGCACCTCTCCTGTACACAGGCCTCAGTTTCCCTGTATGTTCAGTGGATCCGGGTCCGGGGTGCAAGAGCTGGGGCCGCCTGTGTTCAGACTGGGCAGAGTCACCCAGAATCGGGCATTGCCCTGCTTAGGCCTGTTTCCCGCTTTGCAGGGGTGGGGCGTGAGGGTCTATGTCCGGGAGTGGGAGTCCCGCCCCCACTCCGGGGTTTTGCTAAGCTTGGGTGGCCAAATTATTTTGTTAAATGACCTGGGTGGAATCATGGCGCCTTGGCTCCTCGCCATTTGACCTTGGGCGACGGAGCCCACCAATGTTGAGCTTTAGTTGCTCTCGAAGGGGAACGATAGTGTCTATCTTGTAGGGGAATTGGGAATTAAATTTACTCCTAGTCTTGGAAGCACCGGGGAGGCCTCCTCAAAACCCGAATTCCCACGTCAGTCCTAGGACTTCTTTATACTCCCCTTGGAGAAACAGCCTCCTCTATAGTTCAACTTTTTATCACTGTTGGAACCGTCACAGAGTGTAGTCTAAAAATATTTAACTAAAAGGGATCAGCACTGTAAGATTCTGATTGTTTATTACCATTTTCTGGTTGAAAAAACTGATTGAGGTGACCCTCCTGAGGTCACACAGCTTCTCTTTCTGCGTGTTTTCCTCATAAATATATTTGGAGCAGTGCCCAGGTCCTTTTTGGGGTCATTTCCACCCTTTTGTGATCCAGACTGTTAGTCAAGGAAGCCTTCTTGAGAGAGACAGCTGGGAGTGGAGGGATGTGCCTTGAATCCCTCACATCTGGAAGCCAGATACAGGAAAGAGCCCTACTTTGAAGCAGAACCATTTCCTGCAGGTCCAAATCCTGTGACTGCCAGACTTTAGCTACGGTTCTCCCCCCCACCACACACACACACAAACACACATACAGGGCTCTGACCTTTGAGCCCAAATATCCTGTTTATACATGATCATGCTTGAAGTGTAGAGACTGGATGCCTGTGCCTGGCACATGGTGAGAGCTTAATAAACAGTGATACTGGCAGGGGGTAGGATTTCACCAGGTGTGGCAGCTTATTTCCAGAGGCAGGTGGGAGCTGCAACCTGCTAGCCAGATTCAGGGCACAAATACTCCTGGCCTCCATGATGTTTATTTGCTAACATTTGTAAATTAGACGATTTCATAGAGAAAAAAAAAAATCTCCAGTTCCATTTTGTTCCTGGAAAAATCAGAAGTCTGTTAGGAAGCAATTGCTTAAAGAAGCTGCTGTGCTGTCATGGGTAGTAGATACTGAACACCTGTGCAGATTCATGACTTTGTAGATCCCGTGTACTATGTGCATTCTTGTGACTCAGGTTCATTGTCTGTGTGACAGTGGCCCAGTGGCTTAGTCTCTGAGCTTCAGTTTTTTTGAATATTAATAAGGATAACAGTTCCCGTGTATAAAGTTGTACCTTGTTTAGCTTAAAGTTGGTGCTCAGAAGAGGGTGGAGTAAGTGGAATCTGAAAGCCCTTTCTGATCCCTGTTAAATCTTTGCCAATGGCAAGTAGGCCTTTCTATTGACCATTAAATGCGTGGGTCCAGAACCAAGCTATGTCAAAATTCTGGGTTTTTCTTGAAGCCCCCACCCCACAGGAGGGTCAGTGCTAACACTGTGGCCTTTCCTGCCCTGGCCCCCACCCACTGCAATGGTTATGTGTGCCAGGGAAGCTGAGCCACAGAGTCATCTGAGTTGCTGGGGCCCACAGCCTGGCTGCAAGTGCCTAAAATTCTTGGCTTAATTTGGTGTTAAAATTCTAGCATCAGAGGGTTTGAAAGGTCTTGTTTGCCTCTGCTAAATGAAGTTCTGGTGACCCCTTGATGTGCGCCAGGTTCTGGGCTGGGCTCTGAAGACAGAAAACATGCAAGACACACAGGCCTTGACTCTCTTGGAGCTGATATTGCTGTGGGATGAGAGGCAAACAGGTCAACTATGATCATTTCAGATAGAAATGAGCCAGTGAAGCAAAACAAGGTGGAGTGATGAAAGTGACCAAAGTAGGGGTATTCATCAAGGACTTCCTGGGAGAGAAGACCCTGGAGGTGGTGATGATCTGAGGGGGCAGCCAAGCATTTTCTAGCAGTGGGGACAGCAGGTGCAAAGGCCCTGAAGTAGGAATGGGCAAAGACAGGGGAGGGTGTTGGTGGGAGGAGGCAGGCAGATCAGTGCAGGTTGAAGGTGCCATTGGCCTTGGGCACATTGAGAGTGGGTGTGGAGAGATGGGATTCTGATGTACTTAGGTACAAGTTATAAATATGACCTCCTGCTGGAATTCTCAAAAACCCTGCATTCCCACGATGTCAACACTGAGGCTCAGGTGGCAAGACTGACTCACTTTAGCAGCCTGTGGGGTTCCCAGCCCCTTCTCTCTATCCCATCTTCCCCAGTGCCTGATGCAGACCGAAGACTTTCTTCCTGCCTGTTTCAGGCAGTGGAGGAGGAAGAGATGGATCCCCCGGCCTCGGCCTCGAGGGTCTTCTGCAGCCGCATCCTGAGCATGGTGAACGTGGATGATGTCAACGCCATCATCCTGGCCCAGAAGAACATGTGAGTGGTGCCCACGAGGGCACATTTAGAGTGGCCCAGGTGTGGGAAGGAATCCATTTTGCCGGCCAGCATTCTTGCCCTTGCCCACCCCTACCCAGACCTCACACTGGTGGCAAAATGAAGGAAATAAGCAAAGCTGCTGGCTGATTCCAAACTAAATTTTTCCATGGCCTGAGGTAACGCCCTAGCACAGGAAACAGGGCTTTAGGATGGTTTTGCAGCTGTGGATGGCTTGGCAAAGACCACAGCAGCTCCTGAACCAAGGCTAGGGTAGAAAGTTGGGAGGATAGGATGGGGATATAAGGTAGCTGGCGGGCTGACTTCTTGTTGGGAGCCTGGTGTCTCAAAGCCTAGACTGTCTGCAGAGCACCTGGGTCTCTTGGAGGGACCATGAAAGCCCTTTTGCTCTCCCTGGGCGTGGCACCATGGCTACTGCAGCCCCTTTCTGATTTGGCCTGATCTTTGGGGAAGAAGGGCTAACACAATCTTGGGACTTCATTTTTGTATCTTTTTTTTTTTTTTTTTTTAATCCTCACCTGAGAATATTTTTCCATTGATTTTTAGGGAGTGAAAGAGAGGGGGAGGAGGAGAGAGAGATACATTGATTAGTTGCCTCCCACACGGGCCCCAATTGGGGCTGGGGCTCGAACCTGCAACTTAGGTACATGCTCTCAACTGGGAATTGAACCTGAGACCCTTCAGTCCATGGGCCGATGCTCTAATCATGAGCATAACTGGCAAGAGCATTTTTGTGTCTTTAAGCCGAAGGTTCTTCCCTTCATTTGGCACAGCATGAACCTGATACTCTTTATCTTCTTGCTCTGTGACAGGATTGCTGGGTATGTCTGGGTATCAGCAATACTCCTCTTTCTCCCAGTTCTTTTTTAAAAAATATATATTTTTTTTTATTGATTTCAGACAGGAAGGGAAAAAGAGATAGAAACATCAATGATGAGAGAGAAATCCCACACTGGGGATCGAGCCCACAACCTGGCATGTGCCCTAACTGGGAATCAAACTGTGACCAGGTCAATGCTAAAACCATTGAGCCATGCTGGCTGGGCTCTCCTAGTTCTTTATGTCAGATTCAGACCTGGCCCTGGAGAATTGCTGTGGTGAGGGGACACAAACCTTCCTGGCACCATGGTATCAGGGTTAGGCCAGAGAAACTACTTGAGGTTAAGGGAGTCAGAGAAGTCTGAGAGAGTGAAAGCTACATGAGAAAGGCACACTTGAATAGGGTTTTGAAGTTTGAATAGTAGTTTGCTACTTGGCTCAATCAAGTAGAGCTTTGTAGGACAAGGGAATGGCACATAGAACAGGAAAAGGGCTTAGCATACCCTGTGGGCAGAGCCCTGGAGCCTGACCAGAAGCACTGGTGGCCTCTGCTACCAGGCTGGACCGCTTTGAGAAAACCAACGAGATGCTGGTGAACTTCAACAACCTATCAAACGCCCGCCTGCAGCAGATGAACGAGCGCTTCCTGCACCACACGAGGACCCTGATGGAGATGAAGCGGGACCTGGACAGCATCTTCCGCAGGATCAGGTACATACTTGGCCCCACTGGCCTCTGCCTCGCCCTCCGAGCCTCAGGTCCTCCCGTCTTCAATAGGGCCTCCACATAACAGAGTAATGGGGAGATCCAACTCGCTTGTTTTTCAAGGCTTCCTCTTGCACTTAGCATCCAAGATATGAACTCTGGCATAAAAATCACAAAGCTTCTAAATTTTATTTATCTTGTGAAAAAAAAATGCATCATAGCACCAGACACATGATGCAAAAAGCCAGCCTCCTGCCCTGCTATCCCTCTATCCAGATTTTCTCTCAAGAAACATATCAGATTGCTGGGTTTTAAGGGATGGGAAGCCAGCATTTCTCATTGGGCCTCACCCTGGCCCTAACACAGATACCCTCACCGAGAGTGCCCACACCGAGGGTGCCCTCACCAAAGGTGCCCACACAGAGGGTGCCCACACCGAGGGTGGGAGTTTTGCAGGGCTGAGCACCTGGGACAAGCAATGAGGGGAAAATTCCCACTACCCACTCACCCAGAGATGACAGCAAGGGTTGCTAACTTGCATGTGGCCCAGCCTGTCCGCTCAAGGGGTTCAGCCTATCTGCCTTCTCTTGTCCTGCAGGACGCTGAAAGGCAAGCTGGCCAGGCAGTACCCAGAGGCCTTCAGCCGTAAGTGTCACCCAGGGTTCCTGTGCCCCATATCTGATCTTTGCAACCTTTGGATGCCACCTTCTTCAGCCTAGGGCTGGCTTTTGGAAGGTCACCTCAGGGGCTGGTGGGTAATGGGTCCAAAGAGTCCTGGGACAGGGGGCAGATGTGGGGGTGCTAGCCTGGCCTTCAAGGCAACTGTGGAGCCGGTGCTGGGACCAGGGTCCCCTCTCTGGGGGGAGGTGGCAGGGACAAGAACAATAGCAATCCTTGCCCCAGTGAGTGCTACATACCCTTACAAATAGGCTGTTACCCATCACCAGCTATGAGGTGGGGACCGTATCCCCATTTCACATGGCGAAACTGAGGGCCAGAGGGGCACCTGCTTGTCAGAGGAAATCGTGTTCCCTTACAATGAGCCTCAGTTTACCCCAGGTGCTAAATGGGCCAACAGCTTCTACCCCACAGAAAACCAGAGGTAGAGGCAATGCCATTGCCATCAGCCCCAATTTATCGAGGAGGGAGCTAAGGCAAGGGCAGGTGAGGGGCCTGACTCAGGTGACGCAGTAGAGGGCAGAGCCAGGCTCAGGCTTGACCCCAGGACCCATATCAGCCTGATCCAGAGAACCTGAGTCCTTACCTCTCTTTGGAGGCCTCTCATCTGCCTGAGCCTCAGTTCCCTCTGTTGTAAAATGGATGAAGTCATGTCCCATGGCAGGGTGGTGGTGGGGGGAGGGGTCATAGGTCCAGTTAATCGTGGTGACTAAGCCAATTTCTGGGCCACCTTCCCGCAGACGTCCCCGAGGCATCCCTCCTGGAGGATGATGATGAAGACCCCATCCCACCCAGCATCACGACCACCATTGCCACCTCGGAACAGAGCACAGGTTCCTGTGACACGAGCCCAGATACCATCTCACCCCCCCTCAGCCCTGGATTTGAGGACCTGTCCCAAATCCAGCCCAGTTCCCCTGCCTTCAATGACCACGGTCAGATGGATGATAAGCAGATGCCGGGCCAGTAGCTCTGTTCCCAGGCACTCCGAGAGGTTCCAGGCCTCTCCAGGTGTCTGAGGTGGCAGCAGATAACCCTGCCTGGAAACGGTCAGCTTTGCCACCCTATTCTGTCATCCAGGGCACCCTGGGGGATAAGGCTCCCTCCCAGCATTGTGGAATTCTGGGGAATCTGTCATTCTCGCTCCTCCTTCACTGAGGCTGTTTTTTTCCTGCAGATCCTCTGCCGGGCCAGGGGATGAGCAGCCAGCTGGAGTTGTTGGGCTGGGCACAAGGAATCTTTTCCAGAGCCAGGCCTGAGGTCTGCTCTGAACAACACTTAAAGGTTCCCAAAGACAACAGCCAGATATCCCCTGTCTCACCACCAACTAGTGGACAGACACTATCATGCCTCAGTTCACTCCCACACCTACTAATTCTGGTCTCCCTGTCCCTTCCTCCAAGGAAAGTATTAAATACTTTCTCCGATCAGTATCTCAAGGAGGTTTCTGAAACAGTTGTAGAAAGCTCAAGACCATCCACTCAGCCCCAAGTGTGATAAAAGCCCACATTTGTCTGACCAAAGGTGTGAGCCCTGAGGGCCCTGCAGATCTCTCCCAGGGCCTCCGTGGAGCCAAGCCACCTTGGAAAACAGAATTTAACAGAATATTTTTGTATCCGATGTTTACAGATGCTGTTGGGAAGTTATCAATAAAAGGACTAAAAAAAGAGAAGGGTGTGTACCCAGCAGTGGCTTCCTTCCTTCCATCCTTGTGACCATCCGCTCAGAAGGGAGACAAGTGCTGGAAGTGGGACAGGAGGGGGTGCAGCCATAACCACCCAGGTTCCTATAACCATTGCTCCAACACCATTTCTTTACCTCAGCGATTCCCAGCCTTTTTCATCTCATGGCACACATAAACTAATGCTAAAATTCTGGGCACAACATAAAAGTATATTTTTGCCAGTATGAAAAAAAATGTTTTAAAAATTCTTGTGGCACAGGGGTTGAAAATCACTGCATACTTTACCTTCTTGAATAACTCCTCCAGCTTTTAGTTGCAGGGTAGGCTCCTCAGGGAACTGAGATGGTCCCTTTCCCCATTAGAAACTCGGAGTCCTTGAATCTTTGAAGCACTTGCTTTTGCCTGACCCATAGGGACACTGGGAAGAGTTCAAAGAAATTAAGAGGTACGCTGCCAAACCCACAAGTAACTTCTAGGTCCTCACCTCTTTCATTCGCCCGCCACTTTTTAGCCATCCGGGAGTCTGCTAGGTCTCACCTCGTTTTTGTTTTTTAAAGTATAATATTTTTAAATGTAATATATTTTTATTGATTTCAGAGAGGAAGGGAGGAGAGAGAGAAACATCAATGAGAGTCATTGATTGGCTGCCTCCTGCACACTCCCTACTGGGGATCGATCCCGAAATCCAGGCATGTGCCCTTGGCCGGAATCGAACCCAGAACCCTTCAGTCCGCAGGCTGAAGTTCTATCCACTGAGCCAAGCCAGCTAGGGCTAAATATATATAATATATTTTATTGATTTTTTTACACAATGAAGAGAGAGGGATAGAGTTAGAAACATCCATGAGAGAGAATCATCGATCAGCTGCCTCCTGCACACCCCCTACTGGGGATGTGCCGGCAACCAAGGTACATGCTCTTGACCGAAATAGAACCTGGGACCCTTCAGTTCCCAGGCCGACGCTCTACCCACTGAGCCAAACCGGCTATATTTTTAAATTGATTTTAGAGAGACAGGGAGAGAAACATCCATGTGAGATAGAAACATTGATTTGTTGCTTCTTAATCGCTGGATGGAACCCACAACCTGGGCATGTGCCCTGACCCAAAATCTAACCTGCGAACCTTCTGCGCATAGCAAATCTCTCAACCAAGTGAGCCACACCGGCCAGGACCCCACCCCATTTCCTTGAGCCGATGCACCAATCCTACCTGTTCTCCCCGCTCCCAGGCGCACCGCCGCCAGAAAGTTTTAGAATAACTGGCTCCGGATGTCAGGTACCTACGTGGCTCCCAAGGGTCCCACGCCTCCTACCTTTTCTGCTACACCCCGCTTCCTATACCCGCTTCCTATCCTCTGCTTAATGCCTCGATTTAGCACAAAAGTCTACTCCGCCCAATAAGTACTCCAGTTCCCAGATCGCCGGGTCTTCCTTCAGCCGACCCTGAACCAGCGGGTGGGAACACCTGGTAAAAACACCCGCTGAAGTGCGGCAGACTGCTTAGGCGACCCGCGGCGGAAGTGCACACCGGAAGCAGGTGAGCGCCACTCCCGGAAGCAGGTGAGCGGCACTCCGGGCCTCGTTCTCCCGCACACCACTCGGCGGCGGGGCGGGGCACGACGCGCGGCGCGAATTGTGACGCAGGCGTGCAGCGTACTCAGTGCGCAGGCGCCCTCGGAGGCGATTCGGCAGTTTCCGGTTCCGCCGTCCTCTTTCTCGTCAACGAGGCGGCGGAGCAGGTTGGTGGTAGTGTCCGTGCGGGTCCGCGTCGTGTCGGGGTCGAGCGGGAGGTACGGGGCCGAGGCGGCGGAGGGGACGGTCCATCCGAATCCGTTCGTGCGGGCAGGGCTCCGCGGGCCAGCTACGTAGCGCGAATTGGGCCAGGGTTCTGGCCCCCAGGAGGCGAACCGGCCTTTGGGAGGATGGCTTGCCCGCGCCGCCCGCTTAAGCAATTTGACGGGGCCTGGGGGTGGCGGGAGGGGGGAGGAGGGGGCGGGAATCGGTCTCCTTGTGCTGAACCAAGTTAAGGCGAGGGATAGTAAGCATGTAACTTTTTCTCTGTACTTTAAAAGTATTAAGACCTTCACCCGCATCCCCTAAGTAGGGTTCCCATCTATCTCCTTTTCCACATTTGTAAAGAAGAATCCGGTAGTGTACACGTTGTAGGTGTGTTTTTTTGAAAATGAAAACAAATGCCTGTATAAACAAGTATGTGGCACCTGGTTGGCAGATAGGTTAGAGCAAAGCAAGAGGTGTGGTCTAAGAAGTTTGGGGGTAACTGAGAAGGAAGCCAGAGTGAGGATGAGCTATAGTTAGTTAGGAGAGGACCTGGATGGGAATGACTATTAAGATGCGATTCCCACCCAAACTGCAGGAAGGATACCTTGTAGAGATGTGGTTAGGGATTAACGAAGGGGGCAGAGGGAGGGAAGACGGATTGATGGAACCTCCTGATCACACTTGGGGAAAATGTGTAAGGCAAAATGGTGCCCTGGCCAGGTACTTCTCGTTGCAGGCACTGGGGTGGGCCTACATTAGGCTCCATGAAGGGACAGCACTGGCAGACAGGGCTTAGGCAGGCCAGCTCAAAATGCTCAGGTCTGACAGTACTCCCCACTTTGTTCCAGCCTCCCCAGCAGACGCAGAAATGCAGATCTTTGTGAAGACCCTGACTGGCAAGACCATCACCCTTGAGGTTGAGCCCAGTGACACCATTGAGAATGTCAAAGCTAAAATCCAAGACAAGGAGGGTAAGTTTGTGTGGCTATGGGTGCTGAGGCTTTGCCAATGCTGCTTCTTCGTAATTTCAGGAAGGCATTTTTATCTCTATCTGGGTTTCCCCTCTGACAGATTGGGGTTAATGTTGGGGAAAGGGGAGGAAAGAGGGAGGATGGGCGAGGAGCTACCAATAATGCTCATCAGAGCCTCAGTAACTGAATTTCTCTCAATCCCCAGGCATCCCACCTGACCAGCAGCGTCTGATTTTTGCGGGCAAACAACTAGAGGATGGTCGCACTCTCTCAGACTACAACATTCAGAAAGGTACCGGAGACCCTCCAGTGCGAGGCTGATGCTCTCACCATTGAGCAACACTGTCCAGGGCTGTTACGTCTTTTTAAGCTTCACCTGAAGACATGCTTGTTTGTTTTTTTGTTAATCCTCACCCTGGGATATTTTTCCCATTGACTTTTAGAGTGGAAGAGGTGTGAGGGGCTGTGTTGATCTGTTGCCTTCCTATACACACCCGAAACTTAATTATTGGCCCGACCAAGAATCAAGCCTGTAGCCTTTTGGTGTAGGGGATGAAGCTCCAACCAGCTGAGCCACAGTGGCCAGGGCAGAGGGGGGTGGTCCTAAAGGTGAGGATCAGAGAGGTGGGGGAGGCTTGCTGATAAGGTACTGTTTTGGTAAACATCTCATGATGGATAGCTGTATTTCCAAATGGCAGTAGTTTCCCATGTTCTCATTCACCTTACCTTTCCTTTTGTTAGTCTTCACCTGAGGATATACCCTCTTTCCCCAAAAATAAGACAGTGTCTTATGTTAATTTTTCTCCCAAAGTTGCGCTAGGCCTTATTTTCGGAGAAACACAGTAGTTCTCATTGATTTTTAGAGTGGAAAGAAGGGGAGAGAGACATAGATATAGATGTGACACACATGGATTCGGTTGCCTCCCACACTTGCCCTCATCCAGGGCTGGTGATCACGCTTGCAGTCCAGGAGCTGATGCTCTTATCTACTGAGCAGATGGGCTGGGGCCACCTTTTTTAAGACGTGGTTGGTTGGTTGGTTGGTTGGTTGGTTGGTTGGTTTGTTTTTAATCTTAACTACTATAAAGGAAATAGTGTCACTTTGCAACAACAAGCTTTAACTGTTCTGCCAAGCAAAAATAAAAGGTCAGCCTCACACCACTTAGAAATTACCTTACCAGTTGGGAATCCAGCTGGACAGCATTGTTGGCTTTTTTATTATTATTATTATTTTTTTTTTTATTAGTAATGATTGCGCCTCATTGGCTACAATACTGCCACTGCACAAAGCTGCGTTGGCATTTATTAGCCTCAGACTGAGCATTGGTGTGGCCATCACACAAAGGCTCTACCTGCATCAGCAGGCCAGGAACTGGGCCCAGGATGAGTCATTGCCTCTCCCCAACCCTCTTTTCCTATAGAGTCCACCCTGCACTTGGTGCTTCGTCTGAGGGGTGGCATCATCGAACCCTCCCTCCGCCAGCTCGCGCAAAAGTACAACTGCGACAAGATGATCTGCCGCAAGTAAGCATGATTGGGGGTGGGGCCTGGTGAGAGGGGTCAGGTGCCCTGACCAATCCTTCCTTTCTGTGCTCAGATGCTACGCCCGCCTGCACCCCCGTGCTGTCAACTGCCGCAAGAAGAAGTGTGGCCACACCAACAACCTGCGCCCCAAGAAGAAGGTTAAATAAGGCCCTCCCCAACTCCTTGGGTCCACAGGGCAGCCTTCTATCTGAACCCTGTGATGCTAGGGCCTCAATAAAGTTTCTCTTTTGTTGACTGGAGCAGTAACTCGTGTCCATGTGGCTGGTCTGTCCAGTGGGGAAGGTGGCCAGGTGTGGGTATCTCCTTTAGGGACTCCCTGTTCTGTGAGTCCCTGTGTATTCAGGTGTGGATGGGTTTCAGAAAGTTAGGAACACCCCACCTACTGGGAAACGCCTGTTCTCAGTTTTGAATCTTGGAAGCACTCGGGCCCCACTTGATGATTTTGGAGGGGTAAGCCTTTGTTGTTTTTCACACCTTTGTATGATGCTCTGCAAGTCAGGTGAGGGCTAGATGCCCTGAGAAGGCCATGCTTCCTTGGGACAACTGGGGCTTGGTGTATGTGACAACTCAGGCCTGGAAAATGTCAGAATAGTGAGACCTGCAGTGCTAGCTAATGCTGGAATCTCGGTCATTTTACATCTCAGTTCAGCTTCATCCCTCAAACTACAAACATCTCATGTGCCAGGTGACCACCATCTTAATGATCTTCTCATTTCCACCCCTGGAGAAGGAAGTCTCTCAGCTCAAACTGGTGAATCCAGCAGAAAGCTTGGAGGCCACCTAAGTGCTTAAGATGAGGCCCTGTGGCCTCACCTCTGCCCAATACTCCCTTCAGATTATTTTTGAGGTCTTACCACAGTCCAATAAAGTCATCCGGACCTACTTCTAACGTCAAGCTGCATTGAAATTCCACTCATCACAGCCTTGTGGGACTATACGATGGGAAATCAGTTTTGTGTGAGGTCGGTATGTGGATAAAAGGAAATGTGTGTTGACATAGCATAATAAAACGCTTACAAATCCAGACATAGCCTTGCTATGCTACACATTTAAGAGCAAATGAAAGAAGGCAGAACAAGGGTGGGGTGGGGATGAGGTGTCTGGATGTCTGGCTGAGAAGTCCCCAGTCTTCCAGTTTCCCAGCTCCAGTGGTTTCCCTTTTGGCCGGCCGCTGGCTGAGATCCAGAGGCCTCCGGGCCTACAGGGGGCGCTTATCGCAGCAGAGCAGCCACCCAGGCGTGGCCAGGGCTGAGCAGTCATGATAACCGCCACGGCTGAGCCTGAGTCAGCGGTCCCCTCGGTGCCCGAAACAGGGGCAGTCAGAGGAGACCCAGAGCTCGAGGAACCGACGTGGCCTTGGGTGAGCCCGGGGCCCGAGCGGGAACGGGTGCAGGGCGGGTGGTACAGGTTCGGGAGTGCCGGCTTCATGCCCAGCCATGCCCCCTGCTCCGTAGAAAGATGCCCCGATCCGGGCGCTGGTGCAGCGCATCCACCAGTTGCAGGCTGAGCGTGCGCAGGCCTTCCGCCGCCTGGAAGAGTAAGTGGCAGCGCCGGGGTCGCAGGGTTCGGTCCCCTTCCTGCTCCGGAGGTAGGCGTGCCCGGAGCCAGAGCTGGGTCCCCGTGCAGTTTGCTGGGGCCCAGGCGGGGTGGGGTTTGCGAGATGACTCAGGGTGTATCAACACTTCTCCAGGTCCCACCCAGTGGGGTGTCTCTCCCTTCCCCAAGCGCAGCGGAGAGTGTCTTGGGTTCCTCTGCAGGAATCATCGTCCTCCGCACGGGTCCAGAGACACTTGGGGGGGGGGGGCGCAGTGTAGGGCTTTCAGGTGGCCGATGCGGGCGCAGGGCCTGTGAGCCTGGAGGCGTGGCCTCACTACCCACCCTGCCGCAGAGGCCACCACCAGTACCTGCGCAGCGGCCCGCCACACGACTTCCCGAGCTACCGGCTCACAGTGCACGAGGTGACCCAGGCCTTCGCCGCTGCCTCCCGGGAGGTGCTGGCGGTGGAGGCCGAGCTGGCCGGCCCTAGAGCGCAGCCGCTGCTCGCGGGCCATGTGCGAAGCCTGCAGCAGCTGGAGCAGACACGCCTGGCTACGGTGAGGCCCTGCCCCTGCCCCTGCCCCCTACTCTAAACGTAATCTCGCCCTCGGTGGCCTGCTGGGTCCACTCTGGGCCACGTGGTCGAAAGGCCAGATGATTCCAGTCCCTGTTCCTGGGGTCCCAGACCCACCCCCACCTCCGTCTTCCACTAAGGCTTCATTTGAGGTCTCCCACCTCCTGGTCTCCACCTGTCCGCAGGGTTTCATTCCAGGTGTTTAGTCCCAGAACATGTCCGTCCATCCCAATCCCTCCTTCCAGAGTAAGGCGACCAGACATCCCGATTTTTAACAATTTGTCCCGCGTCCTGCAGCGTTTTAAAAAAGTCCTGATCTCTCTCTTTTCTTTTTTTTTTTTTTTTTAATATATTTTATTGATTTTGTACAGAGAGGAAGGGAGAGAGATAGAGAGTTAGAAACATCGATGAGAGAGAGTTATCGATCAGCTGCTTCTTGCACACCCCCTACAGGGGATATGCCCGCAACCAAGGTACATGTCTTTGACTGGAATCGAACCCGGGACCCTTCAGTCCCCAAGCCAACGCTCTATCCATTGAGCCAAACCAGTTTCGGCAGTCCTGATCTCTTAAAATGCCGCGGGACGCGAGACAAATTGTTAAAAATCGCAACGTCTGGTCACCTTATCCCAGAGTAACCCTGTCCTGGATGACCTGCACCCGCCCACACAACGCTCCTCCCCTCTGGCTATTCCTAATGCTTCAGGTCCCATCCTCAGCTCCCATATGGGGCAATGTGGTCTTTTCAGCCCCCTTTGTCTCCCCTGCCCCCCCCCAGTAACCTTAGACCCTAACCTAGGTTCTGGACCTCCTCCTTCCCCAGGGTTCCCGGGGCTGGGTACTCTGCCTCCACAGCCAATCCTGCTGGGATACACTGTTCCCAGGCCAAGTCCAGTCAAAGCCACACGCATATCACATTCTACACAGGGATTTCCGGGTCACCCACGCTTGCTTTGAACAACCCAGTCTAGATTTCTGACCTACTTCTACCCTGGGATTATAGCATCCAGACTCCCCCTCCCCCCAAGACCATGAGGCCCCACCTCCTGTGCCCCTGCAGCCAATACCTGGCTGACTGCGAGTCCCACCCCATGCCAAGTGCCAAGGTATGGCCTACCCAGGTCTCTAAACTGAATCACGGGCTCCTCCTGCGCAAAGCACCGCCCTGGCCCCACCCCTTTGCTGCTTTTCTGGTTGTCTTTTCCTGATGTGTGTGTGGGAGGGCATGGGTGGCCTCTGCCCACAGTGATATCCTCCCTGCTGCCTCCCCCCACCCCTGAACCAGGTGGCCCTGCTGCAAATGATGGGGGCACAAGAGCTCACAGGGCAGGACGACACCCTGCAGGTGCACCAGCTGAAGATGAAGTGAGTGCCTCTTCCCAGTGGGCGGGTCATGCTAGATTTGCACACGGTCCAGGTGCTCACTCCCAACCAAGTATGCCCTAGGGCTGGCACCATCAGATCCTACGAGTGTGCACACTGGTTCCCAGACACACAGCACATTCCCCTGGTGCACACCCCTCCCATTTCCATACCAGACTCACTATTCATTTCCGGGACAGCTGCACATCTCAGACACACCAACCCCACTCATGTGGCTGGACTTACAGCATGGACACGGTCACCCAGACCCCAAGCACAAACCTGCACATTCCTGCCCTCACCACCCCCCCCCCCCCCAAACACATCCCGTTGAAATGTGCCGCAGTCACATTATACACCCTCCTAATGGCACCCACCCACCCGAGATGGCCTCTTCTCTCTGCCCACTGTGACCTACAAGCCCACCCCTGCTCCCGGGCACCCCCATGGCCCTCCTGGCTCCTAATGCTACCTAGAAGCTTGGTGGTGGGCAGAGGACCCAGGGCTTGCCAGTGGAAGCCAACTTGCCCCGTCTGGGTTTTATTTATAGCTCCCGTCCACTTTTATAGGGTAATTAAAACCATGGAAGCCATCAGCGAGGTTCTCCAGGACCTCAGGTTCGATGCAGAATCTGCTGAGTGACGGTGACTCCCAGGGACCCGCTGAGGGAGAGAGACATGAGTCAGGCCACGCCCAGCTCTGTCTGCGAGGCTGGATAAGGTGGAACCTCAGCGGGCTGTGGACCTTCCCCCTCCATGAGGTCACCTCTGCTCCCCGATAAAGAAATCTTCGTCTGCAACCGCTCTGCTGTCTCTGCATCTTGGGAGTGCTGGGGTGTGTATGCCTGCTAAGGGGGCCCACAATGGCAGGATGGAGGGTGGAAGACTCCCTCCCCCAAGACGGACGAAACTGGTAGTTTTCAGTCACATTCTCCAAAGAGTTTAGAACCAGATAGTTCCAATCCTGGAGAGAAAGAATCTGAAATTCTGGGGGAATTTCAATTGCAAAGAGTCATTAGAAGTCCTTATGCCTCCTCCACAGTCCCCATCCCAGGCCTCTGTAGCCCCAAACTCACCTTCACAATCAGGGAACCTAAATAGCTCGTTTATTTAAAAAGATTCTTTGGAAGGAGATTCTGGTGAGGGAATTAATAACTCCTCTTCACCCTCAGCCCTGGTAGGGGTCCTGGGCAGCTTTGCCAACCTTCACACATACACCCCCCCCACTGGGTGCACCCAAGGGTGGCCTTGCATGGAGGCCAGAGATGTGATCCTTGAAGCTCAAAGTGCCCACTCCAGCTTCTGCCAGGTGTGCCTGGGCACCGTGAAGTGAGGGTATGAAGGTTGCCCAGTCTGGTTGCAGTCCTGGGTCTCCACGACGCAGGGAGAGCGGCCTCCAGCCCCTAGAGCTTATCTGGCAGGACCTGCAGGCAGAGGTGAAGCCAGACTAAGCTGGGGATGCTACCAGGTGTCAGCACTGCAGAGCCATTTAGGAGCCCACTTTACCCCACCCCCCACCCCCACCTGCCATTCAGGTCCGGGCCGGCCCTTCCACTTTCAGCTGGGTGATTGGATAGGGTACTGCCTCTCCCTGAGCCTTGGTTCCCATTTAAAAAGTAAGAATGTCTATCCCAGGGGTGTGTTCTGCAGATAAAGCCCTTGGCAAAGGCCCAGCATGCAGTAGGCAATCAAACATGCTAACTTGGACCACTATGTTCATTCCTGAGGATGAGGAGTTGGGTGCTTACTACGTAGGTTAAAAGACACAGGGCCAGGCACATGTGATGCTAAGTAAATGCTGATAAATAAAACAAGAATGAAAGGGGGAGTTATAGCCCACCCACCTGGGCCCCCTTACCTCTCGCCGAGCCGCGTCTGCCCGAGGGCAGGATCCCCTCGTCCTGTGCTTGTAAGGAAGGAGGTGGTGTCGGAGGGGCTGCGCACCCACCTCCCCGCCCCACCCCTCGTCCCTTGCCCACGGGTCCCTCCTTCCTACCTGGTTGCGGGTCTTGTGCGACTTCTGCATCCAGGCCCTCCACTGGTCGTAGAGGCGGAAGCTGAGGTTGGAGCAGTACGCGTGCTTCTTGAGCCAGCCCAGGAACTGCTTGAGCTCGCGCCGCACCGGCCCCGAGCTCGGCTCTCCGCCCCGCGGTTCGCACGCCCCGCCGCCCGGGCCCGGACGCTCTGCGGAGGGGGAAGCTGCGGCGTGAGGGCGCGGCCGGCAGAGGGCGCGCGCGGACAGCGGAGGGAGGGTCCCTGCGCGGTGGACCGCGCTCCCCTCGGGCACCTCCCCCCATTTCCCCGAGACCGCGTCCTCCCCACCGCCCAGCCCAGCTGCGCCCCCGAGGAGGTGGGGGGTAGGGGAAGGAAGGGGCTCCTCCTCCACATCTCCTCCAGGAACCCGATTCCTGTGGTCGGAGCCAGGTGTGAGTGGAAGGGGCTGGGGGAGAAGGTGAGAGGCCAAGGCCAGAGGGACCAGGCAGAGCAGGGGGCAGGGGGAGGGGGGAAGATACAGAGGCAGAGACTGAGAGGTGGGGACAAGGAGAGCAGGAGACGCAGGGAGGACCAAAGCCATGGGGGTCAGCCAAAGAGATTGAGGGGGGGGAGGTGTGAAGAAAGTGGGGGAACAGGGACACACACACAAAAGAAAGACAGACAGAGGGGGAGAGAGTGACAGACAATCCTAAGGAGACAGCCCCTGGGAGTATGAGCCAATGGGACCGGGAGCGGGTGGGAGGGCCAGGTGGGAGGACCGCCTGCCGGTCCAGCTGCTGGACTCCGCTGGCCCTGAACAGGCCGGCGGATAAGGACATCGGCCTCACGTCATAAATAACACAGGGGACCCGCTGACAGGCCCTGGCACAGCCCAGGCCCCTGCTGGCCTCCCCCAGCCTCCCCAGCCTCCTCTGCAGACGCAGCCGCCTGCTGGCTCCCGTGCAAGAATCGCAGGTGCTGGGCACGAGCAGGGGCCAAGGCTCAGCCCCTCCCAGTCATGCTAGCTCCCGCCCATCCCAGAACCTGGAAGGCCCCGCATTGGGGGCGGGGGAGCTGGCTGGAGCTAGGCTCTGCCCCTCCCTGGTTCTGAGACCCTCTCTGGGCCTTGGTTTCCCCTCATCCCAGGGGTGAGCGTGGACCTGGCTTTCCAGCAAAATGAGTTTAGACCCCTGTATGATCTTGGGGGCCGGCTAAACTTACTGAAGCCAAAGTGTCCTCATCTAAGAAAGGAGGCCTTGCCTGAACCAGTGTGGCTCAGTGGGTAGAGCGTCAGCCTGCGGACTGAAAGGTCCCGGGTTCGATTCCGGTCAAGGGCACATCCCCAGTTGGCGGGGTGCAAGAGGCAGCTGATGGATGTTTCTCTCTCATCGATGTTTCTAACTCTCTATCCCTCTCTCTTCCTCTCTGTAAAAAGTCAGTAAAATGTATTTTAAAGAAAAAGAAGAAAAGGAGATCTACCTTGGGGTGCAACCATGGGGGGCAGGGGCGAGCAAGGGAAGGGGGCCTTGGGTAGTGCTCAAAATGAGGGCACTTTTCATGGGTTATCATATCCCAATAGTCTGTACAACAGTCTGAGATAGGAGTCATTATCATCCCCGCTTTCCAGATGGGTAAGCTGAAGCCAGACATTTCAACGAACAGATTTCATATCTTTCCACAAAGGAGAGAAAGGAGGTCCAGGTCCATGGGCTCAGAGGAGCCCCAGATGGCAAGGGGAGCCAGACCTAGGACCCTGATCCCTCCCAGCCCCCTTCCTGAGTCCAAAGGGGAAGCTGAGGCCCATCCGAGAGAGAGAGTTGGCAGCCCATCCGCCTTGGAAGCAAGGGTCTCAAACTCATTTGCCCTTAGGGGCTGGGGAGGGGGATACAGGTTGCTGAAATGGGCCAGTTGGGGGTGAGGCAACTTGCAAGACAGGACCCGGCGCGAAGGGGCAAGCCTTTGCTCATAGGGGCTGTGGAGCAATGCTGGCTGTGTCCTGTTACATTTTCTAGGCAATTTTTCTAGGGAATATAGGATATTTTTTTTGTTAAAACATCCGGTTTTTAAATGTCTGCAAGTAGGTTAAAAAAAAATCTTTGGCTATTTGTGTGTGTGTGTGTGTGTGTTTGTGTGTGTGTGTTTTGTTTGTCTTTCAAACAACAGGTGAAAGAAAATAGATCCAGGGGCCAAATTCAGCCCTGGGGCTACCAGTTTGAGACCTCTGCGTTCCTGGAAAAACAAAACAAGGAAACGCAAGAAGCCCAAGCCCAGGCTGGTTGAGGGCCGGTCCCATAACCACCCAACCACGTTGGGGTGCTCACCGCTGCGGGGGGTGGAGGCCGCCGTGGGGTGGCTCCACTCACTCCAGATCCCGGCCTTCTTGGAGCCGTAGATGCCAAAGGGGTTGCAGCGCACTTGCACGAAGTAGACGGTGCCCGGCTTCAGGCCCGCCAGGCGGCACGAAGTCTGATTGCTCACGTCGTCCACCACCTGGGCCCAGGGCAGGGTCAGAGGCCAGGCCAGGGGGCGGGGCCGGGGGCGGGGCGGGGCCGGGGCGGGGCAGGCACCTTCCAATCCACGCTATCCTCCACGCGGTAGCGGATCTGGTACTTGGCTTGGAAGAGGAAGTCCTTGAGGGCGGGCGGGGACACCCAGCGCACGCTCAGCTGGTCCTCCAGGCCCCCAACTCGGCTCACGTGCACGTCGGGCGGAGGGTCAGTGGTCACTGCCAGGCGGGGTGGAACAGGGCTTGGTCATGGGCCCCTGGGACCCAGCTGGCCCCTGTCTGGGTCCAAATCCCAGAGCATGTGGCTTAGGTGGCACCTGCTTCCGTTCGCCTCCCCTTTCCCCTCTCCCCCCCTCGAGGATGGTGGATTACATTAGACAATATTCAGGAAACACTCAGCGCCTAGAAGCACTCAATTAATGTTAGCTGTTATCACCATTATTATCTGTGACAGGAGAAACATAACCCTATCTTCAGGGAGTTCTGCAAAAGCAGACACCGCCTGGCTGATGATATTATTATTATTATTCCCAGGAGGCCCGGGGACCATCACCACACACCTCCGGCACCTTCCCGCCGTACAGAGGTCCTCAGTAGGCGGGGTGCGGAGGGACCACTGAAGCTGAGAACATGCCCACCGCAGCGTCCAGACTTAAGGAAGCGAAGCGGGAAGGCTGGGGTGGGGGTGGCTCCGAGCCAGGATGGATCTGGGGTCCTGGGAGCCCTGTGGGAAGCAGGGAGAGCTGGCTCTCTCCCTGAGGCCTTGGTGAGGGGCCGAACGGGTTAAGGCACAGGCCTGCTCAGGGCTGAGCAACACCCTAATTAGATTAAGCCCAATTCTGCTGCAGATCATCCATTTCCTGCCTCCTGCCTGCCCCCCCTTACCCCACCCCGGCTCCAGACTGTGGCTTCCTGGGGTGCCTCAGACCTGGACAGCCCCTCCCAGGCGGGGAGTGAGGTCCCCCTGGAACACCTGGGCCGAGGAGGAGGGGGCCCGGCCAGGTGTTCTCAGCGGAGTGGAACTCTCCTGGCTGATTCAGGGGGGCTAGAGACTGACGGGTAATCCCTGTCCCAATCAGCAGGTTTGGACCAGAGATGCAGCCATGACTGGGATGGTGGAGGCAGGGGGGGCGGGGGGGGAGGGGAAATGGCAGGGAGGAGGGGGGGAATGGCGGGGAGTTTAGGGGGCAGGGAGGAGGGATCCCCCCCGGGAGGTGCCTCACCCACATCCAGGATGTCCAGTGTGAGCACATCTGAGCGAGCCGAGCCCAGCCTGTTGGTGGCTTCCACCCAGATCTCGTAGGGAGTGAAGAGGGCCAGGTCCTTGGGGATGTGGCAGGAGTGGGGTCCCACCGTGTGGTACTCCTCACATGTGTTGTCCTGCCCATACCACCTATGGGGGCAGGGGGGTGGAGAGGACACATGAGGGCCCCTGAGGGGCCTCAGGCCTCACTAGGGCAGTCCCAGAGAACAGACAGAACACTGAGCTCAGAGGGCAGCCAGGCTTGGCAAATGCCTCACCGCCAGGCTGAGATCCATGCCACCCAGGGCCGTCACCAACCTCAGCTTGTACTTCAGGGAGTAGTTGGTGTGGAGGAAGGTCTCCCCGTGGGCCCCCGGCGTCCAGCGGCAGGTCAGGTCCTTCATGTTCTTGGACCAGCAACTGATGTTGAAGGGTTTCTCTGGGGGCACTGAGGAGAGGGTGCAGGGGCTGAGGGTCTGGGCTGGCTGTGGATAGGCAGAGGAGCTGCTGGTCGCCAGCCAGCCCCACCTCAGAGTGGGAGGAGGGCGGACGAAGGATGTTGGTGTGACCCCTTGCGTGAGTTCTCTTGGGGACCACGGGGGAGGGGGTGTCTCCAGGCTTTCATTCCCACCCAGAAGCCCATACCTCGCAAGTGCACGTGCCCACCATCCAGCCCTGGGCCAGAGGACCCACGATCCATGCCCCTCTTGGGGGGGAGATGGTGCTCCCAAAGGCTACCCCTGAGCGTCCTGGGGGCCACTTACGGCCAACATAGAGGCAGGAGCCCGCTAGGATGCTGCCGTCTTGAGCGTGGCACACGAGGTTGTCCCCCGACTGCTGCCTGGATCCGTTGAGGTTGGCCAAGGCGAGGGCCAGGGTGGAGGCGTTGAGCATGCGGGAGAGCTCGGGGGGCAGGCGGCGCCCATTGAGGGTCCAGTAGAGGCCCTCTGCAGTAGGGCCCTGCGGGTCCCCGCGCACTGAGCACGTGGCCTGCAGGGAGGAGCCGATGAGGAGTGTGGGGTCCTGGGGACTGATCACAGCCGTGTCTGGGGTCAGAGAAGAGGGCCTATCAGGCTGGGATCGAGCTGCCCTGAGACCACCACGCGAGGACCTCCTGGATTCATGACAAGCCCGCCAAGGAGCTCTTTCCTAACACGCCCCTTTCACAGACAAGGAAACGGAGGTTCAGTGATAATTCATTCAAGCCACTTCATCACTGACCAACTCAAGGTTCCGAGCGGTTACAAACCTCAGACAGAAATGCCCGCTCACATTCAAGTCATTCTTGCTCTGCATATAGTTCTGGAAAACCCTACACTTTGCTTTTAAAAACAATTATTTTAATAGCCTGAGGGTTTCCAAGACAGTAGGAGGAATTCCCTATAAAAATCTTGCTCTTTTATAGATTAAAAAAATAACAACAAGGCTCTGAGAGATTAAGCCCCCTGCCTAAAGTCACTGACGGAGAGAAGGGCATACTATTCAAACTCACATTTGCCTGTCTCCAAAGTCCTACTCTGTGTTGGAATGGAAGGTGGCTGGGCAAGTTCTAGACCCCCAACCACCATTCAAAGGGACTTGACTCAGCCCCCTAACTCAATCTGTCCTTTGACTCAATTTTCCTAATCTGAAAAATGGGAACAAGAAAGTTCCTGGTCCCAGGTCCATTATGATGATTAGATTCTGGGACATGACTTCCTAAACTGGTTTCTGTGAGCTGGGTGCTGAGCGCTGGGCCTCAGGGAGGAAGTGATTGATGCCTCTCCGCCTGCTGGCCATTGGGGGTAGCCCAGGGCTCTTTTTTCTGGAAATGAGAACCTAAGAGGAGATTGTTTTACCCATAGGGAAACCAAGAGCCAGCAAAGGGGGTGGGTACTTACAGTCCAAGACCCTGAAACCCCGCCCGGAGTCTCAGTCTCCATATCTGGGAAGTAGGCATCAAAGTATCAAACACATGCAGTTGTTTGAAAGGAATGAAAACACTGTCGTCAGCACAGCCCGGTGGGACTGGGTTCGAATGCCCTCAGCTCGCTATGGAAATTCAGTCCGGGCACTTTACATCTCTGAGTCTCTGGGAAGGACCTCTCTTTCCACCGAGAGCAGTTAGTTGTGGGGACTCATTCACTCACTGGCTCAATCCTTCCTTTATTGATCACCTACAGTGTGCCAGGAGTGGGGGCACCATGGTGACCAAGACTCCGGCCGGCCCTGGTGGTCCTTGAATCCAAGAGAGCAGCAGGGAAAATAGAAAACACAAATAAATATTTAAGAGAAGAAACAGGGAGAAAGTAAAGCACCAGTCATTAGTGCAGCTCAATGGCCCGGGAGGCCTGTCTAGGGAGATGGCATTTGAGCTGAGACGGGAATAAAGTGAAAGAAGTAGCCATGAAAATAGGGAGGAGAGTATCCAGGCAGGGGAGCAGCAAGTACAGAAGTCCTGGGGCAAAAGTACTAGGAAATGAGGTCTGGGAGGTCAGCAGGGGACTGACTGGCAGGGAATATTCCTGGGTTCTGAAGGGGGTGGGTAGTGATTAACATTTTTAAAAGATCCCCAAGCAACTGTAAGAAGAGACTGGGGGGAGGGGGGGGGGGGCAGAGGGACAGAGAGGAGAGCAGCCCAGCTTCCTTGAGATGGCAGCCAAGGACAGGATGATCCTGGCCCCCTGGGGTGTCCACCCCCCCAAAAGCCAGGGGCTGCCTGTGTTGGTCTTCACTGCCCCAGACGGGAGAGGTGGTGTGGACATGGTTCCAGGGGCCAGCTCTGACAATTTTCTGGGGCAAACTTGGCTTGAAGGCCATGTCTTGCTAGAGCCTAGAATCACAGTTGCTTTTGAGGCTTGGCCCAGGGCTCTCCGGAGGTCTCAGCATCCGTGCGAAGGAGCCGGCTGAGCGGGCCAGAGCCCAGGAGGCGGGGTTGGGGGGGGGGGGGAGGACAGGGGGCCGCCCGCCCCGGAGGTCCCAGGCAGCCAGCCGCTAGCTAATTCGGAATTCCTCCGGCATGAACTCGGGCGTGCCAGCATCTCTGCCCCGGCCCACCCACCACTTCCTGCCTGCCCCCACCCCCAGCAGGGTGGGAGGCAGGGACAGGCCAGGCCTGCCCAGACCCAGACCCACTCCCAGTCCGAGGGAATGGGTTAGATCCCTCCTGCACCCCCCCCCATATTCACAGCCTGGTCAGGAAAGGGCTTTCTGGGGGGTCCTGGCCAGGGGGCATTGCCCCTCTGCCACACCCGCCTGGCCTGAACTAGTGTTGCCCGTATGCCAGCAGCTGCAGCTGCCCTCCAAGGGCTGGGCGGGGGACGGGGCGAGAGGGCAAGGCCAGGCGGGCCTGGACAGGCCACCCCCTTCCCCCCGCAGCTCCAGTAGGAAAGGTCAGAGGGAGGCCTTCTCCTCCGGGGACGTGAGTGCCAATTCCAGCTGGAGCACCTGGGCAATTGTTTTTCCCTCTCCGGTTCTCAGTTTCCCCTTCCATAAAATGGGAGGAAAATACATTCTACCTGCTGGGGAGATGAATGAAATGAGATCAAGAGGTCCAAAGGGCCTAGGAACTATTAGGATGAAAGCTCCTCCCAACTCTGGGGCCCAGGCTCCCCAAATAATGGGCCAAGGCACTCAGGACTGGGGTGCACACATTCCTCGAGGAATAGCCCATGAGGTTGGGGGGCTCTTGGCCTGGTTTGGGGGCCTCCTAGAAGGCTCCCCGAAGCAGATCCCTGGGCTAGCCTTTTGGACAGCCTTCCCACGCTACATCCCTGTCTCCACGCCGTTCCCACAGAGCAGAGGCCTTTAAAAGTTTTTTCCTTTCCCACTTCCCGATCTGGAGCCACTGCTGTTATTAAAAAGGAACACCATGTGTTTTAAAAGGGAAAAGTGTGAGATTCTCTGCAAGCAATACAGGAGGGTGGCCTCCATCCTGGGGTCCCTACAGGGGTCCCCATCTCCCATCCCCCTGGTACCTGCTGACACTTTACAACCCACCCGCCTGCTGGTCTGGTCAGGTGCTAAGACACACCGTAAGTAGAAACATATTGCCAAGGTGTGAGAATCTTTTATTTAATTTCTTCCCCTTAAAGAAAAAAACTCAAGAACACCCCCCACCACCACCACCACTTTCCCCGCTGCTCTGCAGGCTGGGAAACAAAGTCTGCCATGAACACCGGCACTCCAGGCATCAGGGACCTGGGGAGGGCCTAGAGCAGCCGCTCACCTGCCCAAGCAATCTGGGCTGCCGGGTTTTCAACAAATTCCCCTAGAGGGTGCCCAGACCCTGCCCTCTCTGGAGGAGCCCTGCAGTGAGACTGCAGACAGCTCTTTGCAGTGTGGGGAGACCTAGCAGCCCTGTGTGTCCACCTGGGGCAATCTGTGTGCGTGGACGGGTGTGTGGAGTGACGTATGCGTGTCCGGGGCAGCAGTGTCTGTGTATGTATGTGTTCCTGTGTTCTATTCCTTAAGGGATAAGTGTGTGACCATGAAAGCGTGTGTGCCAGGGATGGAATGTGTGTGCGCCCCGATGGTGTGCGAATGTGCATCTGGGATGCAGTGTGTGCGTCTGAGGGCGAGGGTGATGGGCCACAAGCCAGTGTGTCTTTGTGTGTGTCTGGGTGTGTCCTAGAATGGGTCTGGATATAGAGCCTGTGTCCTGGAGGGGGTATGCGTGTTGTGGAGGACAGAGAGTGCTTGCCGCAGGCCAAGAGCTCCCGTCCGGGGCGGGGGTCTTGGCCTGCCAGGCTGTGGGTTTGCGGGGAGGGAGAGGGGAGCCCACCCAAGGCCGGACCCGCGGTGCCCAGACTCCCTGGCTCCCGATTCCTCTCCCTCTCGCTCCACCGGCTCACAAAGATTTCTCTCGCTGGAGGCTACCAGCCGGGCGCAGCCGGGCCGGGAACGGTTCAGAGCGGACCCGGTGGCTGGAACTCCGTGGACCCCCGCGAGCAATGTCCCGCTGGGGGAGGGCGGCGGCGCCGGCCCGCGGAGAGGCGCGTCCCCGGGGACCCCGGGCCGCGCGCCAGGCGGCCAGAGCCGCCCCCTCCCGCCCCGCCTTTCTCGCGGGGCTCATCCCTCCACCGGGGGCGGGAGGGGGTGCTTGGGGCCGGCACCCAGCGCGTTTTCCGCGTGCGCCCCCGCCCAGGACCCGTGCCCCGCGCGGTCTCCGCGGCTCGGAGTCTGCGGACGCTGCTGCGTGCGCCCGCCGCGTCCCAGCATGCAGAGGGTCCCAGGACGCGGGCCCCCCAAACTCCGGGGGGCCGCGCGGGCGTCTGGGGCCGGGCCGGACGTCCTCGGCCCGGCGGCCCAGGTAAGGCCTCGGGCGCGAAAGCTGGACCCTCGGGCCGGCGGTCTGCTGCGCCGTGCGCCCCGCAGGTGAGGGCGCCCCGAGGGCCGTGCCGGGGGCGCCTTCCTTTGTTCCCGGGCCGTCCAGGTGGCGCCTGCGCTCCCTCCCCTCCCGCCCCCCCGCGGCTTCCCCCGGGGGCGCACGCTCCCCGCCCAGGCGGGAAGGGGGGAGCGGGGCGCTGGGTACTCACGGGCTCCGGATCCGCCTCGCGGAGCCCCGAGGACGCAGAGGAGCAGCAGGGGCAGCAGCGGCGGCGGCCGCCGCGCGGATTGGGCGGCGGGGCCCGGGCGGCCGGCGGGCATGGGGCCGGCGCTGCCGGGGGCGCGCGGCGGGCGACGGCGGCGCGGGGCACGGGAGGGCGAGGACCGGGCAGCCCGCACGTCTCCGGGCGCGGGCGCGGAGGCCAGAGCAAGTCTGAGCAGCCGAATTGACAAGGCGCTAATGCGCCGCTGGCCCCGCCCGGCCCCGCCCCCGGCCCGGGGTGGGGGGGAGTGGCGGCCCCGCACCGGCTCCTCTGCCGCCCGCCTGCCCGCGGGCACCGCGCGCCCCACCCGTCCGGCCTCCGCCCTGCCGCTCACCGCGCGCTCTCCGTCCTGCGGCCCAGAGCCCCCTCCCACCCAACCCCTACCGGCCTGGAACCTTCCATTCGGACCCAGACAGTTCTAGGTTCCCCACCCCACCCCCAGGGTGGGACCTGGCGCCCCTACTGCGTTCTCATATCTCCGCACACTTCTCTGCACCCTGCTCTCAGCCTCGTGCCCCTTCAGGGTCCCCTGTGGCCCTCCGCCCTGGCCGCTCCTGTCCCCGCAATCGTCTGTGTTTCAGCCTGCACCACAGCTCCGGTCCCGTCGCCCCACTGAGTGGTCCCTGAGCCCCGCCTGCTTCCCCCTCCAGGCCTCCTTCCTCCCCAGGGGCCTGAAAGACGCTCCCTGCTCGCCCCACGCCGCTGGCGGCGCGCAGGTCCTATCCGTCCGGGCCCAGCGGACCCCCTCTCCCTGCATCCTGCCTTCTCCGTCCTCACGGCAGCCTCCGGCCCAGGCTCTGCTGGAGGGAAAACGCAGAAAAAGCTGAAAGCGCGGAGTCCCTGGCGCTCACTCTGGCTCTGTGGCCACCCCCACCCCCCTCGAGCAGGATGGGGCTGAGGTTCCTCAGGGGGCCTGGGGGCCTCAGGAGGGAGCTCCGCGTGGGCAGACAGGGGGAAGGGGCCCCTGTGGGAGCAGGGACGCGGCCCTGTGCGGGTCCTGCCCGCTGGCAGAAACGATGCCCGGGAGGAGAGCGGCGAGGAGGCCCCCCAGACTCACTGACACACCCCCCACGGAAAAATCCGCTCAGCGGCCCCGCGGGTGGGGTGCGCCACGCAGTGAGTAATCGCTCCGGCGGCCGCCGCCCGCTGACTCCAGGTAACGCCGGCTGCCGGGAGCGATGCTAGGCTGCCTTCCTATTTTTTGCGCATGAATCCTCTGTGTTATTATTTTTGGCTATTGCTTGGATTTCGGGATCCCCCCCCCCCCCCTTTCAGCCCGGACGCCTCATCCCCTTCCTCTCCGCCCCTGGCCGATCGGTGCGCCCAGGATGAAAGGGTTCCTGAACCCAAGGCCAGAAAGGAGAGTTCCTGCCCGGCGGGCAGCGATTTGGGTGGAAGCCCCGCCCCCAGACGCTTGCCTGAAAGGAGGTCTCTAGCCCTCCTTTCCCTGGGTTCCCTGAGCCCGGACCTTCCGCATGTCCCTAACCGGGGAAGGGGGTAAACGTGTCTGAAGAGGCTCAGGAACCTCCACCTTGTTTGCTCCAGGCTGTCCTCCACCCCTGCTACTCGGGTCTTCAACTGAGAACTCAGACTGTCAGATAATAGAATTGGGGGTTGGAGTCCCGGGGGCTCTACACAACTGCCCCCCTGCCCCAATCTGGTTTGAGCTTTTACTGGAACCACCCAGGCCTCTGCCTCAGTTTCCTCCTTGGCACAGTGGGTGACTGCTTGGCAGTCTAAGGGTTTCTGAGGAAAGATGCAGTGCAGCAGAGGGCCCCACAATCTAAGAGCTTAGCATGGCACTGAACACTAAGGACATGTGATTTTAGAGCAGAGGTGGTCCCCAGGCCTCAGTTTGTCACCTCTGAAAAATGGGGCCGTAATCGCACCTGCCACTGGGTGGTCCAGAGGGTGAAGGGGAGGTGGCAGCTCTTGTACAGAATTGTGTTCAGGGTATGTGCCACCCATCCCCACTCCCCTTCAAAGTTTGACTCAGGCTTCAGGCTTCTGGAGGAAAATCTTGATATTTCCCCTCAATCTCTATTCCTCCCCAAGTCATCCCTGGGTCTTAGGAAAAAGCTCCCCCATCCACCCAGGTGCTCAGGCCAGAGACCTGGAGGCGTGCGTGACAACTCTCTCCTTAGTGCATCCCCCACGTCCCATCCATCAACAAATACTGTTGGCTCTGATTCCAAAATACATCCCCATCCTGAGATTCTGACCCCCTTCTTCCTACCACATTTGGGTCTACGCCCCACCATCTCCCTCTGGGGTGTCCCTGGTTTCCTCTGGGGTGACCTTGACCCCATACCTTCCCCATAATCTTCTGTTCCCCGTCTGCATTGCAGGCAGAGGGAGGGAACTTTTAAAAGAAATGAAGCAGGTCTCCTCTGCCCTGCTACATTCCTTCCCTCCCTCCCTTCCTCTTCTCCACCTTCTTTTCCCCCTTCCTCTCCCTCACCACGTTCCAGCCACTGCAGCCCCATTCCCCCAAACGCACCAGGCAGAGTATTTGTACCTTTGCTGTTCCCTCTGCAGGAGTGCAGTTCCCCCAAATCTTGCCCCAGTTAGTGCTTTCTCTTCCACCAGGTCACAGGTCAAGTGTTGTCGTCTTCTTAGAAAGACCTCCCACCCTTCCCAAGCACTCTCTGTCCCTTTCCCCCCTTTAAATGGTCTTTGTAACAAGCTCTTCAAACATCAGCTTTCTCTGGTGACTTATTTCCTGTAGACTGTGAGCACCTTGAGAGACATTAGGACCCTCATATTGGGTCCAGGCCAGGAGAAGAGCTCAGTGAATATTTGCAAAATAAAAAGATAGAGAATGCTCAGTCCCTTCAAGCAGCAAGAAAACTCAGTCCAAGTGTATCATGTTGCCTAGAGTCTAGCCAGGCCTATGCCCCTCAAGTGCTGTGTGACGCAAGCCAGTAGCCACCCCTCTCTGGTCCTTACCTATAAAAGGGTATGGATCCTTTGGGTTTCTCAATCCTGTCCAACCCTGTCCTGAAGTGTGCCCTCTCCCCACTGGGTGACCTTGACCCTATACCTTTTACTTTAAGGAAAGAATTGACCTTTGGATGCACCCTTCCTTAACCTTGGTGTCCCTGGGACTTAACCCCTTCTCCCCCAGTTACACCACCTCTTCTTCCCCAGTTGCACCATCTCAAAGGAACCAGCATTGACAGAACTTCTAGCAAATATTGACCCAAGTCCTTGAAGGTGGCTGGGAATGTACTGAGGGGGGCAGATGGAGGGAGGGCCCCACATGGGCTAGGGGAGGGTTCCTCCTTAGATTTTCAGTCCCTGCACCTAAGGATTAGGTTGGGGGAGACCCTCCAGCCCCAGCTCCCTGCATCATTCCAGGCTTCTGAGGCGCCCCTGGGCGGAGGCCGTGGTTACAGCACCTTTTGGGTCCCATAGAGACCCAGAGCCAGTAGGAATGAGGAGGGCACAAAGCTGTCTCTCCCTTGAGACACCATCCCCACCCCCATCCCCTGTTTAGGGCTCTGCATGAGATTAGCTGCCTTTTGGTTCAGGCCAGTGTTCCCAGGAAGTGGTGACAGTGAGGTTCTGGACCTGGACTGGGGTGGGGTGGGGGTGGGGAGCAGCAGAATAAGGTTCAGAACCTCTATGCGTAAGACGTGGTGCTTTGTCATATCCACCCAGGAGGCTGAGTCTGGGGAATTGGGATGCCTGGGTGACAGGCATTGGAGGTGGGAGGCACGGGGCCAGGTCAGGGCCAGTGCGCTGAGCCTGAGCTCCAACCGCTCCTGCACTCTGGGGCGCTTGGGCTGCTGGGGTCCAGGAGGCACTGACGGTTGGGGGGAGACATTGTGCCCTTTTCCCCTGCCTCCCCACTGTCAGCAATCGCTGGCGCCACGAGGCCGCGCTTTCTCCCCAGCCTGTCCCTAACTTGGGGGTGGGGGTCAGCGGGGTCGTGGTGAGGGCGGCAAGGGACAAAGGGCGCTTGTGCGATGCCCGCTCTGACCGCAGCCGCCGCTTCCCGGACGCCGGGCTCTGCTGATTCACACCCAGCCCGGCCGCAGCGCCCCCCCCCTCCTGCAGCCCCCACCGGGCCGCCCCAGGGGGTAGGAAGTGGGGGGGGCGAGGGGCGGCGCCGAGTCAACTTTCCCTCTTAAGCCCCGAAGGAATGTCGGCGGATTTCCTGAAATCCGACCCTGGCCGCCCGCCGGCCCTCCCGCCCCTCACCTGGACCCGCTCCCTCGGGAACCACGGGAGGGGCGAGTGGGCTCACCTGGGGGGCCGAGGTCAAGTCCTCCTTCCGCTCCAGCCCCCTCAGCCTCGTGGAGCAGAAAGGGGGGCGACGGCGGCAATCAAACCTTCTCGCTCCTCTCGGGAGACCTGGGCCAGCGGTCCAGCCCCTCCTGCCTCAGTTTCCCCCTCCGCAGGACTCGCGTGTACTTCTTTTTTTCCGCTCGAGACGACGCCTTGTATCCCCGACGCACGTCCACCCCCGATCCTGCCGTCTTTTGCTGCTCTTGTTTCCTGGACCGACACCCCAGGTCACCCCGAGCCTCAGTTTCCCCTCCTGCACCTTGGGGAATGCTGCCAGCACCTCCTTACAGATTTACGACAGGAGAATGCCTGAGGAAGGTTTTGTTTGCGGTGCTTGCAGGACGGTGATTGTGGAAGGCGTGAGCGCTCGGGGCTCTGGAGCTGACATGTGTGGGCTTGAGTCCCGGCTCTGCCGCGGGGGCCTGGGCCCGGGGTTCCCACGGGCGAAGCGGCCCGCGGCCCGGGCGCCGTGCCGGCGCGCGGTAGGTTGGACGCGGGCTCCCCCCGCTCGCAAACCGCAGCCTAAGGCCCCGCCGCAGGGTCGCCGCGGCCTAGCCGGGAGGGAGGGGGAGGGGCGCGCCAGGATCCAGATGTTCGGGGTTCACCCGACACAGCCGCGCCTGATTAAGCCACGTGGGGGCCGGCCGGGGCCGCGGACATGAAAGCGGGGCGGCCGGCCGGGGAGAAAGCGTGCGCCATTCCAAATTTCCCTCCTGCCCCCCCCCCCACCTCTGCTCCTTCCTCCTGGGCCGGAACCTGAGGCGCCCTTTGACCCGAAGACCCCGCGGGGCTGCCGCCCGGTCTGCGGGGGCGGAGCTGGAAGGGGCGCGGGAGGCCTCCGGCCTGGGCAGGCACCTGTGAGGGGCACGCTGGGGAGAAGGGGTCGTTTTTGCAGGAGACCCAGATTTGGAGGGGCACCCCCATTCCTATGCCTGGCAGAGAGGGAGCTGGGGTTGCCTGACGCTAGATTCACGGGGCTGCCATTCCTCACCTTGGGAGGGGTATGGCTTTTATGGAAACCAGAAGTGTCCGTCTGCCCTAAGTTTTCCCAAGACAATTAGAAAATGTAACAGCGCCCCCCACTTCTCCATCAGCACCTCTATGTCCCCCCCCCCCCAACACACACACTCAGTGCGGGCCCAGAGGGGACACTCCCCCTCAGTCTGGGGTAGCAGGGGCCGATCCCTCAGATGTGTGGGTCAGGGCTGGGCCAGAGGAAGGTGAGGCTGGGGGAGCCCTGGACGGGCTGGGAGGGCTTCCAAAGGAGGCAAACTGCTCACAGGTTCCCGCCCCCTGACTTGGGTGTCAAAGGAGATAAAGCCGGGGACCTTCCCAAACTTGCAACGCTCAGACGCTTCATTCCCATTCTCTAGGCTTCAGCCTCAAATCCGTCTCTCGGGACAAGCCCCTCCCATTCCAGGTTCCTCGCGGTCCTTCTGACTCGGTGGCCTGTTTTGGCCAGCTCTGACGTAGCCTCTTCCGGGAGGCCCTCCCTGATACTCTGGCAAATAGATTCATCCTCTATGTCATCCTCTATCTCATCTCTCCATTTGTTCCCCTTTGGTCCCTAGCTCCGGCGGAGACCCGCTCTCCAGTGGGTACCAGGGGCCGCGATCCACCTGCCCGCATCCCTAAGGTGCAGCCGCGCCGCGGCCCCGCCCGTTCTCCGCATCTTCCCCCCCCCCCCCCACTTCCCAGGCTGCCTCACTCGGGTGACGTCAGCGCCTGGGACCCCGCAGCCGCCGCAACCTCCGCGCCTGCGGGAGCCGACGTCCTGCACCCCTAGCACCGGCGCAGCCATGGCTCCGGTGGTGGTGGCGCAGCTGCTGCTTCTGCTGCTGCTGCTGCTGCCTCGGGCCGCCGCGCCCGCCGCGCCCGCGCCGCTCGCCCGCGACCCCTTCTCCTCGCAGCTCGGGGACACGCAGAGCTGCCGGCTGCGGTGCCAGGATCGCCACCCCAGGCTGCAGCCCCCGCAGGTGACGCGCATGCGGCGTCAGCCTGAGGCCCCGCGACCTCCCGAAGCAGGAGCGGTTGGGGATGCGGGTCTCTCGGTTGGGGGCACGAGATGGGCTTCTAGGCGGGTTAGGCGGTCAGAAAGGGGGGTTGTCTCTCTGGTGGGGGAGGGCTGGGTCTTCTGGATGGGAGCCAGCGCAGGCACCCGGGTCCCCCGAAGGGATGGGGATGTTCCTGCTTTGGGGGATGGCCTGGGGAGGAGGGGAGGCCGTCCCTGCGATGGGAGAGGGTATTGAGGTCCGATCCCTCAGATGAATGCGGGGTTGCGGATGGGGGAGGGGTAGAGCGAGCGAGGACTGAGGATCCTAATGCCACCTGGCGGCTCTGGTTACACTCTGCTGCGCAAGGACCCTGGGGTGCCCAATCTGCACCCCCCCCTCAGGCCAGACAGGGCTCCTCCTGCTCGCCCACCCAAGCAGCTTTCATATATTCCTCCCTAAACCCACTCAGAGCAACCAGCCCCCACTTGTACCTCCTCCCCTCTACCCTCCAAAGCTGGATCCCAATTTCCCTAGGTCTGAAGGGTGACAGAGCTTTTTCTGAGCTTCCCCTCCCCTTTCTCAGGACTGAGAATCCTCCTCAACCTCCCCTCTCCTCCCTGGAGCCTTTCAGAGCCCCCGTTTCCCTCCATCTTCCCTAGTTTTCTAACCTTTCCTGAAACCAGTGTCCTCCACTGTCCACCTTCCTCCTGAAGCCCAGTTTCCTTTTTGTGTTCCACAGAGCTCAGAGCCCCTCACTAATATTTTTAACCTCATCCTAATGTCCCTAGATTTGAGGAAGGAAAACCAAGTCTTTAAAAAAAAAAAAATATATATATATATATATATATATATATATATATATATATATATATATTTTATTGATTTTTTTCCCCAGAGACAAAGTGAGAATGATAGCGTGTCAGAAACATCGGTGAGAGAGAAACATCGACCAGCTGCCTTCTGCGCACTTCCTGCTGGGGATGTGCCCACAACCAAGGTACATACATGCCCTTGACCTGAATCGAACCTGGGACCCTTCAGTCTGCAGGCCGACGCTCTATCCACTGAGCCGAACCAGTCAGGGGGGGAAACCAAATCTTACACCTTCTCCTCCTGTGCCCCACTCTGGCCTGAGCCCTGTCCCCTTCTCAGGAGAAGCTGGAGCATGAGGACCCCTCCAAGTCCCAGAGTGAATATGGCAGGGCCGTCTCCATCAGTGCTTGTGAGAGAGGCTGCCGCCTCTTCTCCATCTGCCGGTTTGTGTCCAGGAGCTCCAAACCCAACGCCACCCGAGCTGAGTGTGAAGCAGGTGAGGGCTGGCTGGGTGGGCCAGGGTGGGGAGAAGATGGCCTGGGAAGATTGCTCCCGGTCACCCCCTCCTTCTCCTGCAGCCTGTGTGGAGGCCTACGTGAAGGAGATGGAGCAGCAGGCCTGTATCGAGGGCTGCTGGAGCCAAAACCCTGAGCTGGAGTCTGAGCCAGAGACCGTGCAGAAGGTGGGCACCCTCCCACCTGCCACCCTGTACTTATACCCCCTTCTTTCTACCCAAATCCACACTCATGTCCAGAGTCTCCCAGGCTCTCTGATCCATTCTGGGCCTACTGGGTATCCTCGATCAAGCATATCATGTCTCAAGTCTCAGTTATCATCTGAGTCTCCCCCCCCCCCCACCTCAATGCAAGAAGGAAATAATAGAAAATAGCCACCATTTATCAAGCATGTATCTTGGTCCAGATCTGACCTCAGCCTGTCCCAAATTCCTCGTGCTGACTGGAGGTACCAGGACCAGGGACAATGTTATGCCCAAGGAGTCCAAGGTCACCCCGGGCTGTGCAGAGGTGGCATCTAAAGCCAGTGCCACCAGGGCTAATAATTATTCCCTCAACTAGGTCATCTTCCGTGCCACCAGAGCGCACTTTAGCGAGCACCCACTGCATGCCAGGTGCTGATCTAAGCACTTTTCTGGTGGTGAACAGGTGCCCACTGTCATTGGGGGGGGGGGGTGGCTCAGAACTGAGGTTCAGGGAGAAGCAACCTTCCAAGCACACCCACCCACACACTACCCTTCCTTCCTCACCACCCTGGGGAGAAATAATAACTGCTCGCTTATTAATAACTGCTCCTTCATAGTCATGAATGAATCTAGGCCCTGCAGCATCAGAGGAAACTGAGGCACAGGGACCAATTCATTATAGCCAGAGACCCATTGGCTGGGATCCCACAGAAAGCCCTTCTTCCCCCATTTTCCTCCACCCACTCCAACCTTTCACGGTTCATAAAAGACAGAGCACTACCAATTCCTTCCTATTCCGAGTTCTCTCTTGATGCCACCAAAAGAATAATGATGGTTGGCAACATTTTTAGTAATAGCAGCTATTGCAGAGTAGGCGCTTGTGCTGCGCCCTTGTCTAGTTAAAATCTTGTAGGACCACCTGAGGGAAGAGAATCATCCCCATTCTAGGGCTCAGAGAGAGCAATCTATTTTCCCGAGGGCACCCGGCCAATGGGAGGCAGCTGAGATCTGTGTTTCCCCTGCGAAGCCCTGTTGCCCCAAACCATTTAGTGAATTCCAATCCCAGTGGACTCACCCGTCTCCCTTCCCATTGGTCAGTGCCCTACCTTTGTCACATTCTGTGCCCTCCTCTTCTCCTCGGCAGAAAAAGGCCCTGGAAGCTCCGAGCAGGGTTCTTTCGCTCCTGGGCTTGTTTTCCACCCTCTGCAGTGACCTTATCAGCTCAGCCCAGGGCTTCGTCTCCTCCACCTGGACGTACTACCTGCAGACTGACAATGGGAAGGTGGTGGTGTTCCAGGTGAGGGGCCTGGCAGGGGCCGCGCCAGATCAGGGTAAGAAGGTGGGATACAATCATTCTTGGCTCATGAGATACAAAGTCGACAGCTGATGCTTCAGGCACAGCTGGATCCAGGAGTTCGGTGTCTCACTTTCCCACTTGCCTCTTCTTATGGTGGCTTTCTTCCCAGGCAGGCAGGTTACTCCTGATAGCAGGATGGATACTTAAGGCTCTAAATGACAACTTCTCTCTGGAGTTTTAACTAAGCCGGGCTTTACACAGATCGACCCTGGCTGGGTCATGTGACCACCTCTCAGCCAAACCCTGTGATTCCATTGGCTTGGCCTGATCATGTTCTTCAGGAGCTGGAGGCGGGGTTCAAGACAAATTGAGGGGCTCACCATAACAGTGTACAACATTCCTGACATGATAGCCCCACAGAAGACTGTCCTTCCTACACCCAGTGGGACTAGGTGCCCAGCTGGGCATGGGACAATGTAGGGCACATGTGGGGCACAGGGGGGTGCTTCCCAAAACTGAGGGGGTGATTTTGGAAAGACCTTCTCTGTGCTGTCTTATTCTTGGTCCAGACCCAGCCCATGGTAGAGAACCTAGTGCATGAGGGGTCCCGTCTGCAGCGATTGGAGGTGACCTGGAGAGGATCCCGTCCCGAGGCCTTGGAGGTACACGTAGGTAAGGTCTGAGCCTCGACCAGTGTTCCTTCCATGGGCAGCGCCACTGCCATACGGAGTCCTCCTGGCAAATCAACCCTCTAGGACTGGGATTTCTGTCTCAACTCGTGGGTTTCCATGGTCTGCTTATCAGGGTTCCATAATGCATCTCCCAGGGTTTCCTGGTCTGTTTCCTCCCAGAGTTTCATGGCCCATCTCCCAGGGTTCTGATCTGTTCCAGGACTCCATGACCACCAGGTCCCGACCTCCTTTCTCCTCTCAGGGGCTGCTGTGGCCTCTAAGGGAAGGCCTGGCAGCCACTCGGGAACAACATGTCTCTCAGATCCTTTAGGCCCCTTGGACAGGATAAGGAAGACCAAGATCCGAGTCAGGACCAGCAGCAAGGCCAAGATGGAGTCTGATGAGCTGCAGGGCAAAGACTTCCTCAGCTGCATGTCCCGGTGGGTGGCAGGACCCTGGGGGTGGGATTGGGGCAGGAGGGGAGGGTTCCCAGACCCCTCTAGGGTCACTGAGTATACCTGCCGCGCTGCGCAGGCGCTCGGGGCTTCCTCGCTGGCTCCTGGCCTGTTGCCTCTTCCTCTCCGTGCTGGTGATGCTGTGGCTCAGTTGCTCCCCCCTGGTGTCTGCTCCTGCCAAGCACTTCAAGTTCCAGGTGGGTGGGGCCAGTGGGTGGGCCTGGAGGAGGGGTAGGGGAGAGTGGCTCCATCCAGTTCAGGATGGGGCTACCCCCTCTGCATGGAGGCAGGACCCTTGCCTTGCTGTGTGATGTCACTCCCTTGTTAAATGGAGGGAAGACCGCCCCCTGTCCTTAGTCAGAGGGACCTGAGATCGGGGTGGAGAGGGGTGAGGGGGAAGGAGCCTTGCAGAGTGGGGCTCATTAGCCTTCCCTCCCTTCTCTTCCCTTACAGCCCCTGCCCCTGGAGCAACACAGGGGCTACATGGGAAGGCCAGACTGGCCTCCGTATCCTGCCCGGTTGCGCGCCTATGCGGACAGCCCCCCACCCTACAAGACCAAGCTGTAGGTCACCCTTGAACCACGTACAGCCACGGGCAGGGCAAGCTCCCTCCTCACTGCCCTGTGCCTAGGGGTCCAGGCCATGGCGGGACCCTCCTTGGGCTCTTGCACCCCCAAACCCTCTCTCCCTGGTCCCATCCCTCACCCCTCTGGATCCTGGGATTGCCATGCTGCCACTTGTGGGGAGCGGGGGTGGGGGGTGGGATCTGGCGTTTGTTCCTCTCTGGGCCCCCTTTCCCTGGCACCTGCTGCTTTCTGTTTTCTATTGTGTAGCTTCATGAGTATTGAACCCAAGTTCTGCGTCGCCTTCCTCCTCTCTCCCCTGGAGAGGGTGCATTTCTGAAGCCTCCGAGGAAGCAATCGTCTTGTGCTAGGGCTCCCTCTCCTTTTCCCCACCTCACCTCTGAGATCCAGCCCCGGGGGAGGAGACCCGCTCGGAGGAGCTGTGGACAGCTCCGTGCTGGGAGGGTGGTGACTAAGGTTGGAGTTGCAGCATGGGGGTCAGGAAGAATAAACCGTGTACATAAAAGATGTCTGGAACCACGCTTGCTTCTGTTTGTCTTGGAAGAGTGGCCCGAGCATCGCCGTGACCTCTGCCCATCAGGCCCTTTCTGAGATGGGGGAAGCCCTGGGAACTCCCTGTGGCTCGTGTGCCCCTGGAGATTGATTCACTTGGGCTTTCTGCCTTCTGCTAGAGTCAGCCTTGGTGGTGGTGGTGGTGGTGGTGGTGGTGGTGGTGGTGGTGGTGGTGTGGTGGTGGGGTGATAGGACCAAAAGGAGCTGGGAAGAAGGAGGAGTGAGAAGTTGGTGTTTCTTTTCCCATGTCCTTCCCTTCCTCACTCACCTCCATCCAGTGAGCCTTCAGCTTGGGCATGGTGACAGCTCCCCACTGCTGCTTGTCCTGCACACTGAACCACCTGGGTCACTACCCAGCCTTGCCCACACCTTTGCCAAGAACCCTTTCATGACAACGCTCCTGGATCGATCTCCCATTCCCAGTGTCTCCTGCTGCCACTGGGACCCTGCCTGATACTCTGAGCACCAGGATTCAACATACAAGCAATTAGGTCCCCAGGTGTCATTCTGGGCCCGAACTGTGGTTTCAGGGCCGCCCCTGGGCACGTTGCCAGGAAATGAGCCCTGGACAGAGATAAGAAGTGGAAGTGGGCCAGTCCTGCCCAGTAGAACTTTCTGTGATGACAGAAACGTTCCGCCTGCACCACCCCAGCCACATGGTATTACAGAGCCCTTGCAGAAGTATAGCTAGGTGACTGAAGAACTGCATTTTTCATTTCTTCAGTTGGAGTTGATATATATTTAAGGTTTTTACTCTATTTTTTTTTTGTGGTGGTAAAATATATAACTCACATAGTTAACCAGTATTGAAGCATATAAATCAGTGAGATTAGACTCATCCACAGTGTTGTAAACATCCCTTCTGTCAATTGAAATGACTACAGAACTGCTTAGCCCAGCTGGTGGTCCTTTCCACCCTGTCCTCTTCATCCCAATGGCCCCTGATTCTGAGCTATCCTCACTCCACCTTATTCCATCAGCAGGACCTGTTCCCTTGCTTCCAGCCCACATGCTTCTCCATCACCATGGAAACCACCGGAGGTCCAAGCTACCCCTCCTCTCTGAGCTCCATGCTTTCCCTCTAGCCACCTTCCAGCTCCAGGCAGCAGCCAGGGAGCTGTCAGTATTATACAAATCCAAACCCAGACATCACCTCTTTTCTGGGTTTACTGCTGCTATGAGGAGCCCAAACATGTACCAACATGAATCCCCCCCCTCCCCACACACGATCTGGCTCCATTAACATTAACCATTTCTGGCCCTGGCCTGGTAGCTAGCTCAGTTAGAGTGTTGTCCCAATACACCAAGGTTGCAGATTTGATCTCCCATCAGGGCACAGTCAAGAAGCAACCAATGAATGCATAAATAAGTGGAACAACAAATGGATGTCTTCTTCCCTCCTCCTCCTCCTCCTTCTCCTTCTCCTCCTAACCCACCACCTCCCCATCCTCTTTCTTTTCCTTCACCTCCTTTCCCTCTTCTTTTTTCCTTTTCTCCTTCCCCTTCTCCTCTTTCTCCTTCTCTTAAATAAAGAAATAAATTAAAAAAACACCCATTAACCACTTCTACAGAGACTCTGCCTGCCTCTCACTATGCTCCAGCCTACTATGTTCCTTCCAACACCAAGGCCTTTGCACATGCATTTCCTTCTTCCAGGAATACCCTTGCAGCTTGGCTCTGCCTAAATTCTTAACTAAAAATGCTCCTCAGCAGAAGACATCCCAGCTGTCCCAGACTGGGCTAAGCATTCCCTGTTATACCCATGTTTAGTTCCCTGTCAATCTCCCTGTGCTTAACATAGTAATTGTTCAACAATTAGTAATTATTACATAATTAATAATTGCTTATTTCAGCATTAGTACAGCATCATTTTACAAGCTCCATGAAGACATCTTCCCTGGGTCTCCTAGAGGATGGCGCATGGAGCAGGGGATCAGTATGTGTGCTTAGGTTTCTCCTTGTTTCCATCTCAGACCCCAGCAGTAGCCTCACCCGATCAAGTCCATCCCCTATGCGGGTCAGACCATGTCCCTCCCCTACTGACACCCATGTCTTCCTCTTGCTCCCAGACACCACCTAGTTCCCTCTTAAGGGCTTTTAATACTTGCCAACCTGGCAGGCACCTCTCCTGTTGTGTCCCTCCCACCTTTTAATCTACCGACAAAATGGGCTGTTCTCATTGTTTCTTGCAGTAACATCAATGGTCCAGCCCCTGCTCATTCCACTGAGAATGGTATCATGGACTTGGTAGGAATTTACCTGATACCGGTCAACCCTCTTTTTCCTTCTCATAGGACTCTGGTTTGCTTTGACCAAACCTATGTGGCTTAGGGGAAGTTGAGCAGCGTGACCCAAGCTTCCTCTGGTATTGGTGGGACTTCTTGGGGAGAGTGACATGCCCTGTTGCCTGGGGTTGCTGAGCTGGGAAGATATGTCTGGAGCTACCTAGGGTATATGTCACCAAATGACAGAGCCTTCCAGACTGATGGAGAGAGACTGTCTTCATGACATTGCTGGAAGTCCTGGATCAAGCTTTACCTGAAGCCCACACTGCCTCTTGATTTTTGGTTTATGTCAGTTTCCATTGAGCTTCTTGGAACTCAAAAGTTGTGACTGATCTCTGTATCTTTTTTCTCCCTTCTCTCTCTCTTGAGATTGTGTTTTGTTTGCTTCTGTGTGTCAAGTGTATTCATTCTTTTTTTTAAAAAAAAGTTTTAAAACCTCATCTGAAATATGTTTATTGATTTTTAGAGAGAGGAAAGGAGAAAGAGAGAGAGAGATCTATTTGTTACCTCCCATATGCACCCTGATGGAGGATCAGACCTGCAACCCAGGTATGTGCCCTTGACCAGGAATTGAACCCATGACCATTTGTTGTGCCAGCTGATGCTCTAACCACTGAACAACACAGACTAGGTCTCTAGTGTATTAAATCTCAAAGCTCTGGTGACTAGCCCAAGGCTGGGCCAAGAGTGAATGCCTGGTAGATGTGGAATTAATAAGGCTAGACGGTGAGGGTAGAAACCATGAGAACTGTGGATGTGTGGAAAGGAGAGACGAGTCCCTTCGAGGAAGGTGATACGTGATGGCCGCCTGGAAGAGGTGGCAGCTAACTCGGGCTTTGAGGATGGATAGCATGTGGGGAGAAGGGAGGTGTGTCTCAGGTGCATGAGTGTGTGTTGGAGGTGTGTGTGTTCCAAGAAAAGTAACACCTGCTCACATCACCTACCCTTCACTGGGAGCGGGGGCCCGCGTGCCATGCAAAGGGCTTTGGGCCCCTTTGGGGGTTACAGGAGAGAGGGGGCCTTTGCTTCCACCTGGGGCTCCTTCCAGGGGTGGGGCCTGACTCACCACAGCTCTCTCAGCCTCAGGGTTCTTTTCTGTTCTCCCTGTTCTTCCAGGCATCTTGGCCCTTCCTGCTGCACCCAATGCAGACCTGGTGGGTGGTGGGTGGTGGGTGGTGGCTGGCATCATGGCAGTAGTGCTCATAACACAGGGTTGTCATGGCAACCGGCTGTCCTGTTTTCCTGGAGACAGGCCTGAGTTCTGGGCCCCGGAAGGATGAGGACTCATATCTTTACCTTCTGTGTATTGTGGGAGGTGCAGGCTAGGCCCCCTTGGGGGATACACAAGTTTCTGCTCAAGGGCCAGGCATCAACCCAATAGGGAAGCTGAGGCCTCCAGGGGTCCTGTATCATGTGACTCTGCCCATCATCTACCTCACACCCAGTCCCACCAGACTACACGGCTCCTGGCACTCTCCCTCCTCAAGGTCAAGGTCGTCAAACAGGCCATTCCCTCTTCCCGGAAGGCCCTGCTTTCTTCCTGGCCACATCTTCAGCCTGAATGTTCCTCCCTGCCATCCTGGCTCAGCCTGGCCCCCCCTAAGTAACTAGGCCCCAACTCGAGCTTCTATCATGTTGACAATTATATTATTGCTTCTTTGCTTGTGTGTTGAATGGTTTAATAAATGTTCCCTCTGCCAGATGTGACGCGCGAGCAGCCTTAGTCACAGCTGTGTCCCACACTCCAGGAGGCTGTTCTCAATACATCTTTGTCGACACTCTCCCGCCTTGCTCCAAGCTTTGCCCATGTCACCCCAGCCAATGTAGTTTCTTGTCTCTATCTTTTAGGCTCTTTCTGGCATCAGGTTTGGGGCTTACATGATACTTCCACCGGAAAGATCCTGGGCCCTTCCACACAAAAAATGTTTTGGAATGTTGGAAGATCCTAGAATATTCTGTCCCCTGCTTTTAGTAATGCTGGACATCACCTCCTTGAAGAAGCTGTTTCTCACTTATGGCTAAAGTAGTCCCTCTTCGCTTGGTGGCTCTCAGTTTACTGACTTCATGGCTGTTATCACCATCACGAAAGGCCTTGGTCATTGATCAGTTTATGTGTCTCAGATTGTCTTTCCCATTAGAATGCAATAAAAATGGGTGTATAATGCTGTTTGTGAATCAGCTCTGGTGAGTGTGCTCGGTGATTAGAGTGTTGGCCCACGTACCATAGAGTCATGAGTTTGATTCCAAGTCGAGGGCACATACCTGGGTTGCAGGTTCGATCCTGGCCCTGGTCAGGGCACATACCAGAGGCAATCAATTGATGTGTCTTTCTCACATCAATGTTTCTCGCGCTCTCCCACCCCCAGCTCTCTCACTCTCTCCCTTCCACTCTCTCTAAAAATCAATGGAAAAAATATCCTTGGGTGAGGATTAAAAAAAACAAAATGAATATAAAAGAATATACATTCCAGAAGATTCTGGAACATAAGGGCAGGGATCTTGCCTGACATGCCTACAGCCCAACACCTGGCTGCTGGAGGGAGGCAGCTTGAGACCAGGAGATGGTGGTGAGCTCCAGGGTAGGATGGCTCTGACGTCCTCCTGATGGGGCTTTGGGCAAATTACTTACTCTGAGCCGCTGGTCTTTCTTTGTAATAGAAGTGTAATTCACAAACAGAAATATCCCCCCGTTTTTACTGTATAGAGCCATGAATGTTTACACTCCTGTGACTCAAGTACAGAGCACCCCAAGCCCCTGTGGGTCCCTCTTGACATTTTCCAGTGGGTCAGCCCCCAGAGGCAGCCTCAGGTCTTACCTCTATCACTTTGGCTCCATCTGGTCTCTTTTATTTTTGCTTTTTTAAAAAAATAAACTGTTTTTAAAAAATATATATTTTATTGATTTTTTTACAGAGAGGAAGAGAGGGGGAGAGTTAGAAACATCGATGAGAGAGAATCATCAATCAGCTGCTTCTTGCACACCCCCTACTGGGGATGTGCCTGCAACCCAATGTACATGCCCTTGACCGGAATCGAACCCGGGATCTTTCAGTCCGCAGGCCGACGCTCTATCCACTGAGCCAAACCGGTTTCGGCTAAACTGTTTTTTTTTAAATTATTATTTATTTATTTATTTATTTATTTTTGTTTTTAAACTGGTTTTTTAATGAAGCAAAATTTACATTCAATAATACAAGCACTTTAAGCACTCAATGAATTATGACAGATATAACCCCCCTTTCCTGTTCCTACATAATCAAGAAATAGAATATTTTCATCACTTCAAGGCCTCGTGCCCCTTTGTGTTTAGTGCTTTCCCTCTCTCATGATCCACACCAAGTGGTCCCTGTCCTATAGATTAATGTGGTCTGTCTGTGAACTTCACATAAATGGGTCCATACAGCGCGTCCTCTTTACACCTGCTTCTTTCACTTAATGTCAGCAAGATCCACCTGTGGGATGCATGTAGCACTGGGTTGTTCTTTTTCCTTGCTGCGTAGTATTCCATTATGTGACTATGTCACTGTTTGTTTATACACAGACCTGTTGGTGGACCCATAAGATGTTTCCAGTTTAGGGCTGTTATGACCATTTCTGTTCACATCTTTGGTGAAACCATGTCTTCCTTTCTTTTGGATAAAGACCTGTAGTAGATTGAGTGGTGTCCCTACCCTCTTCATTTGATGTCCACCTAAAACCTCAGAATGTGACCTTATTTGGAAATAGGGTCTTTGGCCCTAGCTGGTTTGGCTCAGTGGGTAGAGCGTCAGCCTGAGGACTGAAAGGTCCAAGGTTTGATGCCCGTCAAGGGCAGATGCCTGGGTTGTGGGCTCCATTCCCAGTAGGGGGTGTCCAGGAGGCAGCCAATCAATGATTTCCTCATCATTGATGTTTCTATTTCTCTCTCCCTCTTCCTTCCTCTCTGAAATCAATTTAATATATATATGGTCTTTGCAGCTCCCTTCACTTGTCTTTGGGCACAGACCTCGGAGTGAAATGGCTGGATCACAGGGTAGCTCCATAAGGAACTTTTGGAGGAACTGTCATCCATTTCCTTTTCCCACTTATCATCTGATCTCCCCTGGAATGCCAACTTCCCAAGGGGCAGGGATTTGTTTTCTTCCTGGTTCAGAGCCCTGGACAGCACCTGGCACATTATGTGAATACATAGCGCAGGAATGAATCATTGTGACTCCTGACTCTTAGATTCTCTGGGTCTCAGTTTCCACGTCTCTAAAATGGGAATGAACTTAATCCTCCCCTCAGGAAGAATTAGTCTCCCTTCCTCCAAAAAGGCTCTGAGCCAGATACTCAAAAATCCACAGCATGTGCACCGTGGGCCGCTAATTGGCCCTGAGAAAAGAATCGCCAGTTCTGCATTCCTTCCTGGATTGTGAAGAATGCAGAGGGTAAAGGGTTCCTGCAGCCACACAGCAAGGGCTTGGGCTCTGGGCCCTTAGGGAGTGGGCTGTTTGGGAGGCTGCATCAGAAGCCACTCTTGGGGACGCCCACCTCAGTTGGGGTGTTGGGGGAAGATGACAGTCCACAGCCAGCCAGAGTCAGGATTACTGCCTGGAGATGAGCCAAAGCTGGGAGGACCTTGTGCGAGGTGGGCAAAGCAGGTCCCCATGATTTATTACAGGGAGAGTGGGCTTTGAGTGAGGAGAGGAGTCTCAGCAGTCCCCATCGCTACACTATTAATAACGTAAGGGCTGATATGGACCAAGTGCAAGAGGGCCTTTAGGGCCTCCAGGGTCTCTTCCTCTGAGCCAGGGGTCTATGGTAGCCCTCCAGGCCCAAGGCCACACGTATCTGGCAGAGGCCAGCCTCAGACGAGACCCACAGTCTTTTTAAAAATATATATATTTATTGATTTTTTTACAGAGAGGAAGGGAGAGGGATAGAGTTAGAAACATCAGTGAGAGAATCATCAACCAGCTGCCTCCTGCACACCCCCTACTAGGGATGTGCCTGCAGCCAAGGTATATGCCCTTGACCGGAATTGAACCTGGGACCTTTCAGTCCACAGACCAATGCTCTATCCACTGAACCAAATCGGTTTCGGCCAGATCCTCATTCTTGAATGCTGACTCATACCCTCCCAGCCTCAGTTTCCTTATCTATAAAATTGACATATACCCCCAGAGAATTGAAATTGTGCGTTTAAACAAATACATGTGCACACATGTTCACAGCACACTATTCATAATAGCCGCCCCACTCAGTCTGGGGCCAATCCACATGTCCATCAATGGGTGAATGAATAGATGAAATGGAATATTAGTTATGAAAAGGAGTGAAGCACTGACACACGCTACAACGTGAATGAACCTCATAAATATTATGCTGAATAAAATAAGCCAGAATTGGTAAGCCCATAGGGACAGAAAACGGATTACTAGTTACTAGGGACCAGGGAGTAGAAATGGAGAGTGAGTGCTACTGGGGACAGGACCTCCTCTGGGGATGATAGAAGTGTTTTAAAACTAGAGAGAAGTGATGGTTGCATGACATCACAAATGCAATAAATGCCATTGAATTGTGTACTTTAAAATGGCAAAATTTCTAAAAATATATTTCTTTACTGATTTCAGAGAGGAAGGAAGAGAGATAGAAACATTCATGTTGAGAGAGAATCACCCGAATGACTGCCTCCCTCACACCCTGCACTAGGGTCCAAGCCCACAACCTGGCATGTGCCCCCAGCCGGAATCAAACCCAGGACCCTTCAGTTCGCAGACAGATGCTCTATCCACTGAGCCAAACCAGCTAGGGCTAACATGGTAAATTTTATGGTATGATAATTATATCTCAATTTTAAAAAAGGAAAACTAAAATACAGACTTTGTTAGATAGAAAAGTCAAGTAGTGCTGGGGGTCCGGGGTAGAGAGTGGGTGTGGGAGAGGGGAAGTACCATCAGCTGGCATGGACTTAGGCTACTAATTGAGCTGCTCTGAGCACAGTATATTGTTTATTTCATCCTGGTCTCTGTGCTCTGCCCTTCAGGGTCATTTTAAAGATGGGAAAGCTGTCCTGGATGGTATGGCTAAGTGGTTGAATGTCAACCCATGAACAAGGATGTCAGGGCTCGATCCCCAATAAGGATCATGCAGAAGGCAGCAATTGATGATTCTTTCTCATCATTGATGTTTCTCTCTCTCTCTTTCTCTTCCTGTCTCTGAAATCAATAAGAAAATATATTTAAAAGTTAAAAAAAATAGCTAGAGCAACCTGTCCAAGCCTCATGGCTCATAAGAAGTGGATGCGGCCGAAACTGGCTTGGCTCAGTGGATAGAGCATTGGTCTGTGGACTGAAAGGTCTTAGGTTCGATTCCAGTCAAGGGCATGTACCTTGGTTGCGGGCACATCCCCAGTAGGGGGTGTGCAGGAGACAGCTGGTCGATGTTTCTCTGTCATCGATATTTCTAACTCTCTATCCCTCTCCCTTCCTCTCTGTAAAAAATCAATTTTATATGAAGTGGATGCAGAACTCAGGGTGATAATAGTGAGTATTCATCAGATGTTGACCTGTCTAGTTTATTTATTATTTTTTTGTATTTTGGTTAATCCTCACCTGAGGGTATTTTTTCCATTGATTTCCAGCGCGAGTGAAAGGGAGGGAGGAAGGGAGGAAGGGAGGGAGAGAGAGACATCAATTGATTAGTTGCCTCCTGCACAAGCCCAGACTGACTGGGTTGGGTATGAACCTGCAACCCAGGCATATGCCCTTGACTGGGAATTGAACCTGTGACCCTATGCTCTAACCACTGAATAACACCAGCCAGGATGAGCTGTCTAGTTTATAGAGAAGCAAAACTCATCACTGGGAGCTTACAGCTCGCTCCAAGGCCACTCAGTGGTGAAGGGAAGATAGGTGGAGGAGGCCCCAGCATGAGGTTGTAGGAAATAAAGCATTCCCTATCCCCCATACGTCAGTTGCCTCCTCTGTAACACCTAAGGGTTACTAGAAGGCTTCTGAGCTCTGACCTGGGACCGTGAGTCCCACAGCAGATCCAAAGCAGGGGAGCAGATGGCAAGGTCCCTGCCTCTGAGCGAGCCATGTCAGCTGTGGGCCAGATGGTGACTAGGCCTCAGGATATGGTTTGCTGTGTCCCTGCTTGTGAGGTCTGCCAGACCACAGGTCATCATTATTGGACGAGGCTGTGCAATAACCTTTGGTGTATCTCCAGGTTCCCTACCTTCCTGTGCCCCATCTCAGGTGTGGCAGGCAGTTGGGCTAGGCCAAGAACCCTGGACTCCTCTGCCTCACCCCACATCTCCTATTGGCACCATCTGCAAAGTACCTCCTGGCTTGGACCACCTTCCAGCCCTTCTCTGCCATTACCCGGGGACAAATCCTATAATTTGTCCTAGAACACTCCTAAGTATTGTCCCTTATTCAAGATACTGCCCACTCCTGTCATGTTGGTTAAATCTCCTCTGCTGACAAGCCCCCTCCTCATTTTATGTAGGAAAACGCCTCCACGGTGATCCACGCGCTTTCCGTGACCTACAGCACCCCTCCCTTCCACCCTTCCCTGCGGGGCAGCACTCCAGGTGCACCCTGCCTCAGGTTCTTTGTGCTGGCTGTCCTGTGACACCCACTCTTGGAGTACCTAGTGTGACCACAGCACTGTGCGTCTGCAGCATGCTATGCATGTGCACACAGCCAGGGGCCCAGCGATCTTGGGCTGTCTGTCTGACATGTGGGTTGAATCTGGGTGTTTATGAAGTGTGTGTGCATATGGATGCCATTGACTGCAGCCGTATGTTTGGCGGGTGTGTGAGCTGTAGGTCTCAGCTGAGTAGGGTTTGATGCCTGCATGTGGTTCATCTGGAACAAAGGCTTGAGTGGCCGCCGACCACAGGCAGGAGAGAGTGTGTGCGTGTGTGTGCAGAGCTTGCTGGCAATGCATGTTGCTCATGCACGCACACATTCAACATTGATTAAGCACTTATTGTGTGCTGGAGAGGTCAGCAGGGCCCTTCAGCACCTGGTATCTGTCAACTTGAAGTGTCAATTCCTGAGCGTTTTACACAAACGATCGATTGAACACCTATTATATACTTGACCCTCTGTTGGACTTGGATTAGTTGGGTCTGGTCCTACCTACAGTAGGTTCAATCTACTCAAGGGGCCCCTTGCTTTCTCCTCTGGAGTCTCCAGTCCATGTCCACCCTCTTCTCTGAGCGCTGACTGCAGGGAGGGCTCTAAGTCCCCATCTGGACTCCTGAATCTTGCTCACTGCACAAAAGATGGTTTTCCGACTCAGTGGGTGAAAGAATAAATGGGCTTAAGGGTAGAGAGGATCTTGGGAGTCTGAACCCTGCCAGGGCGGAGTTCTAGGCTTTCCAAGGGGTGGGAGTAGAGGTGCCCTCAAAAGCTCCGGGAGCTTTACGAAGGAGTCCCTATTGGCTCAAACATGGACTGGAAGTTCGACGCCTGGGCACAGGGTGAGAGTTCCCGCGTTTGAGGGAGGTCTTGGAGAGGGAGTGACTCTGGGAGGGGATGGGTGGTTTTCAGAGCTCAGGGACCAGTTTCCCAAGCCCCACCTCCCGTTAGGCTCCATTCCTTGCCCTTTTCGTAGCAGACCCTGCCCCAGACCTGCTGCACCTCACGGTCCCGACAGCCCCCCTCCACCGCTTCTCTCCGGCCCCACCTTCGCCAATCGCCACGCCTTTATCCCCCACACCCTGCAACTGTCTTTTAGGCTCAGACCTTCCCAGACCAGGCCCCGCCCCTCTGTAGACTGAGCCTTGCCCCTCGTCCCCAAGACCACGCCCCTCGCCAAGGCCCCGCCCCTCTGCTACTCAGGAGCGCGGGCCTTCTGCCCTGGCCGCCCCCGCTCACCCCAGACCCCGCCCCTCACTGGAGACCACGCCCCTCACCACAGGCCCCGCCTCTCCCCTACTCAGGAGTGCGGGCCTTCTGCTCTCGAAGCCCCGCCCACCCTCAGACCACGCCCCTCACACGGGACCACGCCCCCTGGCCCCTTTTACCGCTCAGGTCCTGCCCTCGCGGAGCATGCCCCGCCCCCTGATCCCCAAGTCTCCGTTTTCTGGACGGGCGCGCGGCTCCCCGTCACTCGAACGCGCGGCGGTAAGATGGCGGAGTCCGGTGGCGGTGGCGGCGGCAGCGGTGGCGTTGGCTTCGGTGCAGGCCCGGGCCCCGAGCGCCCAAGCAGGTGAGACCCGGCCCGCAGCGGGCCTGCCGCTGCCCCACGGCTCCGGTGACCTGTGGGGCGTCCCGGGGCTTGCAAGTGTCCTGGGCTGCCCGAGGTTCCTTCCGGGGGGACCGCAGGCTTTGGGGGCGGCTGAGGGGCCACCTGAAGGAGGGCTGCGAGCCCCGGACCTCGAGAGGTCTACGTGTTGCTCCGGGAGCCAGAGGGGACATTGGGGGGCTTGGAGGTCTGAAGGGACACCTAGGGGCTCCTGACTGGGAACTTGGAATGCCAAGGGGTTTGGGGGGCAGTGGGCAGTCTTGACGTTGTTGGTGCTGTTTTCCGGACTCTGAGGAGGGGACTGAAGGGAGCTTGCAGGGACGGAGGCCCAAGCTTTTCCAGAGGGTGCTGAAGGACCCCAGTGTTCTAAGGTGGCCCTGAGGGCATGCCGAGGGGACCTGGGGTGAGTGAGGACTGTGGAAGGCTGGGGTTAAGAGGCTCAAGTGAACCTGAGGACCTGAAAGAGGCCTGAGAGGCCTGGAAGAACCTGACAGGGGCGGCTGTGGGGTCCTGGGGGCTGGGGGTCCCAGTGAGTCTTGATGGGCAGGGACGGGGATAGGGGTCTTGAGGGGCCAGAGTAGGTCTTGGGGAGCCTGAGGATGGTGAGAGATTCCTGAAGGTCTAAAGAAAACAAGGAAGATCCATCTTTTCCAACCTATGGGGTTCAAATATACTCCCCCACCCCCCCTAAAGGACTTGAAGCTAGGTCTTGCCCTCAGACTAAGGGGACAGGATTCACCCCTTTTGGTAACAGGGAAGTCCCCTTTTCTTTTGGCTAGGTCCTGAGACTGGTTGCTTGAACCCCAGAATTGGTGTAAAACTTGATGTTTAGCCGAAACCGGTTTGGGTCAGTGGTAGAGCGTCGGTCTGCGGACTGAAAGGTCGCAGGTTCGATTCCGGTCAGGGGCATGTATGTTGGTTGCAGGCACATCCCCGGTAGGGGGTGTGCAAGAGGCAGCTGTTCGGTGTTTCTCTCTCATCGACGTTTCTAGCTCTCTATCTCTCTCCCTTCCTCTCTGTAAAAAATCAATAAAATATATTTAAAAAACAAAAAAAAACAAAACAAAAAAACTTGATGTTTACATGTGTTGTTCTGGGTTTTCAGAGGGGAAGAACACCGGCCTCAGGGAGCACAACCCCCCCTCCCCCCTTCCCCTTTACATTGCACATGGCCCCTGTAGCCCAGCCCAGCCCCTTCGGACAGCCTGCCACTCTTGGCTGACCGAGTACACAATCAGGGCTCTTTCTCCCTGGAAAGCTTATGGGAGCAATCATTTCAGTCAACGGGATGAATGATGAAGTTGGTCAGAACTTGTGTGCTGTGGTGTGGGGACCTGGGGTGGTGCTGGCCTGAAAGGCCTGTTGGCCCAGATGCATGAGTTGGGCTCTGGAGGCCTCCAGCAGGGAGCAAGAGAGATTCAGAGGGTTTGGAAAGACACTCAGCGGGTAACCTGGGCAGGGTGTGGTGACCAGGCGTGAGGTGGCATGTCAGAAGATAAGAGGGGACGGTGAACCCAGGTCCCTGCCTTGGGCCCTGGGGTGGGATAACCTGGGTGAGGCATAATTAATTGCATACAATACTGTTCACTCATTTTAGCTGAGCAGTTCATTGACTGTCGATAAATTTACCAGGGGGGGATAAGTGGTGATGGAAGGAGACTTGACTTGGGGTGATGAACACACAATACAATATAGAGATGGTGTATTGTAGAATTGTACACCTGAAACCTATATAATTTTATTAACCAGTGTTATCCCAATAAATTCAATAAAAGTAAATTTATAAATTATGAGTATGCATCCGTTAACACAAGCCAGTTTTTCAGAATGCTTTCATCACGAATGAGAGTTCCATCCAAGCCCTGAACCCCGCTCCCACTCTCGGCCCAAGGCACACCCTGATCTGTTGTTTTTTTCTCTGTAATTTTGCCTTTTTAGAAAATTTACAAGAACGGGATAGTACAATCCGTGGCTTCTTGTGACTGGCTTCTTTCTCTTAAAATGTTTTTGAAGTTCATCTAAGTTGTTACAAGTACCAGAAGTTTGTTCTTTTTCATTACAGCATAGTGTACCATTGTATGGTTGGACAGTTTGTTTATTCATTTGGTAATTACAAATAAAGTTGCTGTGAAGATTTGGATATATATATATATATATATATATATATATAATATAATCAATATATTAAGTTGCCTTCTTATTGATCTATGGAAAAAATATTTGCAAATCATGTATATATATATATATATTATTTTATTGATTTTGTACAGAGAGGAAGGAAGAGAGATAGAGAGTTAGAAACATCGATGAGAGAGAGTCATTGATCAGCTGCCTCTTGCACACCCCCTACTGGGGATATGCCCGCAACCAAGGTACATGCCCTTGACCGGAATCGAACCTGGGACCTTTCAGTCCCCAAGCCAACACTCCATTCATTGAGCCAAACCGGTCCCGGCAGGTTATGTATATATATTTTAAAAAATATATTTTTATTTACTTCAGAGAGAAAGGGAGAAGGAGAGGGAGATGGAAACATCAGTGATGAGAGGGAATCATGGATTGGCTGCCTCCTGCATGCTCCCTGCTGGGGATCAAGCCAAAACCTGAGCATGTGCCCTGACGGGGAATTGAACCATGACTTCTTGGTTCATAGGTCAACGCTCAACCACTGAGCCACGCCAGCTGGGTTGATTATGTATCTTTGTGAGACATATACTTCCATCCTGTTGGGTGTATAATTAGGAGTGAAATGACTGGGTCCTATATGGTGGGAAAGCTGCACCATTTTGCATTCCTATCAGCAGTACATGAGTTTCAGCTGCTCCCCATCCACACCAACACTGATGTGGCCAGTCTTTAATTTTAGCAATTCTAAGTGATGCTGGTATTTTATTTTGGTTTTAATTTGCATGTCCCTAAGAACTAATGATATTGGACATTTTTTCATGGTTTCATTGGCTATTCATATTTTTGATCAAGTGGCTTCAAATTTTTGCCCATATTTTAATTAAGTTGCCTTCTTATTGATCTAAAATTTTATTTGTTGATTGATTTTGGGGAGAGAAAGAGAAAGAGATCAGCATTAATTTATTGTCCTACTTATTTATGCATTCATCGGTTGACTCCTATTTGTGCCCTGACCCAGGGTTTGAACCCTCAACCTTCGAGTATCGGGATGATGCTCCAACCAACTGAGCTACCCAGCGGGGTTCTTATTGACTTTTAAGAGTTCTTTATGTATTCTGGATTCAAGCCCTTTATCAGATACATGATTTGCAAATATTTTTTCCTAGTCTGCAAGTTGTCTTTTCATTTTTTTTATATATATATTTTTTATTGATTTTTTACAGAGAGGAAGGGAGAGAGATAGGTAGAAACGTCGATGAGAGAGAAACATCGACCAGCTGCCTCTTGCACACCCCCTACCGGGGATGTGCCCGCAACCAATGTACATGCCCTTGACCGGAATCGAACCTGGGACCTTTCAGTCTGCAGACCGACGCTCTACCATTGAGCCAAACCGGCTTCGGCTGTCTTTTCATTTTTAAATATCTTTCTCTGGGCAAGTGTTTATTATTTCGATGAGATGGAGTTTACCAATGTTCTTTTATGGACCATGCTTTTTTAAAAAAAATATTTTTTATTAATTTTTTACAGAAGGGAAGGGAGAAGGATAGAGAGTTAGAAACATCGATGAGAGAGAAACATCGATCAGCTGCCTCCTGCACACTCCCCATTGGGTATATGCCCGCAACCAAGGTACATGCCTTTGACCGGAATCGAACCTGAGACCTGCAGGCTGACGCTCTATGCACTGAGCCAGACCAGGCAAGGCTGGATCATGCTTTTAATGTAATATCTAAGAAATCTTTTCTAAGTGGAGGCACTTTTTTTTAACTTATTGTCTAAAGTTTTACATACATATGTCTCCTTTTCCCTGCTTCACCCCCTCCCCCCGCGCCCCGCCAGTCATTCCCACCCCCACCACCCTAGTGTCTTCAAAATTTTGCCCATATTTTAGTTGAGTTGTCTTCTTATTGATCTAAAATTTTATTTGTTGATTGATTTTGGTTATCCTAAATGCATGCATACAAGTCCTTTGGTTGCTCTCTAACCCCCCTCCCCTGCCATTTGTCTCTGGATCTGTTCTTTTTCATCAAATTATGTTGATCATTATATCCCACAAATGAGTGAGATCATGTGATATTTATCTTTCTCTGACTGGCTTATTTTACTTAGCATAATGCTCTTCAGTTCTATCCATGCTGTTGTAAATGGTAAAAGTTCCTTTTTTTTTTTTTTTATAGTGGCATAGTATACCATTGTGTAGATATACCACAGTTTTTTAATCTACTCATCTGCTGATGGGCTCTTAGGTTGTTTCCAAATCTTAGCTATTGTAAATTGTGCTGATATGGAGCATACAAAAAGAAGCCAGGCCCTAACCGGTTTGACTCAGTGGATAGAGCGTCGGCCTGCGGACTGGAAGGTCACGGGTTCAATTCCGGTTGAGGGCATGTACCTTGGTTGCAGGCACATCCCCGGTGGGGGGTGTGCAGGAGGCAGCTGATTGATGTTTCTCTCTCATCTATGTTTCTGTCTATTTCTCTTTGCAAAAAATCAATAAAATATATTAAAATTAAAAAAGACCAGGTTTTGAAGGAGAATGTGGCACACAGTAGTTTCCAAGGATCTTTTTAAATGTAGAGGCCTTTGTAGCATTGTTCATTTATTATTTCCTGCATTTCTTCCAAACAGGCCAGCCAGGCCTGGTGCATAACTCACCCATGCTTCATTCTTCATCCTTCCACTCTCCAAGGTCATAGCCTCCCAAAGTCACCTGCCTGATTACCTGCGTTCTACTAGCCCTGAGGGCACTTTTTCTGGTCACTTTGTTGTGTATGTGTGTGGTTTGTTTATTGTTAGTTTTTGTTATTTTTTTTTTTTTTTGGTAAAACTTACATAACATAAAAAACTCACTCATTTAAAGTATACATACAATTCAGCTCTGGCCAGTGTGGCTCAGCTGGTGGAGCATCCTGAATACTGAAAGGTTGCACGTTTGATTCCAGGTTAGGATACAGACCTAGGTTGTGGGTTTGATGCTCTGTCAACCAATAACTCTCTCTTGCATTGATGTTTCTCTCTCTCTCACTCTTCCTTCCCCTCTCTCTAATATCAATAAGCATATCCTCGGGTGAGGATTTAAAAAATAAATTAAGCTGTCTGGTGTGGCTCAGTGGATTGAGTGTTGCTCCATGCACAAAGAGGTCACTGATTTGATTCCTGGGAAGGCATTAACATAATTAATTAATTAAAAAGTAAAGTGTACAATTCAGTGGTATGTAGTACATTCCCAATGTTGTTATGTATCCTTTATCTATTTCCAGAACATTTCCATAACCTCAAGAGGAAATCTGTTCCCATTAGCAGTCACTCTCCATTCCCCTTCTATCCCAGCCCCTAGCGACTACTTTACTTTCTCTAAAGTTTCCTGCTTTATAGATAGAATTATACAATACTGGATCTTTTATGACAGACTCCTTTCATTTCATGTCATGTTTTAGAGGCTCCCCTACATTGTAACATGTATTAGTATTCCATTCTTTTTATAGCTACATAATATTTCATAGTGTGGACATACCACATTTTGTTTATCCATTCACCAGCTGGTGACATTGGAGTTGGACTCACCTTTTGGCTATTTTGGATAGTGCTGCTATGAACATACATATTTAATTTTTTGTGTGAACCCCTGTGTTCATTTCTTTGGGCTCGATACTACCCTGTTTCCCCGAAAACAAGACAGTGTCTTATATTAATTTTTTCTCCCAAAGTTGTGCTAGGTCTTATTTTCAGGGGATGTCTTATCTTTCCATGCACTGGGTCTTATTTTCGGGGAAACACGGTAGGAACAAAATTGCTGGATCATATGGCTGTCTTGTATCCTTGATCACATCACCACCACTCCACACTGCGTGGTCTGTTTATTAGTGGAGATAGCTTGATGGTGGGGACCATGTCTCATATGTCTAGAATACAGGCTACACAGAGGAAATAAGTGTTCAGGAAATATGGCTAGGTGGGGAGGGATGGAGAGGGTGTGGAAAAGCTCTCTAGGGCTTGCAGTTGGCAGGGAAGTCTCATCTATGGACAGGTTGGTCCATAGTCTTTTTGGGGAAACTTGTGGGACTGCTGGGGACAGGAGTTGGCTGGCCTCGTCTGGAAGGCTGCTTTTCCAGTCTGCCAGGAGGTGTCTGCATCTGCCTTTTTGTCCCGTGAAGGTTTTTGCCATTTGGCCTGGGGTGGGGGCCGTTCCTGTCTTCCCCTCGGCCCTTCTAGCAGCCCCACAACTTGAGAAACTGTCCTTAAGGGACTGTGTTTCCCCACCACCCCTAGTATTATATAACTTGTTTGTTCCAACTTCTCTTTTCTGCAACCAAGGGGGGAAAATGAAAGAGAAAAGCTATTCTCTTCCCTTCCTGTCTCCAGGGATCAACAAAAAACCCGTTGCCTAGTAGAGCTGGTCGTTAATGACGGAGCCGAACCTCCGGGATAGATGAAGCATGGCTGCCTCCGCCAGGGCCGGAGGAGGGGAGGTGGAGACTGGCTGCAGGCTTGCTCACACAAAAGACACTTGTCCTCTAGAGCGATCCCTCCCAGCCCCACCTTCGGCCCTCCGTGAGGTTCAGGTTCCCGGAGGAAGAAGAGGTTTGAAACTGGGGCTGTTAGCGGAAGGAGGTGCTCTCCAGGGAGTTGAACCTCCCAGCTAAAATTCCATCGCCATGAGGTACCTAGCTGGCCGAGTTCCAGGGGAGCCTTTTCTCTACGGAGGCTCTTCAGACGTTGGGCCTTGGCATCCTCCCTCCTTGGCCCGTCTTCCCTCAAGGTGTCTGGATGGGGCCCAGACTTGCTGACTCACACTGCTCCTGAGGGTGAGGTGAGGGCATCTGGGTGAGGGACATGTCGCCCAGAGGTGCCTCCTTGGGAAGGTGTGCCCAGGACACTGTGTGAGAGGGTTTGGCACAGTTCAGCTGAAGTATCTGCTCCTGGGTTGGTGGCCTTGGTTTGTTTGAATTTTCCTAACAAACCATCTCTGACTGTACCCTGGCTTGTGCCCGCTAAGCCTCGAGGTTCTGGAAGAGTCCAGTCCCCCATTGCCTGTGCAAATGGCTGGAGGATAAGAAGGTTCTTGTTGCTGTGGCCTTATCTTCTTTTTCAGCTGGCCCTTCAGACATGGGGACTCCACTATTCCTCTTGGGAATGCTGGTGGTTTCAGGGGCTTCGTCACACCCACGTCTGTGGTCCCTCCTTCCACGAGTAGAACAGCCCTACATACTCATTGTGTGCCTTGGGCATAGCTACACACCTCACTGCATTAGATTCCTCACCTGGAAAGTGGGACCTCAGACCCACAGGACAGGGTAGCTTAAAGAAGTGAGCTAGGGCCAAAATGATTTGGCTCATTGGATAGAGCGTCAGCTTGCGGACTGAAAGGTCCCAGGTTCGATTCCAGTCAAGGGCATGTACCTTGGTTGTGGGGACATCCCCAGTGGGGGGCGTGCAAAAGGCAGTTGGTCAATGATTCTCTCATCAATGTTTCTATATCTCTATCCCTCTCTCTTCTTCTGTGAAAAATCAATAATTTATTAAAGTTTGGAAGCCAGGAGTTCAAGATCAAGATGTCTGGTAAGGCCACTCCTGATTCATAAATGGTGTATTCTCACTGTTTCCTCACATGGTGGAAGGGTCTAAGAGCTCTCTAGGGTCCCTTTATTTTAGAAAATGTATCTTTAATAATTTCAGAGAGGGAGAGGGAGATAGAAACATCCACGATGAGAGAGAATCACCGGTCGACCGCCTCCTGCACATCCCCTACTGGGGATCGAGCCCACAACCCCGGCATGTGCCCCCAACCGGAATCGAACCTGGGACCTCTTGGTCCAGTCCACAGTCTGATACTCTATCCACTGATCCAAACTGGCCAGGGCTCTGGGGTCCCTTTAATGAGGTCACTAATCCCATTCACAAGGGCTCTACCCTCATGACTTATTACTTCCCAAAGGCCACACTGTCTGACACCATTACATTAGAGGTTAGGTTTCAGCATACGTGTTTTGGGGAGATACCGACATTCAGTCTGTGGCAATTGGCCTGAGCAGTTGGAAGGACGATGGCATCATTAGTTGGTGGCCGTGAGAGGGACAGTCGGAGGGCAGTGGGGAAATGGACCAGGTCAAATCTTAGCTGTTTCTGCAACATGAAAGCAGAAGTCACTGTGAGAGCCTGGCACTCTGGAACAGTGTGGACACAGTTGGGTGGGTCTTGGCGGATTATTGGGATGGGGGCAGCTGAGCCTGAGGTAAGCTGGACGGAGCCCTGGGCTGGTGGTCCTGGGGGGTCGGTCCGTGCTGTTCGTCCCTCCTGAGGGAGTGAGGTGCCCCGTTCTTCATCTCTGCCAGCAGAGTCCCGGCAGCGTCCAATGAACTCATGATGTGAAATCGCTCTGAAAACTCCACACTTTGTTCTGAATTGACCAGGGTGCTCTGAATTGATTGTCTCACAGCTGGACTGCTTCCACATGGTAGCTGCTACCCCCTGGGGACACCGCCTCTTGTTGTCCACAGTAACCGGGGCAGAAAGGTTTTATTAGCTTCTGCTATCATTGTGCTATCTCCAGGGAGCCCACCGGTGTGTCATTCACTTTCTTTAACAGCAGTTATTTTTGATTAGCTGTCCGCAGGGGAGAGTTCAGCGAGGCCAGGGTATAGGTTTTGTGCCTGCATTCTCACCACGGCCCCCCCACCCCAACACTTTAAAAGTGGGCCTTTCCCCGAAACCGGTTTGGCTCAGTGGATGGAGCATCAGCCTGCGGACTGAAAGGTCCCGGGTTTGGTTCTGTCAAGGGCGTGTGCCTTGGTTGCGGGCACATTCCCAGTGGGGGGTGTGCAAGAGGCAACTGACCGATGTTTCTCTCTCATCAATGTTTCTAGCTCTCTATCCCTCTCCCTTTCTGTTAAAAAAAAAAAAAATCAATTAAAAAAAATATATATATTAAAAATGGGGCTTTCTTTGCACTCCCTCCCTTTGGTCTTAGGGCATGTTTCAGATTTGGGGTTGATAACCCTGGAGAAGGAGAAAGGAAGTGGGAGAAGGAGGGAGAGGGAGAAAGGGTAGGGCCCAGATAAAAAACAATTAGTCAACATGTGGATGAACTCATGACATCTTGCCTCTTGTGTGTCTACCACTGTGTTTGGTGCTGGGCTTGCTACGAAAGGAGGGTGGAAACAATTGGGTCCTGCCCTTGGGGCTCCTATGTGCCAGCAAGGAGTTAGTGAGACAGTGGTGCAGTCATTGCCCCATGGTTGCCATGAATGATCCTGAGGCCAAGTGGAGGTTCTTAGCTTCTTAGAAAGGTTCTGGGAGCCTCCTCAAGAACGAGGTTTGTGTCATGTTTAGCGTCAGCTCAGGGGAAGGGGGTCGAGTGAGGTGGATAGTTCTGGGTGTGGCAAGGGATGTGTGCAAGTTCTGAAGGTGGAGGAGACAGGCTTTTCAGGGGTCTGGAGTCAGAGAGGAGCTGGAGTGGATGGGAGGGACAAGGCGGGAGACTGGAGGTGCAGGATTTGGGTGAGGGGACACACAGGTCAGATTTGTGTTTTGGAAAGATCCCATTGGCAGGAGAGGCGGGGCCTGGACCAAAGTTGGGACCGTGGAGAGGGCATAGGTTTGGGGAAGATTTGAGGTTGGACTTGTGCAATGTGCTGACCAGTGGTGGCAGCCAGATGGGGATCATCTGCTCTCAGGAACCAGGAGTGCATGCTGGGGAGGATTTGTGAGTAAGTGGGTGGGCAGGGGAGGACCAGTCCTCATTGGACCTGAGAGGCTGTGCTGCCTGCCAGCATCTGATAGAGAGCTGGGAGGTAGATATCCTACCTCCAGTTCTCACTGGCTGCCTCTGTTCCAGAAAGCCCTCTCCTTGGTCAAGGACCTCGGGTCTTCCAGCCAGCAGGTCCTGGTCCTAGGAATGTCCCTCCTCGAGGAAAGCCCTTGTCGCTGCAGGCGATCTCCCCAGTTTGATTCCACTTGCAATGGCCTCTGAACCTCTCCTTTTGAGCACACTCACTCCTATTTGTCCTCTCCTCTCTGTTGGCCATATCCTGATCCGGCCCCTTTTTCTACCTCCTCCTGCAGGCTCTGTGCCACTGTCTCCCCATTCTAACTGGTGGGAGACTGCTCATTGTTCCCCCACCTGCCACTTGCCAGGGGCTTCCTCAATCTCAGAACAAAACAACTTCTCCATGTGACCCCCTCAGCCTACCGCCAGGCCCCCCAGCTTCCATCAGCCTGCCCTCCTCTTGGGCCAGCACCCCTCCTGGGCCATTGGCCCATCTCACACCGGAGTGTCCTGTCTCAGCTTTTTGCACCCTCCCCCCCTCCCCCAGTATTGCCTCCTTGGTTCCTGGCTGATCCATCTGTTCACACGCCCCACTCCCCACCACCGCCCACTGCCCGCCTCTGCTTTGTGTTCACGGAACATTCTCTGTGCTTAGGACTTGAGCCCCCCAAAATGTGTGCTCCTCGAGAGCAGGGCTTCATTGTGGAGGCTCTGATTGCATCTAGCAAATACTCTACACATAGTCTGCTGTGAGTTTGCCAGGGTTGCTGGCTTGACAGAGAGGCTTCTGGAACAGTCCTTTATGGCCTAGCCAGGTGAGGGGCACCCTCCTCCCTCCTTTATTTCATGGCAGGATCTGGATAGAAAAAGAGATTCTCAGGTGTGTTGTCAGTGAATCAGACCTATTTGAGAGAAGCCAGTGAACAGTACCTTTTGGCAGGTGTGCTTTGTGTAAGATCTTAATGCTGTGTGTTGAACACGGAAACATCTGGCTGCTCTCCCTGTCCAGCTGCCTGCAGTGGGAAATGGGGGCCACCTTCCAGGTCCCTATTAGCAGACCCCCTTCCTTTTGTGGTAGAGCCAGCAGCTGTGCAGATGAGCTTTTAACACTTGTTTAACCCTGGGTCTCCAGTCCCTTCTTCGTCCCCTTCCCGACCTGTCCCTGGTCTCTGCAGAGGGTTGCTCAGGATGCAGAGGACAGAGCCTCCCTAGCATTCTTCCTCTGCGGAACAGGTTCCGGAGAAGATCCAGGGTGGTTTTAGACCCCTCGCCAAGCAGCTCAGGGCTCATCTTTCCTATGAGCCACCTTGCCACACGTGGAATTACTGTGATCCCGGAGGAAGTAGCCAGCACCTTGGGGGAATCTCAGAGCTTTCCTGTGAGTGAAGCAGCTTCTGGAATTGAACATGCTCAGCCTGGAGGAAATCTTGAGGGGTGGACCGTGGGGCTTTTAAAGCCTCAAGAGTGGTTCCCCAGTCCAGGTCCAAGATGTTTCCTGACACCACAACTGCAAATTCCACAGGGTCAAAGACTGACTGGGCAGGGAGTGGGCTGAGCTAGATATCCGGAGAGCTCTCCTCTCAATGGGGTGTTAGGAGTTGAAGCAGCCTGCCAAAGGAAGCAAGAATGGGGACGTGATCACCCAGAATCTTCTGTAACTGGAGCTAAGAGTGACGCATTCTCTCAAGATTGGTTCAGGGGGTGGCAAGGCGTGTAAGGGAGCCCCAGTGAAGACCCCGAGGCAGCTTCCATTTGGAAAACTTCCAGGACCAAAGTTGATGTGAGGTCTAGGGGGGGAAGGGAGGGAGAAAGGGGTGGTCCCAGGAGGGCAACTCTTGCTTTCTCTCTTCTCCTTCTCTCTCTTTGTCGCAAATGGGATAATTGGAGCCCTGCTTCTAAGGTAGTTCACAAATGTTTATGCTGCATGTGAGTCACTTGCAGAAGCGATGGGCAGTGTTTTCCTTGTCGAGGCTGATGGCATGGACTGCCGCGCAGCTCCAACCTTAGGCACGCTTCCAGCATTTTAGCATTTAGAGTTGCTGAACTTTCTCAGTGGGGGGCGCGGGTAGCTTGTTGACCTTTACCAGGGAGCCTGCTGTCTCATTGCAGGCAGGCGGGGCTTAGGCTGAGTATGGCCACCACCTACTCACCCAGAGATTGCCCAGTGTGGCTTCCTTGCCTCCCTCCCAATCCCCGGGGTAGGAAGCCTGTGTGCAGTGCTGGGAGAGGTGGCCGCTGGAGAATTGTTAACTCCACCATGGTTTTTGCAGAGGCTTATCTGGAATGTGGTGGTCAAGAGGCCTGGATCTGAGGCTTCTGACAATGCCTTTAATAGAAAAATAAAAGTACATTGTTCACATTGAAAAAAAGTTTAGGGAGGAATTCAGTTTTAGGTCTCTTCAGGGCTCAGGTGATTTTCCTGGAATCTGACTCCCATTTCTCAGCTCTGCTTTCCCTCTTGATTGGGCAAGGTGACCCCACTTTGCTCCCCACTATCCCAGAATCCTCAGGGGAAGGCGAATCTCCATTCTGGTGGGTCTAGAAAAAGTCTCAAGGAAAGCTCGGTTTGGATTGGATGATTCCAAACCCCATTCATTGTGCCTGGGAGCCTGGGAGGCCCTGGTTGGCCAGGCTGAGTCATGAGTCTTTTCTTTCAGCCCAGGGATGGGGGTCTTCTGATCCCTACCACTGGGGCTGAGAGAGAAGAATAGAAGGTTCCCTGAGGAAAACGGGGACCTTATCAGAAGATGAGAGGGATGTTGGTACCTCCTAAAATGAAGATGTTCATGACAGATCCCTACTTACGCCTAAATTTGTGCTGCTGTTGGAAGGGCCTGGCTGAGCTATCCCCACAGCTGTGTCTGCCTGGGTCGGGCCTGGCACTTCTGGGCATGAACACATGCCATATCACTTGGCAGAACCATCCCTTTCAGGGCCTCAACACCTGTCCTGCCAGGGGAGGCAGCTGGGCTGGGCCCTGAGACACTGGAATTTGGCAGTGTTTGAATGTCACTGGGTTTTTGAATGGTGTTCTGGGGCCGTGCAGTCATGCACATACTTGCCTGATTTGTAGAGTGAAGGGGTTTTGCTCATTCAGGTGGCTTTGTTTCCAAGCCCAGTGAAGTAGGGATAATGTGGGGGGATGGGCTGATACTGGGATTGGCTTTGAGTCAGTGGGTGGGAACGGAACAGGCAAGGCCTTGGCCTGAGACCTGTTCACTAGTCTGCCCCTGCTACTCACAGCATGGGACGGGTGTGTGTGGGTGTGTGTGTGTGTGTGGGAGCTGCTGGGCTTTGTGGGGCAAGGGAGGCTGTGGAGAGATCTGGCTGGACTGTGAGGGCGAGGGAGACCATGGGCGACCTGTTTGAAGAAGGCTTGGAAGAACTGGGGGACTTGGGCTTGCAGCACAAGGAGGAGGGTTCGGGGCAGGAGGAGTTGGCCCTTCAACATGGGGCACAGCATGAGCCAATTGTGGAGGTCAGCCGTCCCAGAGAAAATTTTGCTGAGGGCTTTCTGGTTGAGCCCAAAGGATAACATACCCAATGACAGGACTTGGACCAGGAGGGTGCATGGAGGGAGCGAACAGAGCAGGTATGTGTAGCAGAGATTTGTAGGGAGTAGAGATGGGAGTTAAGCTCTAGCCAGTGTGCCCCCACCTATTACCTCACCCATTCATTTACCTGTTCCACCCACCCACCCACCCATCCATCCATCCCATGCAACATCCAGTTGATAAGTGTGGTTGAGCTCTAGCACATTTTGGGCATGGTGCCTGGCACAGGAACACAGCAGGAAATAGAATCCATCTTACCTTGCCCTGGTGAGGCTCCTGTTTCAGCGTTGGGGAGATAGGCTGGCAACAGACAGGTGGTGTGCCAGATAGAGCAATGAGTTGGGAAAACAAATAGAGCCAGGTTGTGGATCTGAGAGGCCTGGGGCGGGGTGTGGCTCTCCCAGAATGACCCACCAGAGTGGGGCAATCTCCTGTGTAGCAGCTGGAGGATTAGTGGGCTTATCTATATCCTAGTTGTGGCCGACACCCAGGAACAACGTCCTGCCTTTCCTGCTGTACAGCTTCATGTCAACTTTGTAGCTTGGCACCCCTAGATAGCGGTCTCAGTGATCAACTTTGTAGCTTGGTACCCCTAGATAGCGGTCTCAGTGATCAGTCTTTCTCTGTACCCCCACCTGGGACTACAGAGAAAGACTGACACCAGCCAGCCTCTTGTGTGCTATGTAGCCTTGTGTGCTCTGTGCCTAAATTCCCTGTATGTAAAATGGTAATGACAGTGGTATTCCCTTTGCCAGACTGCCCACTGAGAGGTAAGCTGTGAGCCAGGTATGCACCACCCAGCCCATAGCTCTATCTGGAGTGGGTTCTCACCAGGACAGGGAGGGATGGGGACTGTGGAAGGGACATTGGATTTGGGTGTCCTTTTCCTTCTTCCTCGCCTTGAGAAGTGGCCAGAGTTGGGCAGGTCTGGGAATGGTGGGTGCTGCCTATGTGGTCCTCCTCTCCATCAGTAGTAGCTAGATCCCCACTTGTCCTGGGCTCCCAGGGGCATCAGTAAGAGGCTGGGATGAGGACTCAGAGCCCGAACAGGTCTTGGCCCAGTTTGAGGGGCACTGGCCTCACAGTGGCCCATGTGAGGCTATGGAGAACAACGGGGGGCTTTGGCAGGGGTGACAGGGTCTGATGTCATGCCCTTTTCCTGGCAGGAGGGTGGATGGTACCTGCAGAGTACTCCCCTGTGACCCAGTGAGTTTTGGGGGAGCACAGGGGTTTGTGCTGCTTGTCCCATCAAGTCACAAAAGGGCAGGATGATGGAGCTGGCAGGACCTATGTGGAGTGGAACCAGCACTGAATAGGACCACTCTGTGCTAGGCTCTGTGCATTAGGGATCTTAGGCAGGCCTAGGGCAGGATGTCATTGTGGGGTTGGTGACACACAGGCTGGGCAGGATGGGAGCAGCTTTTCTCACCTCTAGAGTCCTTAAGAGGATTCATGAATGCTTTCAAGGTGAATGTGGTTCCAGAATCTACCTGTCTGCCCCACCACCTTCCCCAGCCTTGGCCTGCCTGGTGTTATGTGGGGCTCTCAGGATGTGCCAGCCCTAGGTATGGGCAGGTTGCACAGTTCTTCCTTCTGGGCACCCCCTGACACCCCCTCTCTTCTGTCACCCTGTCACTGCTTGGCAGGCACAGATAGGCAGAAATAAGGCCATCCAAGTAGATGAAGTCTCCAGATGGTGAACCATGAGGAAGGCTGGGGATGTGTGGGTGTGTGGCCTGGAGTTATTTTTCAGGGCTCAGAGAGGGGGTGTTCTGTGGGTGATGTGTTCCCAGGGTAGTCTTAGAGTGGGTCTGGCCATGTCCATAGCCTTCGGCTCTTGGAGGAGGCAGGGCAAGTTCTAGGGTGTGGACTAGGTTCTGCCTCCACCTGGTGGCCTAGCACACCTGCCCTCCCTGGACACACACAGACCCACCCATAGGGTGTACAGATTGGCATGGTGCTGGCAGTCTGTTTTAAGTTGTCACAGAAAATATTGGAGAATAACCAGCATGATGACCAGGAGGGAGAAATAAATAACTGCTGATGCTGTAGAGAGAGTCCAGGGCTTGGAGGACCTGGGATCTGGGGCCCTGGCTGGGTTTTCCTCTCTCTCTAGGTCTCTATTCCCCTTCTCTCTGGGTTTCTGATCCCCTCACATTCCCCTTCTCCCTGGTCTCTGTCCCCTTCTCTCTGGGTCTCTGTCCCCCGTTTTCGAGGACTCTGTTTCCTCTGGGTCTCCATCAGTGGATTGATGCCCTGGCCTTCTGGGACACTACTGTGGGAACCTTTATCTGCTTCTGGCTCTGAGCTTTTCTCTGCTCTCCCTACCCCCTCACCTCCCCTATAAGCCCAGGGATCAAGCCGTACCAAAGAACTGCAGGCATCTCTGAAGGAACTGCCCCTTATCTGTAGGGATGGCCCCAGAATGGGCTTGCTGCCCCGTGAGGGTGAGGGGGGCAGAACAGTCCCAAGAGAGAGAAGATGCTGACATGAGTGGGGGTTGTGAGCCAGAGCAAGGTGCCAAATCCTGAAGACTGTCCTTGGGCTGTGAGCATAGCTCTCCAAGCTGTGCAATATTGTAACCATGGTAACAGTGGCTGGGCTGGCTGCCTCTGTGGGGCATGTGAGACCCTGGCTTTGTTGCACCTCTTACCCACGGAGCTGCGGTCCCAGGAGTCAGCCATGGCCTTGGCAGAGCCAGTAGGCTACATTGTAGTGAGTAGGTATGGGGGCCATGCTGGGGTCTCCATTGAAGGGGATACTTGTTGCATTGTCTTCCTGTGCTGGTAGGGAATTCATAAGGTTGCTATGAAGAACCACTTGCAATAGATGCTTAGTTAGTAAGCCTATCTTGTGCAGGTTCAGAGGGGGTTGGAGTGGGAAGTCACAGAAGTTTCCAGTATGGCTAGACAGGAGGTGGAGGAGGGAGATAAGTGAAATAGAGTGGAGAAGTGGACCAGCAGGCTGCCAGAGCTTTACCAGGGCTCTAGAGTTCAATGCCCCTTCTCTGAGCCTCTGTCTCCCTCTTTCTCTGGGTCTCTCTTCCCTTCTTTTTCTGAGTCTCTGTCCCCCTCTTTCTCTGGGCTCTGTCCCCCTTTCTCTCTGTGTCTCTATCCTCATCTCTCTCTGGAACTCTGTCCCTCTCTCTGGTTCTCTTCCTTCTGTCTCGGGCCTCTGTCCCCCTTTCTGGGTCTCTGCCCCCTGAAGTGCAGTATCTTCCCTGCTGATGCTCCTGGGACTTTGGGTGGAGTGGCTGAACTCCCTGGTACAGCGTCAGCCGGGGTACGAGCCAACCAGCTGCGCTGCGCTGCTGTGCTCCTTGGAGCCACATGGACAATAAAACCAAAATTGGCTTTGAAAGTGGAAGTGCTCTCCGTTTTGAGGGGAAGTGAGGGAATTTGCATGTCAGAACAGTATGTTAAAGGGGCAATACCGGCAGACTCTGTTCTGGCCTGAGCTTTTGGCTCCATGTGGGGGTGGGAAAGGATTTTACAAAACCCCAAAGAAATGTTTCCATGAAATTCCTGTTGTTGCTTTTTCCTTTCTTTTTTGTTTGTTTGACATTCCAATGAAAAGAACTGTTCCGGGGCTTTGGAGTTCTCCTGTAGGGTTGGGAAACTGACCACGGAGACCAGGGCCAGCAGTGGGCAAGGACAGGAGGAGGAGAGGAAACCTCCACCATGGGGCCCTGTCACCTTGTGGCTCTGTACTTCCTGTGTCCTCTCCCCATTAGACCATCCTGCCTTGGGCTGGGTCTCCTCATAGCAGAACCTGAGACAGCGATCCCATGAAGGACTAGGGAGAAGGAGCCCTGTAGGGGGTACCAGTAGGGAACTGGTGACGATGTAGGCAATAGGCTCAGTGGCTGGGGTTCCCTGAGAGATTATGGGTATCCTGCCATTGGTGGTCCATCTGGGGGCATTTACTGCCATCAGCCCCTGTGCAGGGGAAGCCCCAAGGGAAGCAGAGGCCATGTTCCCATGTCTAGCACAGGCCTGGGCCCGGCCAGAGGTTCCCAATGAGTGCTGGAGGAAGGGAGGTGCCAGCACAGGGGTAGGGAATCAGGGTAACCCCAAACACAGGCCAGATCCGGGCAGAGAGTCATCCAGGACAGCAGTGAGCAGCCTCCAGACACTCTGACCAGCTGCTGACGCACTGGCTCCGATGACTCAGTGCTAGTGACCGTGCTCGGGTGGCTGTCTAGAGACTCCGACTGGCCCAGGAAGGCGGCAGCAGCCTTCCTGGAGGAGGCCTACAGTCCCGCCACAGTGGCCACCCACTGTCTGGCTGGCCTGAGTAATGGGTCCTTGCTTTAGTCATTGGTCCCAGGCCTCAGCACTCCCTCCTCCTCCTGCCCACCTCTGCCCAGCCATGTCTGCCTTTGTCCAGTCTGGGACTTTGGCTTCTGCTGGTTTCCTCCCTCCCTCCCTGAGCTCCCCAGAGGCTGTGAGATGTGTGAGGGGTAACAGTTGTCCCATCTTTGAGATGGGAGGAAGGAAACAGCTTGTGGGGTGCTGGGAGCCTTGCCCAGCATGAGGAGGATGTGATGTGTATGCAGAAAGTGGTTGTTTCTCACTCTGGTTGTAGCTCGGCCCACATCCTGTAGGCAGCAGCCCAGTGGGCTTGGTTGGGGTTCCAACCTGGGTCTCCTGACTCCCATATCTGAACATTTTAGCTGCCTCTATGCTCAGCTGAAGGGCAGACACAATCAGAAGGCACTATAATTCTTTATACCTCCTTGAAGGACATTTAGCTCATTTCCCATCTTTAGCCCCTAGAAATGATATGTGGGGAATAGTCTCACTCATCTCTTGTACATGTGAGTACATCTCAGATAAATCCCAGAAGTAGATTTGCTAGTATGAAGATATATGAGACACTGGGAACAGGCATGAATGTCTGCTGTGAGGTAACCTGATGACTCTGCCCACCTTGGTGAGCAGGTCTTTCCAGCCAGCTGTGCTTTCTTTTCTATAAACCATCAGCCCACATCATTTATACATTTTTCTGTGAGGTTGCTAGTTTTGTATTGATTCTTTGGGGCTCTTTACATATGGAGGACCATATACATTCAGGGACAGAGCAGCTCCACAGCAAAGTTGCCCTTGATCTGATATCTTCTCGTGAAAATGTGGACATGCATATCAGTTCTTGGACTTAGGGGAAACACATGGAGTTCTCCTGTCCTGCCCCAAAGTCTCCAAGAAAAAAAGAGATTCTCTGAAACCAAATTAGCAAAATGTACAGAATCTGCGAGGCAAGGTGTCCACAGAGAGGCCAGCCTAGCTCAATGGGCATCTGCCATGTGCCAGTGCTCTGTGGGAGGTTCCAGGCTTTAAGTTCTCAAGTGCATGACCATGTTCAGTGGCTCACAGGTGGCTTGTAAGGGTAGTGACAGGTTACAGTCTCCCACTGGACCTTGCCACCTCCCTAACCCAAAAGGAAGCTGGGAGATGTAGGTGGTCTGTGGTCCATCACTTCCCAAGAGGTGAAGGGAGCCTCACCACAGCCCTGGCACATCTGTGCTCCCACCTGCCCCATTTGACAGTTAAGAAACAAAGACCTGGGGACCAGGGAGTGTGTCTGAGTCACACAGCTGGCTGACGGTAAGGTAGGGATCAGAATCCTCCCTCTGCTTCTCACATCGGATGCCAGAGCCTGGCGAGGTGAGGTCTGTGGTACAGCCTGGGCAGGTTTCCTGGAGGAGTGGGTCTCACTGATCTGCACCTCCCAGCCTTTGGGTCCTTGCCTGACCCCCACTCAGGGTGAGGCTCTGGGTTTGGGCTTTAGGGGGTCCTGGTGATGAATGCGACATTCTGGTGCTTGGACCTGTTGAGTTCAAGTCTGCTCCTGGGAGGGGGGCTCCAAGGAGTCACACCAGCTGTCCTGACCTCTCAGGTCACTGTGCTGCACAGAGAAAGAGGTTCACCAGCCCAGGCTAGAGGAGCAGGAGGGACAGGGGCTGTGGAAGTGGGGACAGGCAGCTTAGCATGCCTTTGCTGCAGGCGGGCCCCAGGCAAGGCTGCCAGGAAGGCCCTCTGTGGTGGCAGGGACCAAGGCCCAGCACCCAGGATACAGCCAAGCTCTTACTCCTCTAGGGAGAGGCCCAATGGCCATCACCGTCTAAGCTCAAGGGTAGCAGGGCTGGGAAGGGAAGCCAGGGCACCCCCACTTTCTGGCCACTGTATCTTTCTTTCCTGCTCTTCTCCCTTCTCTTGGAGCACCCACAGCTGCAGTGTGAAGCAGTGCTTTGGTCCCAGTTCCTAGGGCATGCGCCCATTGAGGACAAGTCACTCCTTGTCCATGCTGTGTCCTTCCACCCATGGGAAAAGGTCTAGGGCTGACAAAGCCAATGTATGTGTGTGTGTTGGGGGAGGGGGAGAGTAGGATGGACCTAAATGTCTTAGGGTCCTTGGAGGCTTGTGTGGGACATGGCCTTGGCTGAGGTAGCCCAGAGGCCTGTCAGAGGGTATAAGCAAGAGGACACAGTGAGACCCCATTCCTGGAGGTCTTGGCAGTGGCTGTACTATGGAGACAGCCCTGGCTGGGGATTGGGGAAGAATGGGGGGAAGGGGTGGTGCACTTTGAGGCTCTTTGACTCCTGAGAGTTCACGAACCAATGGCATTCTGTTCATATCTTTAGGGTCCATTGTGGGGTCTTGGGAAACTGACAGAGCAGAGACTGGCCAGTCAGGAAGGGTGGGCTGGATGCAGTTGCTCCAGCTGCTCTGTGTCAGGGAGAGGAGGGGCCGAGTAAGGTGGGCATCCTCCCTACCTGGTGGGGAGAGACAACTGGGCCAAGCTAGAGACTCAGGGTCCTCCTAAGCCCCTCTTCTCCCTTTCCTCCATGGTCTTTAGGAGGGCTACTCACCCAGCCTCCCAGGCACACCGGGCCCACAGCATTGACAGCCCGGACAGCTGGGGCTGGGGTCCAAATCATGCACCTGGGCTTCCTATGGGTGGGAAACCTTTCTACCAAGTGCAAGCTGTGCCCCTCCTCTCATGTTCTGTGTACCCCAGCCATGTCCCCCCACCTTCGGGACCCTTGTAAGCCATCTGTCCCTGGTTAGCCCCCCTGCTTTCCTAAGGCTCTCTGGAAGGACGCAGAGGCGGGTGGCTTGTGTGAGGCTGGCAGCAGCTGCATGGATCCAGCACAATTACATGCCCTGTGCTTGGCGTCAGTCCCTTTCCCCCCTGGAGAGCTTTGGGAGCTGGTTGACAATGGGGCCCAAGGCCTTCTTTCCTCTCCTGCTTCTTTTTTTTTTTTGAAGACTGGTGCCTACATTTCAGACCCTCACTTGTGGGCAGGTGTCAGTCCCAGGAATGGGAAAGCAAATTTCAGAGAGCCTGAGGCTGGGATGGTAGGGTGGACCTGGGCTGGGGAAGTCCTGGGTTATGGTAGCACTGAGGCCTGACCTGGAGGTGATGGCATTGTCTGCTCCTGCTGTGTCTGGAGGATGAAGTGATGTATTGGTGCCTCCAAACCATTCATTCACCGACACATTCTACTAAAGTTTTCTGAGATGAAGCAGCAAAGGGGACATGCAGGGGAGGCTGGGGTAGGGGTGGGGGTGTCAGCGGGGGAGGCAATGGAGGGCCCCCTCATATACTCTGAGGAGCTGGGTTTCATGCAAGGTTTTAGGTAGGACCTGAGAAGGTTCAGATGCCCTTTAATTCTGTTTTGCGATTGTTGTTTGTTAGTTTGAATATATTTGTATTGATTTCAGAGAGGAAGGGAGAGGGAGAGACAGAAACATCAATGATGAGAGAGAATCACTGATCGGCTGCCTCCTGGAGGCCCCCTACTGGGGATTGAGCCCCCAACCCAGGCATATACCCCTGACCAGAATTAAACTTGGGATCCTTCAGTCCACAGGCCGACACTCTATCCACCGAGCCAAACCAGCCAGGGCTGTTGTTTGTTTTTGAGGTGAAATTCACATAATATAAAAACCATTATTTTAAAGTGAACAATTCAGTAGCATTTAGTATATTTCAATGTTGTGTAACCACCACCTCCATCAAGTTCCAGAATACTTTATCTCCCCAAAGGGAACCCTGTTCCCATTAGCAGTCATTCCGCATTTCCCCTTACCATCCCCGGACAGCCCCTAATCTGGTTTCTGTCTCTATGAATTTGCCTGTTTTGGACATTTCATATAAATGTGATCATACAACATGTGGGCTTTTGTGACTGGCTTCTTTCATTGAACATCATATTTTTCATCTTTGTCGACATTGTAGCGTGAATCAGCTTCATTCCTTCTTAATATTCAATTGTGTGCACATACCACATTTTATCTACTCATTTGTTGATGGGTATTTGGGTTATTTCCACCACTTTCCTTTTTAAAACTTAAAAATTTTTTTTTTCTAAAATGGTCTTTGCCTTCTGAATCCTCATTTGGAGGTACAGGAATCTCTTGTCCCCATCCCCCCAGCAGCTGCCTCCATAGGTAAATCCATCTTCTTACAGCAGATATTCTTGGTTTTGTGGCTTCCCCACAATTTGCTGTTTATCCTGCATTGGCCTGGAGGTGACAGGAAGATTCCATGCGGCCTGCTGCTTCCCTGAACAGGTTCAGATTCTGCTCTATCCTCTCACAGCTCTGAGACGATGGATAAGCTGCTCAGCCTGCTTCTGTCCCTAGAAGATGGGACTGAGGGGACCTTTCCCTTTGATTGGGCAGCCAAAGAGTGTAGTCCGCAGCCAAATTCTTCTGAAAACGGCCAGGGTGACATTGTGGTCATGTGGCTGCCCTTCCCCGTAGTGCTGGGCACAAGAGGTATGCTGGGCAGGTATCAAAGCAGCTGGGCCCCTCTGGAGGTGGCATCCTGTTTCTCGCCCCCCCTCCCCCACCCTTCCGTGAGAGGCTGGCCGGCAGCACCCGTGTTCTCAGGGCCTAGCACTCCTGAGAAGTTGCAGGTCAAGTTCCTCCTCCATTCTCACAATGGGCTCTGTGCCAGCACTCAGCGTCTTAATCCCACCCTCTCTAGAGGAGAGATAAGTGTACCCATGGGGGCAGCTTGCTGGGGCTTAGGGGACAGTGGTCACTCAGTGCAGCATTCAGGAGACATGTTTAGAATAAAAAATAAGGGAATAGAGTTTTTAAAAGGAGAGGTTGGAAGCAACCCAAATGTCCATAGGTAGTTGAAGGGATAAAGAAATTGTGCATTCATACATTCACACGGTAGAATAGTACTCGGCCATAAAAAGGAGTGAATCTCTGATACATGCTACAATGTATGAACCTTGAAACATGATACTGAGTGAGAAAAGCCAGACACAGAAACCACAAAATACTACTTGTTGTCTGATTCAATTTATATGAAATGTCCAGAGCAGGCAAACTAATCCAGAAAGTGGATTAGTGGTTGACAGGGGATGGGAAAGGGGGATGAGTGAAGCGGGGATAGGAGTGACTGCTAATGGAGATGGGGTTTCTTTCTGGGATGATGAAAATGTTCTAGAACTAGATAGAGATGGTAGTTGCACAATATTGTGAATATACTAAATGCCACTGAATTGTACACGTCAAATGGTGAACTGTATGCTATGTGAATATGACTTAAATGAAAAAAAAGAGAAAAGGGCAGGTGCCTGGCTAGTGTAGCTCAGTGGTGGAATGTTGACCAGGAGATCATGGCTCTATTCCTGGTCAGGGCACATGCCTGGATTGTAGGCTCGATCCCCAGAAGGGCCAACATTCAGTAAATGTTGGAGACAGCATGCAGGAGACAGCCAATCAATGATTCTCTCTCATTGATGTTTCTATCTCTCCTCTCCCTTCCTCTCTGAAATCAGTAGAAATATATATTTTTTAAAAAGAAGGACATGTGGTTTCCTCAGATCCTGTCCGAAACCCTGCCCATATCATAGGTAGCAAATGGCAGTTTCTGGCCTGAGTGGTGGCAGGGCTTGGCCAGGTTTCTACTCTACTGCCAAGGGCAGGTGGCAGTCAGGACCCAGGTCTTGTTTCTACTTCTCTGGGGTGGATTCTGGTGATTTAGCCCATGCCTGGGGCAGCTTCAGAGCCTGGGCAAGCTGCCCAGGACCCCCCGGATGAGGCCCTGAGGCCTCTGAGCCTGACACCCACCCTGTTCTCCCACAGCATGGCTGATAAGAATGGAGCTCTCAAGTGCACCTTCTCTGCACCCTGCCATAGCACCAGCCTCCTGCAGGGCCTGGCCACACTCCGATCACAGGGCCAGCTCCTGGACGTTGTGCTCACAGTCAACAGGGAGACCTTCCACGCGCACAAGGTGGTCCTGGCTGCCTGCAGCGACTACTTCAGGTGAACACAGGCCCGGGGGGTGGGCTGGAGAGTGCAGATTCTTCTGAGAGGGGCAAGTTCAACTCTAGCTAGGGAGAGATGGCATTGAGGGAAGATGGCTGGTGTTGGGCCAACATTCAGTAAACCTACCACTTTTCCCAGGTTTGCAACCACTCAGACTTTTTAGGGACATTACACTGCCCAGTAGAACATACATGGGGGACAGAGTGGCCTGTGGGCACTCAATTAGCAGCTTCTGTCCTGAGGGGTGGCAGGGCTTGGACAGGTTTCTACTGTGTCTTTGACACCTGTGGGAGCTGGCCTCAGACTCCAGCAGGGAATGGCACATGTCCCTGCCCTTGTGATGCCTGTACTCAGGCCAAAGGGCAGGAGGGACTCCCAGGCAGTGGCCCCTAGTTTGCCAGGCTCTGTTGCAATCCCCATGTGACAGGCGAGACCTTGATGAGCGTCTGGGTCAGTCTGCTGCGAAGACCCTTTCCGAAGAGTGTCAGCCGGGGGGCGATTCTCTGGCCCTGCTTTGTCAGCGGTGCCTGCGGCGCTCCTGTGGCCGTGTCAGAGTCCCAGCCCAGGTGCCTGCCGCAGGCTGCACGCTCCGAGGCTAGGTGTCCAGCCCAGCGTGCCCCCGTCCGCCCGCCCTGCGGGCTCAATGAGGCCCTTCTGGGGAGCTGGAGAAACCAAGCCATCTGGGGCGCTGCTTCTATTTTTATTCTGGATTTGGGGACGGACAGGCCGCCCCAGCCAGAAATGCCCTTTAAAGGCTCCTTTGCGCTGGCACTGCAGCGGCAAGGCCTTAAAAGGCAAAGCTCCCTCCCGTCGCAATGACTGTTTCTGCCTTCGACCGGCCGATGGGACTCTCGGGGACAAGAAGGGGTAGGGCCCGGGGGCTGGCAGAGCGCTGCTCCGGGAAGCGATATGGCCCTGCTTTGTGGAGTGCTGGGCAGTTGTTCGTTGATGGTCCCAAGGCAGCATCAAGCTCAGCTGCTCCCGCTCTGGGGCCTAAGCCTGGCCCATACTAGCGTAGTGACTGGGTGACAAGCATTCGTTAGGCGAATGGTCAACGGGAGTTCCCTTCCATCAGTCATCCGTTATGTTTATGATGTATGCTGATGGCAGTCACAATTACGATGAAAGACCAGTTCACCCTCTGAGAGGAGCCTCTTATGCAACATCTTTTAGAACCTCCCATCCACTTCTAGCAGGCCCTGGGATTCTTACCCCTTTTCCTGGAAGGGCCCCTCCTGAAAGCTGTGGGGAAGGAAGGGCTGAGACCCAGGTCCTGTGCTCCAGAGTCGGACAGCCCAGCTGACAGGAGGAGCGTGTAGGGGTGTCTTACAGCAGGCTGAGACTCCGGTGGGTCATTTTCAGGGGCTCCCTGACTACCTGGACTTTTCTCTGAACATATCAGTGACCCCAGTGGGGGGCCCCAATAGGCACTCCAACCTGAGACCCTTATCCCCTTCCCATCCCTGTGTGACAGCAGCTGAGATTTGGGCAGGGGAAGGTGGAGCCACCTGTTCAGGTGAGTGTGCTGGAGAGGTACTGGCCTCTGTGAACCATGATATGTATTCCCTTGGAGTCCCCGCTGTATTTCCTGAGCTCACTGAGAAACTGGTCTTCATGGCAACTGATATGGGTTGGAAACTTTCCCCCAGAGCCAAAGCTAAAGTTTAATGTGGCAGGAGCACAGGCATTGCCATGCCATGAGTGGGGTCAGGGAGAAGGAGGGAGGGAGGGAGTTGGCCCCCAGCCTCAGAACCAGCCTACCCCAGTGCTGTATACATCGGGGTGAGGTTGGGTGGGACCCCATGAGAGAGGCACAGGGTGCTCTTGGTAGGAAGATGCATGGCTTGGGGTGGATTGAAAACCTTTTATTTTTTGCGTGTTTTTAATGCATACCTGGCCTGCTTTCCCCTGGTGGGCAAAGCCCCGCTTGCAGTGTTCGGGGCCAGGCCATCCCCATGTCTTTTGGTGCCCTGAACCCTCATGCTGTGTTTCTGACCCTCAGGGCCATGTTCACAGGCGGCATGAGGGAGGCAAACCAGGACATCATTGAACTGAAGGGCTTGTCAGCACGTGGCCTGCGGCACATCATTGACTTTGCCTACAGTGCCGAGGTGACGCTGGACCTGGACTGTGTGCAGGATGTGCTGGGCGCGGCCGTGTTCCTGCAGATGCTCCCAGTGGTGGAGCTGTGTGAGGAGTTCCTCAAGGCTGCCATGAGCGTGGAGACCTGCCTGCACATTGGTCACATGGCCACCACCTTCAGCCTGGCCTCACTCAAAGAGTCGGTGGATGCCTTCACCTTCCGGCATTTCTTGCAGATCGCTGCGGAAGACGATTTCCTGCAGCTGCCTCTGGAGCGCCTCGTCTTCTTCCTGCAGAGCAACCGCCTGCAGAGCTGTGCCGAGATCGACCTGTTCCGAGCCGCTGTCCGCTGGCTGCAGCATGACCCTGCGCGGCGGCCACGCGCCAGCCATGTGCTCTGCCATATCCGTTTCCCACTCATGCACTCGTCTGACTTGGTGGACAGTGTGCAGACGCTGGACCTCATGGTGGAGGACGTGCTGTGCCGCCAGTACCTGCTGGAGGCCTTCAACTACCAGGTGCTGCCTTTCCGGCAGCACGAGATGCAGTCCCCGCGCACCATTGTGCGCTCCGATGTGCCCTCGCTGGTGGCCTTTGGGGGCACGCCCTACACCGACAGTGACCATGCCGTCAGTAGCAAAGTATACCAGCTGCCTGAGCCAGGAGCCTGCCACTTCCGCGAGCTCACGGAGATGGAGGTGGCCTGCAGCCACACGTGTGTGGCCGTGCTGGACAACTTCGTGTACGTGGCCGGGGGCCAGCACCTGCAGTACCGCAGCGGTGAGGGTGCGGTGGACGCCTGCTACCGCTACGACCCTCACCTGAACCGATGGCTGCGCCTGCAGGCCATGCAGGAGAGCCGCATCCAGTTCCAGCTGAACGTGCTGTGCGGCATGGTCTATGCCACGGGTGGCCGCAACCGGGCCGGCAGTCTGGCTTCCGTTGAGAGATACTGCCCACGGCGCAACGAGTGGGGCTACGCCTGCTCGTTGAAGCGCCGCACCTGGGGCCACGCAGGCGCCTCGGCCGGGGGCCGCCTCTACATCTCAGGCGGCTACGGCATCTCGGTGGAGGACAAGAAGGCGCTGCACTGCTATGACCCGGCAGTCGACCAGTGGGAGTTCAAGGCACCCATGAGCGAACCCCGTGTGTTGCATGCCATGGTGGGTGCTGGCGGCCGCATTTACGCCCTGGGTGGCCGCATGGACCATATGGACCGCTGCTTTGACGTGCTAGCCGTAGAGTACTATGTACCCGAAACAGACCAGTGGACAAGCGTGAGCCCCATGAGGGCCGGCCAGTCGGAGGCTGGCTGCTGCCTGCTGGACAGAAAAATTTATGTTGTTGGGGGCTATAACTGGCGCCTCAACAATGTGACAGGCATCGTGCAGGTATACAACACCGAGACGGACGAGTGGGAACGTGACCTGCACTTTCCTGAGTCTTTTGCAGGCATTGCCTGTGCCCCGGTCCTGCTGCCCCGGGCTGGAAGCAGGAGGTAGCTCCCGGGATGCCCTGCCCCCGCCCCCTCTCCCCCCCCCACACACACCCACACGACCTAGCTGCATGCTGTTCTTGCCAGGGGTTTGGGGAGCACGTGTCCCATAGAGATCCTTGGGCCCCCTCCCTGTGGGCTGGCTGTATAGTCCCGTTGTGTTGATAAGACTCCTTCCTAGGGTCCTCTCTTCCCAAAGCAGATCATGGCTCTCTGCCTGCCCAGGGAGCCTCCCATTGAGGAGGCCCATGTGTTGTGGCAGAAAACTTGAGCCTGAGGCAGTTTCCTCATCTGCACAGGGTCCTCACTCATGGGTTGGAATAGTGGGTCTCTTTGGGGTATTGTTATGCCCCACTTCTCCCATCCCTCAGCCCAGCAGTCTCCGATGTTCAAATGCAGGCTCATTAATGTCAATCCAAATCCATACTATGCCACTCTCTCCATCCCAAGTTTCTTGCCCAAGTTTCTTGTGCATGTGTACTTTGCTTGTTTTTGTTAATCCTCACCCAAGGATATTTTTTCCATTGATTTTTAGAGAGTGGGAAGGAGGGAAGAGAGAGAGAGAGGGAGAAACATTGTTGTGAGACATATCGATTGTTTTTTGTTTTGTGCATGCACCCCCAACCAGGGCTAGGGAACGAACCTGCAATCCAGGTTTGTGCCCTTAACCAGGAACCGAAACCACAACCTTTTGGTGCATGGGCTGATTCTCTAACCACTGAGCAATTCTGGCCAGGGCACACACATGTATTTTTAAACTAGAGGCCCAGTGCATGAAGGGGAGTGTCCCTCAGCTGTGCCTATGCCCTGTGCTCAGGGCCTATGGGGCTTTCCTTCCCCTGGCTGCCAGCAGCTGGCCTGCCCCCGCCACTGTCACTACTTGCCATCTGTGGCGCTGCCCCCCTCCCTGTCTCCCTCTGCAGGCGGCAAGCATGGAGTGCGATTACTTAGCTGGGCTGGGCCTCCCTCTACGGGGCGATGGGAGGCTCCCCCCCCCCCCCCCCGACCAATCACGTTGCACCCGTCTTGGCTGGCCTGGCACCAGTGCGTGTCATAGCACGGTCGTCCAGAAGGTCACCCGGACTGTCGTTCTGCTATTCGGTTGATTTGCATATTACGCTTTTATCATTATATATAACTGCACCCCACTTCTCTGGAGCTGGAGGGGCTCAGAAGCACCCAACTTGGATTGATGACCAGAGGACAGTTCTGTCTCCCCAGCAGCCTAAGCTGCTGAGTGGGAGAGGGCCGCCCAGGAGGGCTCAGTGTTTGTTCCTCTTCCTGTCCGTGGTCTGACCACCTCAGGGTGTTTTCAGGAGGAGAAACCACAGCTTCCAGGGCTGGTCCTCATGGATGTCGGGCCTCCACTGGGCACTGAGCCACGTGGGGGCCCCTAAGGAGAACTGGGCTGATATGTCCCTGTCCCACAGATGGAGGAGGATGCTGCTTTAGGATCCCAGTGCATCTGCGCTCCACAGGTCCGTTCAGGATTTTCACTGCATCCACTCTCCAGCTGCACTCCCTCTGTGCCCTGTGTTCAGGGGGAATGAAGTGCCCCCTGGCCCGAGGCTACCAGCTGGCAGTCAGTAGGCAGGAGCCTCTCTCTTCAAGGGCTTCATGGCATCTCCAGCCACATTTGTTTTGGTCTCTAAATCTTTTTACTGTTGTTCCATTTTGCTTTTTTTTTTTTTTTTTTTTTTAAGAGGCCAGCACCGCTGCCTTATAAATGGGATTTATACCCTTGGGGCAACTTAAAGTGTCTCTTCTGCTGCTAACAGACGATTGATGTCATGTTTCTGTGACCCACTCGCTGTGTAAAGAATTAACCTCATACCTTCGCAGACGTCGTCTCCTAATATTTTCCTTGTATTTAATAAAAATGTTATGGTGAAAAGATGGAGCAGGCCCAGTGCCGAGTTTGTGGAGCCTGATAGGTCACAGATTCCTCCTGTCCTCTGTGCCTTTGGGGCCCCCTCTCCCACCTCACCCTTTCCCATCCTCGCAGAGGAGCTGGAAAGGGTCCAGTCTTTAGCTCAGGGATGTGAGTGAGGGCAGCAGGAAGTGGGGCCGATTCTTCTCCTGGATGCTGGGAAGACAGAGGGCAAACTTCGTGGCCTCCGGCAACTCTCCAGGCTGTTCTGTGGGCCTGGTGGTCTGGCCCCCTGCCACCAACCAGCCTTCAGTCCTAACAGGTTCTGTCTCCATCTGCTCAATTCTGGGGTGCAAGATCGGGTAGCTCTGGGCTGAAATGCAGGAGAGGAAGGGCAGGCCTAAAGAAAGCATGAAGTCATTACGCTTCCACAGGGGCCCAGGAGCCCCACGAGCTGCCCCAGGCCTTGCTTTGGTGGCAGCCTCACTGACTGGGGCTGTGCTTTGGTAGAGTCGGCCTTCTTGTTCATGTACAGCCTTCTGAGAGGGAAGGCTTCCAGGTTGCCCTCAAAACATAGCACAGGCCTGGTGCTCCCGTCCCGCAGGCAGGCACGGGGCCCCCAGGGTGAGGCTGAGTTGGGAGGCAGTGCTGAAATAGGAACTTGGTTGGGAACCAGGAAGGAGCCATGCTTTCAGGGGCATGGAAAGGAAAGCAGTAGTCCTTGGGGACTTACCAGAACATTCTGGCCTCTTCTCACCTCCCTAACCTGAGCTCCCCCAAGAGAACCCTTTTCTGCTAGAGGCATGGCCCCTTCAGGGGGCAGTGAGAAGCCTTTGCCAGCTACAAGTTCCCCCAGATCAGCTCACACCTCAGAACATCTTGTCCCCAATGAGCTGGCAGGGGTGCCGGTGCAGGGTGGAGGGGGTGCTGCCGTATCTAACCAGTCGATTGTGCGTAACCGTCTGGGCTGGTTCGTGGAATGTTCTCAGGGGCCCTCTACCCCTCCTTCTCATTCACCCCCGCTCCCCCCCCCCCCCGAAGAAAGGAAAATTATTTTTTGTATTGTAAACTTTAAACACGAAAAAGCTGTTTTTAATTTAGCAGAAACTGGCTTGAAACTTTGTGAATGTTTGTGTCCTTTGGAGAAAGGCAGAACATGTGTACCCATACACAGAGGCTTGCTTGCACACACACACATACACACACGCGCACACACACACACACACACACACACACACACACACACTTGCTTACTCAGGCATACCTGCACACACGTGCTTGCTCATACACAGTTGAACAAATAGCTTGTGCACATGCCTGTGGGCCAGCCTGGCCCTTTCTGTGTGGCTCCCTGAAGGAGTCTGCAGCCTATCACTCTGAAAGAGTCTTCAGCCCATCACCTTATCACTTCTTTTCACCTTTCACCCAGGGCAGCATCCCCTGTGCGTGAGGACCAAGCGCGGGGAAAGCCCGTCTCCTTCCAGATGGCCTGCTTCCCCACCTCGGGCTCCTGGAGCCTCCCTCTGCACCTGGGCTGGGGTTGTGGGAAAACACTGTCTCCAGGGACCGTGGGATGCAGGCCCGTGAGAGGCAGGCCAAGTGTGACTTCTGGGGCCTTTCAGCCAGCAAGGGCCAAAGGGGCCTCGGGGGAGCCGTGTGAGGTGGGAATCTGCCCCAGACCTGGCCAGTTTGGAAGTCTGCCCCTGGCTTTGTGTCCTGGAATGCAGCTCCAGCTCCTCTGTTCTCACGGCCCCAGAGATTTCCCTTCTCATGGTGGAGTCTCCGCGCACGGGTTTTATTAGGGGCACCTGGCCGTGTGTCCCAGGAGGCACGGCCAGGAATGTTTGTTACACAGATGAGAAGTTCTGGGTGGGGAGGTGGGAGCGGAGCCTCATCCACTTCTAGTGTCTGTGGGCGCTACCCGTGGACCCCAAGGGCAGATGGTCCACGAGACCGTGCTCCCCACACAATAAGACCTCAGCTTACCTCTGGGCCCATGCCCAGATTGTGGGTTCTATCCCTGGTCAGAGTGCAGGGGAGAGGCAACTGATTAATGTTTCTCACATCGATGTTTTTCTCTAAAATCAATAAAAACATTTTTTTTTTAAGGAAAGACCTCAGCTTAATTTCTGTGGCTGACCTGTTGCTATTCCGGCAGCCATTTCTCCCTCCTCACCCATAGGGCCTTGACCCCAGCAGCAGTGTGCCCAGCCTTGGGTGGGGGGTAATTTAGGATTGGCTCGGCTTTTTAAAAATTTATTTATTTATTTATTGGTAATGCCTTTTGTGGGCATTATTTTCAGCCTGGGCAAATCTCCCAGCTCTGGCCAAGCTTTAAGGGAAGGTCTGAGGTGGGGGTTTGTGGTCATGGAAAAGGCCTTATTGCCCCCTTCAATCCCTTCATGCTTCCTATGAGGACACATGCAGGAGTTGCTGCAGCCCTCTTGTGGCCATGAGGAGCAAGTTAAGAGAAGCACAGAGAGGCTGCCTCCGAGAGCCCTGAAATCATGAGGCCACCAGTTCTACCCTGGAACCTCTGATCTCTAGACTCCTTTTCCTGAGAGTCACAATGTCTGTACTGCTCAGGAGTCTTAGTATCTTAGATGCTAGTGGCCAGCTATTCTGTTATTTGCAACCCAAACACTTAACAAAATTATAATGTAAAGGTAACAGATGCTGGGATTTCCCAGTCTTATGTAAGTCAGGGATTTTATTAACAAACAACAGAAACGGGCCGATTTCAATAGCAAAGATGTGCTTTGGAGGGCTGTTGGGTTGCTCACAGAAGTGGCAGGAAGACTGGAAAATCAGGCTCAGAAAACAGTAAGAATCAAGGTGGCAAGGCAGCTGGGGTGATCAGCTGAAATCAGGTCAGGGGACTGACTGGTGAGGACGCTTCTGCCACCACCACAGAATCCAGATGTCTCGACTGGCAGTCATCTGCCCTTGGCACTCGGCCATAGCTGTCCCTGGAAACTGGATACTCCTGCCTTGATGCTGTTTCTTTGCATCACTTTTTCCTGAGTGGAAACATCCTATTGGCCTAGTCCATGTCCTGTGCCAACCTAGCTGTCTGGATCCCCAGGAAAGTGAGTATGTGAGTGTGCTAGTCAGCTGCTGACATGTAGCAAACAACCCAACTCTCAGTGGCATGCAAAATAAATGGCTGGGCTCTGGCTGTGTGCTCAATGGTTAGAGCACTGGCCTGTGCACCAAAGAGTTCTGGGTTCGAGTTTCAGTCAGGGGCAAGTCTCTAGGTTTCGGGTTTGATCCCTAGATCTGGTCAGGGCACGTGTGGGAGGCAAACAATTTATGTGTCTCATATCAGTGTTTCTTTTTTCTCTCTTCCCTCCCCTCTCCTCCCTCCCTCTTCTCTCTCTCTCTCTCCCTCTCTCCTTCCCTTCCTCCCTCTCTTCATCCATCCTTCCCTCCCCTTCACTTTCTAAAAATCAATGGGAAAAATATCCTTGGGTGAAGGCTAACAAAATAAATAAAGAAAAAAGTAAATGGGTATTTTTTTGTGTATCTGTGACTCAACTGGGATGCCTGTTCTATGCTGCCCCCAATTGAGCAGTTCTGCTTCCAGGTGCAAGGCTGTGGAGTAGCAGGTGGGGTAGGGTGAGGGGGTACGTAGCCCAACCCGTCTTCATCCTCAGACCAGCAGCCAGCTCACGTAAAGTTCTCCCAAAATGGTGCCAGAGGACAAGTGGAGTCACGTGAGGCCTCCTAAGGTCCAGATTCAGAACTTGTATGCTGATGCTTCTACCCATATGCCAAAGTAAATGACATGGCAAGCCCCAAATCAGGACTGGGAAACATCCTCCTTCTCACCAAGGAAGGATGCACAATTGAGTGGCACGGGGCGGGACACGGGAACAGATGGGGAACTGAGGCCCACCGTTTGATCCATTCAACTGTTGACTTTGAGGCTTCTGTTGTCAGTGGGGGGCTGACTTCCCATGGTGGGGACTCCCTAGGCTTGGATGGGGATTTAGATGCTGGGCCTCCAGAAAGAAAAACCCATTGGGCCACCAAAAGAAAAGCCAGTGTCCCCTGAAGGTCAGGAATTACTTTTTGTCACGTAGGTTGGAACTATAGGTGCCCTGGGCTTTGGGATAGTGGGAGGGCTGCTGTGTGAGGGAGTTCAGCCGCAGCTCAGCCAAGTATCTGCATTGTGTTGTCACTGCCTGTCCCTCTGCCTGGTGGCTGCAGAGGAGGAATTGGACTGCTTGCCCTGCCCCACCTGCCATTCACTAGAGCCATCCCCCTAGGTTCCTGCCCCTGTCAGCTCCAGCCTCTTGCTACTCTCCTTGGCAATCCTGCCCTGACTCACCCTCTACCCCACACTCAGCTCAGGGGAAGAGGGACAGGGACCTTCGTCCTCATCTAACCTCTTCAATTGTATGGAGTGAGCACTGTGGCTGCCATTTATGGCCTCATTGCCTGGTTCTTTCTTTCACATCATAATTAAACCTGGCTCTGGCTTTATCTTTCAAAACTCTGTCTGATGAAGGTCTGGTTTGGAAGCCAAACATAGGCCCTGGATGGCTCTCCTCTTTGCCTTCCCACCCCCCATGGCCAAAATTTACCTCCATTCAATGTGTACCCCAGATTGACTAAGATTCCCTATAAAACAGTGCAGAAAAGCAAGGCATGAAAACACATCTCCAGATAGGGGTTGCTTCCCCTAACAGTTATTGCGTGTTAGTGAGGAAGTAGGCACTAAGCTCAGTGCTTTATTTTCATTATTTAATCTCCCCAAAACCTGATATGAGGATTGCCACTGTTCACATTTAACATGGGTGGACAGCAAGACATGGATTGAGACGTGAAGTCACTTTCCTGTTGTTACGCAGCCGGAGAATCAGCAAGGGCTGGGCCATGCAAAAGTGCTAGCGTAGGTTTTCATTTAGCTTGCATTTAGAGACTTTATGTTGAGGGGTATTGTGGCCTGGATGCAGGGAAAGGGGCATTCTGGACCGGACGACAGCCTGAGCAAAGGCCCTGAGGCAGGATGCAGCAAGGGTAACGTGGAGGACATCAGAAAGGGGAGGGTGGGAGATGATGCTGGGGAAACTAACAAGGAACAAATGGAGCCAGGCAGATCTATGGAGCAGATGAGAGGAAATTAAATCCTGGAAGCAGCAGGAAGTGGTTTATGAGGATCCACCTCTTAGCTTACACTTGGCTGTGCTCTGTAACTGAAGTGAAACTATTTAACAACGGACACTCCCAGCCCGGATGGTCAGAACTGGCCGGAGAAGGACCTAGGACTGGGTGAGCCTGGAGTGAGGAACACAGCTCTCCTTAGGGGTCAGGATAATCTTTCTGGAGGAGGCAAGAATAGGAGTTTCCCAGCAGAAAAGGATCCATTTAACAAACACTTCCTAATGACCCCGCTGTGCCTCATCTTATGTTAGCTCTGGGGACCCAGGAAAACAGAATGAACAGACAAGTATAATATGAGACCTAAAGTACTCAGAGCCTTCAAAGGACAGAGAACAAGTCTTGAAAGCAGGGAACTGGGGTTGTCTGTGTCCTTTCTGCATCGCACACGGAACTCGAACCCGGTGGTGTTTGGCTTTTGATCTCAGCTCAGTCTACAGGCCAGCAGACAGGAGCCTGGATACAGCGCCTTTAGACAGTGGGATGTTTCCTGGTCATGGAAACACACAGGGGCACACTTCTGATAGCGCCCTCAGGGAGGGTCTCTCAGAGGAGAGGCCTGAAAGATGAGAAGGTGCCAACTATGAAAAGATCTGGGGGCAGGGGGGAGCAGTTGGGAAAAAGCAATAGTATGTACAAAGGTGGGGAGGGAATGGTTGGGTGGGGGGTCAGTTGGGGAAAAATGGAGTCATATGTAAAACTTTAAACAAACAAAAAAAGCAGGGAGGGGGGCGTGGGCCTCGTGGGTCACTGGGAGGAGGGTAGATATTTTCCCCAAGTGTGATGGGGACCATGAGGCCCACCCCAGTTTACAAAGACCACAGGGTGCTCAGAAAAGCCCTACCTCGGCCACACCGGGTGGCAGCAGCTTTCTTTGATGGACTAAGAAAGTGAAAACATCAGGTCTGGGTTCTTTCTGGGTCACCGGATGCCTCCACTTTACCCTCCTCAGTACTAAGGGTCAATGGAGCCGGCGGAAGGCTTGGGTCAAGTTCTGGCCATTGTGCAATGAGTAGGCTCGTGGCTTCCTCTGACTCATCACCAGGGTTTAAGATGGATTTTGTTACTGCTGGGGTGAGGGGTGACTGGGGATGAGCAGGGTGAGCACTGGTACCTCACTTCTTCCCTGGGGCCATTGCCCAGTTTTGTGACCTCATAACCCTTCCCTTCTCCCCCCACAAAAACTTTTTCTGTGCCCGGGAAACCAGCTTAGTGCAGACATATGGAAGTGATCAGGGTAACCAGCATCTTTTGAGCACTTATGAGCCAGGCACTTGACTCATGCTAATCTCATTTAAACGGTACAAAACCCAGTGCAGAGAAGGAAGCTGAGCTCTGCTGTCAGGCCCGAGTTCTAGTTCTGGCTCTGGCTCTGGCTCTTAACTGGCTATGGGGCAGTTGCCATCAATGTGCTTTGTCTCTGTTTCCTCTCCAATCTCCAAGATAGTGGCAGGACTGAGAAGCATTTTTGTAGAATGCCCAGCCCTGCACTGGACTCTCAGAAGCTGCAGTCTCAGTTAGTGCCAGGGACAGAAAATGGACTTCAAATCAACTTCAGCAAAATAGAGAATTAGCTGACACACTGAAAAGGCAGTGTATTTACTTTATTTTATTTTTTTTAAATTCTCACCCGAGGGTATTTTCCCATTGCTTTTAAATAGAATGGGAGGGCCTGGACCGGTTTGGCTCAGTGGATAGAGCGTCAGCCCGCCAACTGAAAGGTCCCAGGTTCGATTCCGGTCAAGGGTATGTACCTTGGTCGCGGGCACATCCCCAGTAGGGGTGTCCAGGAGGCAGCTGATCGATGTTTCTCTCTCATCGATGTTTCTAGCTCTCTATCCCTCTCCCTTCCTCTCTGTAAAAAAATCAATAAAATATATATTAAAAAAAATAGAATGGGAGGGAGAGAATGAGGAGGGAGGGAGGAAGAGAGAGGGAGGGAGGGAGGGAGAGAGAGAGATATGAAAGTGACACATCAATTGGTTACCTTCTGCACATGCCCTGGCCTGGGCTGGGGAATGAATCTGCAACCCAGGTACTGCTGACTGGGAATCAAATCCTAGACCCTTCATTGAGCGGGCCAATGCTCTAACCACTGGACACACCAACCTATCTTAAGGCATGGTTGTATCTAGGAGCTTAAACAGTCTCTCTCTCTCTCTCTCTCTCTCTCTCTCTCTCTCTCTCTCCCTTTGTCTCTGTTTTCCTCTGTGTGGGTTCACTTTCTTGGCCTATTTCTCTTCAAGTAGCAACCTCTGGCACTGGAAGCTTGTGTTATCCTTCAAATCAGCCTCCCAAACAAAGAAGGCTCTACTGATTGTCCAAGGCTTCCAACTTGAGGTGTTTGTGGGGAGAGGGAGTTGGTGAGACCAGCTTTATTCACATCTCATGGACTAAAAGTCAGAATGAGTGTTCCCTGTAGTGCAGTTAGTTGTTGATATCCCAAAGGGGGTAGATACTGGTTAGGCAAAAATGCTAAAGTTCATGATGATTCTCAAAACCATATGAACAAGGAGGATAAAATAAAGCAGTGTCAGTGCCCAGGACACTCCAAATTACAATCTATGTGTGTGTGTGTGTGTGTGTGTGTGTGTGTGTGTGTGTATATATATATATTTAATATGGACATTTAATTAAACAATTGGGAAGTGGAACTAAAAGCATATTCAGAAAAAGTCATGGTCCCCCTGTAATCTCCACTAGGGTTTCCCCCCAGCCATCCCTGGCTCTAGTAAAAAAAGACGTATTTTTTTTTGTGTGTGCAATTACAACTGTCCACATCCCCCTGGCTGCCCCTTCTGGCTTCACCCAGCCCATGCCTGAGAATCCCTAGGGTGTCCTGAATATAAACCTTTGATATGGTGGTTGGGGTCCCTCCACTTAGGGAGAGACTGCTGAGTGTCAAACAGAACCCCTCTTGCTTCACTGGGTCATCCCTCTATCATCTGGGAGACTCTAGTATCCCATTCACTGCTGGTCTGAGTGGGATTTCCGGACCTTTCCTTTAGTGCCTCATGGCGAAACCAGTATTCTTGAGCACGACTGAACTGGAGAAATTCACAGAGAGGAGGCTGAAGCTCTGTAGTTCTGGTTCTTTGGGATTAAGGATCCAGAGAATAGGAACTGGTACAATGTGAGGTAACAGGGAAAGAAAGGTATTAAGGATGATGCCCAGGCTTGGGCTGGGGCTGCTCACAAGGGTCAGGCCTCAGCTCAAATATCCCCTCCCCACAGCCTTCCCTGATGCTGGTGGTGGTAGGAACCTCCCTCCCTAACATCACCCCCTGCCAGCCCATTACTGAGTACTTTTTTTTTTTTTTTTTAAATATAAAGAGAAGTATTCTTTTAAAAATATATATATTTATTGATTTCAGACAGAAATCAAACCTGGGAGCCTTCAGTCCACAGGCTGATGCTCTATCCACTGAGCCAAGCCAGCTAGGGCCCATCACTGAATACTTATTTTTATTGATTTCAGAGAGGAAGGATGAGAGAGAGATAGAAACATCAACAATGAGAGATAATTATTGATTGGCTTCCTCCTGCACTCCTCTACAGGGGATAGAGCCTGCAATTGGGCCGTGTGCCCTGACCAGAAATCTGGACCGTGACTTCCAGGTTCATAGGTCAATGTTCAACCACTGAGCCACATCGGCCAGGCAAAATGTTTTTATCGATACTTTTAAAGGAAATAATTTACTTTCTTTAAAGTAAATAATTTAGTTTTTTCAATTACAGATGACATAGAATATTATATTAATTTCAGGTGTATAACGTAGTGATTAGACATTTCTATATCCTATGAAGTGTTCACCCCAATGAGTCTAGTACCCAAATATTTGATACCATGCAGATATTACAATATTGACTATATTCCCCATGTTGTACTTTACTACCCCCTATTTTTATAACTGGCAATTTGCACTTAATTACTTTCACCTTTTTCACTAAGGCCTCTCAACCCTCCTCCCATCCCTGAATTATTTTCACAGTCACATTTATCTCCATTTGGAACATTTCTTGGGTCATTTGCTGGTGACCCCTCCCCGACTTTGCACCTCATAAGGGCGTCCTCCAGGCACATACTGGCTCTCAATAAGTGATTGAATGCGGGAATGAACAACCTCCAGAACAACTCTCCAAGCTGAACTGACCCGAGCCCGAGCTCAGCCTCAGGGCGCTGCCCGTCCTTGGAGGGTGCTGGCCCCGTCCTTGAGAGGGTTTGGGTCTGACTGTATCCCTCTTGGAGGATCCAACGGCCGCTGTCCAGCGGGCCAGGAGGAAGCCCACTGCGCCTGCGCCGAAGTTTCCTTTCGCCTCCCCCGTGGGTCGCGACAGCGCCGGCGAGGCGAGCGCATGCGCCTTCACCCCGCCGCGCGGGAGGTGCCTGCGTCGCTCTCCCGGCCGCCGCCGCGCCTGCGTGTCGCCCGCCGCCCGCGGGCCTGGCCGGCGCGTGCGCGGTGGCCCTGGAGAGTGGGGGGGCTAAGGAGGTGGAGGAGGAGGAGGAGGAGGCGGAGGAGGAGGAGGAGGAGGTGGCGGCGAGAAGATGGCGACTTCGAACAATCCGCGGAAATTCAGTGAGAAGATCGCGCTGCACAACCAGAAGCAGGCAGAGGAGACGGCGGCCTTCGAGGAGGTCATGAAGGACCTGAGCCTGACGCGGGCCGCGCGGGTGAGGGGGCTGCCGCGCCGACCCCCTCGGGGCCGGGAGGGAGGAGGAGGAGAAGGCGCGTGTCCAGCGCGTGCACAGGGCGGGGGCGCGCGGCGGGGGCGGGGCGCGCGGCGGGGCGGGGCCTGGCCTGGCCCGAGGGGACAGGTGTCCCCGCTCCTGGGGCGTCGTGGGCGGGATTGGTGTCCCGCATCCTCGGTATCTGTTGGGGGGACAGGAGATCCCACACCATTGCTACCTGGAGGGGCAGGGGTCTCCGTGTCAGTACTGCTTGGAGGGAACAGGTGCCACTCCATCATTGTTACCTAACGGGGACAGTGTCTCAACATCACTGCTACCTGAGGGGGACAGGTGCCCTCACATCATTGTTATCTGGAGGGGCAGGGATCTCTATGTCATGACTACCTGGAGGGAACAGGTGCTGCTACATCGTTGTAAGCTAATGGTGACAGGTGTTTTTACATCCTTGCTGGCTGAGGGGGCTAGGTGCTCCCATGTTACTCTACCTAGGGGTGACAGGATGACACTGAGGTCTGTGGCACGAAGGTCTATGAAAGCATCACTGGTACATGGGGACGGTCGGTATGTGCTCCCGTGTTGTTACCTGAGGGGACAAGTGATCCCACATTGTTATTACTTGAAGGGACAGGCATCTCTGTATCATTGGTGCCTTGCCTTGTTTTCTGGGAGCCTGTGGGAGGACACGTGGCCCTGCTTGCAGACCTGAGGTGGAAGAGGCCTTTTGGACTCCACAGGGCAAGGTCAGATGCCCTCCCCTGTGGGGACTTGACGGGGGTCAGGAAGGCAGATGTGCTCAGTTCTGGAGTTTGGCGTGGAGACAGCTGCCCCTTCCCTGTGCAGCTATATGGTGGGGACCAGGTGATGTTCCTCCCACGGAGACAAAGGACAGCTACACACAGATGCCCCCTGGCCTTTAGGGACAGGGTAGAGGGTCGGGTAGCTCGGTGGGTTCGGTGCATAGAGGCAGGCCTGGTTATCTGCTAATCTCACCTGGAAAACCACTGTGGGCCCGGAGCATGGGTTTGGTTGGGGATGAGGTTGGTGGCCTGGCTTTTCTCCTGGACCTCAGCTCTCTGGCTGAATAATTGCACAAAGTACTAAGCTCCTCGGGCCATATGTTCTTTGTGAAGTGTGTCTAAGCCCTTCCTCGTGGGTCAGAAGGCAAGATGCTTCTTACAGGTGTTGGTAATGTCTGCTGTATTCCTCAGAGCAGTGGGATCCCCGCCTTGGGGCTTCAGAGTGGATTTGACACCCACATTGCTGGTTTCTGGGTTTGGCCATTGATCTGACCATTTCAGGCAGACCTACCTCTGTGACTTCAGCTTCAATCTCATTCCTCAGATGGAATTTTCAGGTCATGTTATTGTCTCATTTTCGCTGTGAGAGTGTAACCTTATAGACCAGAATGTGCCTTCCTTTCCATGCATTTATTTGCCACATATTGGTTGGATGCTCACTCTCAGCCAGGTGCTTCCTGTCCCTATTCTAGCAGCTCATGTTCTCACTCAAGACATAGAGGAAGAGATGGTTGGTGAATAAATAAATGAATGAATGAAGAATGAATGAAAGAAAGTGAGCAACTGGATTGACCCCATGAGTCAGGGCTTCTGAGGGCAGGAGTATCCATATCATGTTGTCTCCAGCATGTAGTGTGTTCTAGCACAAGTAGATGTCAAATGTATATAGTTTGACAGGAAGAAGTGGGTTGTGTGAAATTCATGCCGGTTGTCATGACTGGAGGTCTTGTTTCTGCCTTGGGGTTAGAAATGGATTATTGTTGAAAAGGTTTCTCTAATAGCTTGATTGAGATAGAGTTCACATACCATGTAATTCATTTGTTTAAAGCATACAATTTAGTAGGTTCTAGTGTATTTATGGAGTATACAATCATCTCCACTGTCTAATTCTAATAACATTTTCAGCTCCCCCCAAAAGAAACCTGGTACGATGAGCAGTCAGTTCCCATTCCTCCCTCTGCCAGCTGCTGGCAGCCACCAATCTTTCTCTTCCTATGCACTGACCTATTCTGGACATTTCATGTAAATGGGATCGTACGCTATGTGGCTTTTGTGACTGCCTTCTTTCAGCACTAAGGTGCATGCATGTTGTAGCATGAATCAGAAAATTTAATTCCTTTTTATGGCTGAATAATATTCCATTGTTTGGATGGACTACATTTTGCTTATCCATTCATTCACTGATGGATTTAGAAAAGATTTTTAAGATGCAGGGACAGTATTTCTCTCAGCCCTAATAACCATTTCCCATCTCTTTCCTCCCTCTCTCTAATGTCTTCCTTTACTGCAGGGTTTGGGGAAATGGGATGGGCGTGGCCTCCAGGCAGAGATGAGCTTACACTGGATTTTAGAGACAGAGCAGTGTTCTCTGCTGGGGGCACTTCTGCCCCCTAAGGGGCATATGGCAATGCCTGGAGACATTTTTAGTTGTCTTTACTGGGGAGAGGGAGTGCTACTGGCATATGGTGGGTAGAGAACAGAGATGCTGCTCACCACCCCACAGTTCACACATGGCCCTACCACGGGAGTGAGTGATCTGGCCCCAGAGCCCAGAAATGTTCAGTTTGGAGGGAACCCTGAGTGGGCAGGGGTGCAGCCTTTGCACCTGGGCAGATAGAGTTCATAGCTGTGCCACCTGGGCAGGCTGATGGCTTTTCTCGAACCTGGAACCAGGATGGACAAGCTTCTTCCAAGCCTTTTGGCCACTGCCTGTGGCCAATGGCATTTCTGCAGTGTCTGGTGTAGGTGAGTGAACCCACTTCTGCCCTCACTCTGTGGCTGCAGCCTTCCCTCACTACGTCCCTCTGCAGTAGACACCTTGGTTTCTCCGCACATGCTAACACATAGGGCATGGCCCTGTTGGTAGCTGCTCCTCTCCAGTGAATTCTGCAGGACAGCTTGCCCACTCCTGGAGTGAGCAGGGCCACTCGTGTTTCTGTGTGTCCGCACACGGTCCTCAGTGGTGATGGAATGCTCGCAGTGCCTTCCCATGTGAAAGGCCAGTCACTAGACATTCAGTGTGATAAGCAAATCAGCACTGTCACCTTCCTGGGGAACAGGACACAAGGGCCAGGTTAAGTGGGGGGACAGTGTATAATGTCGGGGAGACCACTTTTGTATTGTAGCACAGAGAGGTTGGGTGTATGAGTGTTCCTCTGAGACTTGGGTCACATGATATGCAGGGACGGCTGTGGTGCTCTGCTGTGTGACTTTGAGCAGTTTTTTTGTTTGTTTGTTTGTTTTTTTACATTGTTTAGTTTAGTTAATCCTTACCTGAGGATGTTCTTTCCATTGTTTTTTTAGAGAGAGAGTGGAAGAGAGGGAGGAAGGGGGAGAGAGCGAAAGAGAGAGTAAGAGAAACATCAGTGTGAGAGAGGTATATCAACTGGTTGCCTCCCCCATGCGCCCGTCTATGGGGTTAGGAGGAAACCTGCAATCCAGGTTTGTGCTCTTCATTGGGAATCGAACACAGTCCTTCGGTGCCTGGACTGAGTCACACTGGCCAGGGCAGATTTTTTTATATTTTGAGTCCTGTTAGGGTAGCGTGTTCGTTCTAATATAATGACATTTTTGATTGTCCGGTATGACCCAGGGATCATGTTGGGTGCATAATGTAGCATTCAGAGCATTAAGGGCCGTGCTTTTGGGGAGTGGGTGTGGTTTTAATGGGGACAGGAGAGAATCACTGCAGATGCACGAAGCACAGGCTTTCAGTGGACTGACTGGAGTGGGGCGGGGAGTGAAGGCTAATACCTGAACAATGAGGCAGAGCCCCCTGTGCCGGTAAGAGCACCCCAGCTGTAGGACAGATAGATGCAAGGCCCTGGGTGGGAAGGGATTGGCAAAGGTAAGGACAGGTCAGAGGACAGAGAGGCTGGCTTGTGGAGGGAGTGAGAGAGGTGAGGCTGGAGTGGCTCTGAGAACCCTGGATTCCACCTGAGGGAGGGGCGTTTGATGGTTAGAAGCCTGAGCTGCTGCTTATTTTTTCAGTAGCTGTATTGAGGTATAATTTCCAATACATCCAACCCTCCCATTAAAAATGCACCATTCAGTGGTTTTTAGCACATTTACCATGTTGGGTAACCATTACTTCTATCTAGTTCCAGACTATTTCTGTCACCCAAAAAGAAACCATGTCCCATTAGCAGCCATTCCTCATTACCCAGCCTCTGGCAGCCATTAATCTGCTTTCTATCTCTATAGATTTGCCTGTTCTGAACACTTCACATCAATGGAATCATACACCATGTGGACTTTTGTGGCTTCTTTTACGCTGCATTATACTTTTGAGGTTCATCCATGTTCTAGGGTGTGTCAGTACTTCAGTCCTTTTTATGACTGAGTAATATTCCATTGTGTGGATGGACCACATTTTGTTTATCTTTTATCAGTCAGTGGACATGTGTGTTGGCCATTGTGAATAATGCTGCCATGGATATTTATGTCCAAGTGTTCGTGTGGATGCAGGTCTTCCTTTCCCTTGGGTGTACACCAAGGAGTGGAGTCGCTGGGTCATATGGTAACTCTCCATTTAACTATTTGAGGCATTATCTGTTCTACAAAGATGGGTGTGAGCCGACCTGGCAGTGGGATGAGCGGGGAGGGCAGCAGATAGTGTGAGAGGCCACTGTAGCATCTAGGTCAGGGACTTCAGGGGTGAGGTAGCTGGAGCAGGATCAGTGGATTTTGGTGGTGGTTTGGCATCAGAGGCAAAATATGTGCAGGTGGATTGCATGTGGGGCGTCACCTTCTTGCCAGGGGCTCAGGACACAGGAGGCTCTGAGCATCCCAGGGAGCAGCCCCAGGGCCAGGAAAAGCCTGCATGCAAAGCATTCCACGTGGCTTGGCTTGACTGCAG